>KZ061942.1:143316-206776 GCA_002091835.1 Anopheles maculatus | reverse complement strand
AAAAAAAAATTAACAATATGAAAGTTTATTCGTAAAAAGTCAAATAAATACAATTAAAGAAAACTGCTTAAATTAAACAAATATTTTACGTTAATTACAACATATAAAAAAGGTACTGTTTCTTTCAATAACTAAATGCAGAGTATACAAAACTATTTATAAACGAAGGCAATAAAAGCTTATAACTCAAGTGTTTTTCGCGTTACCAATCGTAAGGATGATTTTAAATCAATGAATATCTTATGTATTTTACAATACTTCAAATAATTGCGCTTTGGGTATTTGCAAGGATTAAATCTTGAAAATTCATTTTGAGGTATGAAAAAATCATTAATAGTTCTTGATGTTAGAGATAGAAACTCAGCAAAAAGACTTTTTTTTTAAAGCTTTTATTAGTAATAGATGGAAAAACGAAAAATCAAGTTTTTGATATTTTTCTCGACCTTTAAGTTTATCGTAATGCAACGTAAAAAAGCAACATTAAAAGGCAGGTAAACATAATCTCAATTTTTTTTAAACGAAATCTGGATTCATCATTCAAGTCCTAAAGGATATTAAAACAATATGTAGTAAACCAATTAACAGAGATAATTTAGTAATTAGGCCAACATTTTATCGAACAATTTTCTCGAACTGGTAAAACGTGTTTCCAAAGACAAGATTTTAAAATTAAACATCCTACGTTAATAACCCCGATTATTAGCCTATTATTATTAATAGACTATTAAATAAACCTTTTACTATAATTTCATCAAAAATACCACTTAAAACTCATGTTTGAATGCAAAAGAACGTTACAACTTGAACGAATTTCATTCCTCAAGAATTTACAATGCACAGTTTATCATTTTCCCAACTGTTTAACCATGAACAAACACTCAAATTAGGTTAACAAATGATATCCATTAAAATTCATCTCACCACTATTATCGGTGGATTGCAGCGGGGGAAAACGTTTACCCAAAAATTTCCATTCAATTAAAATAATGGGCCAGCCCCAGCTTCCGTTCTTCCCCTTCTTACTTCAATTAGTTTATAAAATGAATGGCAAAAATTAATCCACCCGCTAAGGGGGGAACCATCAAAAATTTTAGCTTTATTCTCTTTCCACGGCAAAATTTCAATAGCCATAAGTACAAACACGATCCTGCTAGCAGCCGGCTAGCAGTGATTTGTATGATCCATTAGCTCGCTCACATTTCTAGTGCGTACACAATTTAACAATTGCGTATTTACCCCGTTTTGCTCGTCAAAAGCCAACTGACAGCGATGATAGGAGGTTACTTTGGCAATGAAAGACGCAAACGCAAAAAAATGTCATCCCAAAAGTCACAGCATCTCGTCTTGATGGTTGCAAGACTGTTGCCGATTTGCCACAAGGACGGTAAAAACTCCATGCTCTATACTTGGTGAAAAATACATTTACGGTTTTTTCTGTTGTTTTTTTTTCTTTTGGTCTCTCATTCCTCAAAACCACCACAGTCAGCATAATGCAAACCACGATAAAAACCGTTCCCAAAACAACAACATTTATCAGAAGAAAAAAAGAAGGGAAAAACCTTTTTCTTTTTTGTTTCCCCTTACCAGTTCACCATCTCTCAAATGTGTCCCCCCTTTGCTAGAAAAATCTCAGATCCACACTTGTCAAGTTTTGGAGTTTGACAAAGCTTCCATTTTTTTGTTGTTGCTGTGTTGTCGTCCGTCGCTGCTAAACATCAGGGTGAAATCGTCGTCAAAAGCCACCAAGAAACGGCCTGGCTCTTCAAAACTCCTTGCCAGCAAACCGACAACGGCCCCCCAAAATAAAAATACAAGATTCGTCCATTTGTTGGTTCGTTTACTGTCGCGCGCGGTACATTAGGGTGTTGCTATTGCTGTTGGTATACGAGCGAGGGCGGTTGGAATTGACCGCCCCAAGAGTTGCCATTCGCAGGAAGAGGGTAAGCGCAAAAGCGTGCGCTGGAATTGCTGACGATTGCCGACGACAGAAAGAGCAATACATCTCTAAGCCTTGATGGAGTTTCCTTGGCGCGCCCGTGAGAACCGAACGTTAAGGTGGAGACGTCCGGTGGTTGGAATCGGTGTGAAATATCATAAAGTCGAGTCACATTGTGTACGGCGATGTGGGTAGGTCGGTTGGTTTCAGCGTTTTTCATCACTCTGTCTTTCCGCCCAGTGCGGGAAGGGAAGGCTTAGTGATAACAATACGATCCACCCGTCCTTCCCAGCCTCTCCGCATTCCGGATGCGCGTAAGTAAACATCAACAAAGACGATCAGCCCCAGCTCTCGGGCAGTTCATGATGGGCGGGGATAAAAACAACAACAATAACAACCGAAAAGCATCAGAAAAAGGAAGATGCGAAAAAAAAGGGACGAGTGTACAGGGCAGGACGATAAATACACGAAATAAATTAATACCGACCTCCGAATGCAATCAATCATCGAAACGGAACACAGGATGAAAGTAGGTTCTCCCGTTTCAACCCACCCCGTCTCCATCCTGTGCTCCTGTGCTCCCTTTCCGAAGGACAGCAAAGGCCCGTCGAGCGGACGGTTTATTTTTCCTCGGCTCGGTATGCGTTCCTCTCGTGACGGGCCACGGCCATACGCGGACACGGAAATGTAGTACATTAATTTTATGCTTGCTTCACCGACCGGCCCACCACAACCCACCCACCTTTCAAACCAAAAAACGGTTGTTGCGGTTTACTTCTTAGTGTTGGCTGCTGTTACCAACATCAAACCATCAAACATCCTGTATCAAATGTTCGGCCATACACTGATGCTTACCCAACCTATAACGTTTGTTTTTTTGTTTGTTTTTCCTTTTTGCATCAATTTTCCACCTTTACAGATTTCACCTCTACGCAGCGGCAAACGGTACAAGATACCGATTTTCCTTTTTGCATCAATTTTCCACCTTTACAGATTTCACCTCTACGCAGCGGCAAACGGTACAAGATACCGATAGCGTCGGCAACCATCGTAATCAGCAACAGCACCATCACCACCATCATCACCACAACCACCACCACCAGCAACACCATCAGCAGCAACAACATCCGGTCTCGTCGGTAGCCCCTTCGGTGTCGCCATTTCCGGCCGCGATGTACTTTGCCACCCAAAACAACACAAAAGTCACCGCACAACGGGGCGGCACGGCACTGCTACCGTGCACCGTCATCAGCCAATCTTCTGCCCTGGTGAGTACGAAACGAACGGAGCCTAGATGTGTTTTCCTTTTGAATGAGATAGAGGTGCCGCTGAACGAGAATAAACAATATTTTATGCGTAAATGGTGTATTACTGAAGTTTGCAAAAATATTGAACGATTTGAGGAAGGAAATGTAATCCTTTCTCGGTTTGTGCTTGTAAACTTGTAAACGGGGTTGTAAGTTAATTCACTTGGGGAAAATGGAAGAGATCGGTGATAAAAATATGAGTGAATTTTTTATTGTTCTATTAAAACGAATGTTTTGTATGAATCATTTTTTCATTTTTTGTTTTTAAGGTTTTTCCTTTAATGGTTTATCTATAATCTTATATACACTTCAGCATTGGTACAGTCGTTTTATTTTGCACATCTTTGTTAGCTTCAGACATTCCTTAATATACAGGCTCATTAACCTCATCAAACTCATCAAAAATAAAGCCAGCTTGCTTAAAATATTCTCAATACTCATCCCAAGGTGTTTGAGACTATTTTGACTTGCACACACTACTTTGACGGAACGGTTATTAAGCGCGTCACAAGCTTGTACCGTTCCGGGAAGAATTAGTAAGCTAACTGCTGTTTACCAACCGTCGTACGGTGCTGACAACTCACCGAATCATCGGATTGACGTGGTCAAGGAGGAACAAAATGGTTATGTTACGACGTAACAGAGAGGGAACGTTTGAGTGTGCCATCACGCCAGTAGTAAAAAACGAATAGGCGAATAAAGAGCAACAAATTTTTAGCTCCTTTTTTCCGTAACACTAACATTCTCATGGAAACTCCAGGGCGTCTACCAACTCGAGATCATGCCAACTCCATGTCCCATGCCAACTCCAGGTCCCATGCCAACTTCAGGTCCTATGCCAACTCCCAGTCCCATGATAAGTCCAAGTTCCATGCTTACTCAAGATCATATGCCAACTCGAGGTCCCATGCCAACTCCAGGTCCCATGCCAACTTCAGGTCCTATGCCAACTCCCAGTCCCATGATAAGTCCAAGTTCCATGCTAACACAAGATCATATACCAACTCCAGGTCTCATGCCAACTCCAGGTCCCACCATGGCATGGCAACTCCAGATCCCATACCAACTCCAGGTCTCATGCCAACTCCAGGTCCCATGCCAACTTCAGGTCCTATGCCAACTCCCAGTCCCATGATAAGTCCAAGTTCCATGCTAACACAAGATCATATACCAACTCCATGTTCCATGCCATTACATAAATGGCATAAACTGCATGTCGAGGATATTAAAAAGACTTTTTTTTTTCAAAAACTTCTGTTTACATTAGCGACGCATATGTAACTTAAGCTTATCTTGCCTAAGTAGCTCGAAAAATAACGAGAACAATCGATTCGGACATCTGATCGAAATATTTTTTTGGTTTTTTTGCTAGTCACTTGCAAGGATAGAAGCAGTTTAGGCTCAAAATGTAAAAATAAAACATAATAAAAATTTGTATGTTTGGGTGAGCGGGTGAATCATAGGCCACAATCATAAGGTTTTAGCGGCTTAATTTTGTATCTTAATTTTTGAAATTGGGGTGGCCCGGTGGTGTATACGATAACGGCGCCGGTCTTCACACGGCAGGACCGGGGTTCGAATCCCGGCGGACCGCCTCCCCGTACGCAGGACTGACTATCCAACTACGGGTAAAACTAAGTCATAGAGAGCTAGCAATAGCTGGCAGGCCAAGACCTCACGAGGTTGTAGTGCCAAGGAAGAAGAAGAAGAATTTTTGAAATTTTTCAAACGTTGGTAGCATTCTTCATTTCTTTAAATGACTTTTTCACCATCCGATTGTCATTTTTTTTTTGGTGGATACGAATTTATGTTTTGTTGAGTGATATGTTAACAGCCCTGTCAATCGAGTGGTTTATTCAAACCTTTCCGAGTTTCTTAAGCCAGATGGACAACGTTAACTTGAGTATAGGCAAAAATATTTTATTTATTATCGTTTATTTATAGAGGCTTTGGGTCTTAGAGACCTCATTCGCCTCTTTCGGCAAAAATATTGCTTATCTAGAAACATTCAGTTAAAATTATGAAAATTATTGTTGAAATTTCGTTAAGTGTTACTAATAGATTTAAATTAAACAATGCAATCTATAATGTAATGAAAATCTATTAACAAACCACGCACAAATCAAGCTTGTGAAACGTTTGTGTTCTCGTTCTCAATACAAAACGAAATTTGGTGTTAAGTTAACCCATTGCAAAAATCCCCGTAGACATTTCGAGCAGTTGTATGCAAAATCCCACCAAGTTTGTAACCAAGGCCCTCATTTCTCCATATAAATTATGAATTTTGATACAAGATTAGGGGCTTGCATGCAGTATCACGTACCATTTTGACTAGAGGGATTAAAGACGCTTTTGACAATCAAAAAAGTGTTAAAACGCTTCATTAAATACTTCATTATATTAGGTAATTGTCAGGAAAATACAAATTTTGTTAAATAACAATTGGCGATAAAATAACGTTGATGCATCTCAACTCCAGCAACATCCTGCTGACTTATCTACATCCTTTTCAGCGAACTCGAAACAATAAGATTTTCATATTATCTTCCTAGAATTCATTCTGCACTATTTGACTGATCTGCTTAGCCTGTTTTCCATCCTACATCCAAACCAAATAAACCGTACAAAAAAAAACAATCAACCATTTAGCCTTCTACAACCAGGCACAATCGACCTGGGACAATATATACAAGCGAATGAAAATAAAACAGCGCCAGGTGGAAAATGAATTTCTTGCCGCACCACCCAGCGCACCACTCGCGAGGCACTCGAACCAATCTAACAACCGTTGTGTATGTTTTCCACACTCACTCTCACTCACTCGCTAATCTCTGCGTCTTCTCTGCTTTTCTTCACCGGCACAGGTATCGTGGATCCGGCGGCAAGACTTCCAGCTACTAACGGTCGGTCTCTCGACGTACAGCAGCGACGAACGGTTTCTGGTCGAGCATTTGCGCCACTTGGGGCACTGGGCGCTCCGGATCAAGTCCGTGCGCACCGAGGACGAGGGACTGTACGAGTGCCAGCTGTCCGTTCATCCCGTTCAATCGGTGTTTGTCGAGCTTAAAGTCGTAGGTAAGCATGGGCACGTGTACAGCCCGATCTTCCACCATCACTGTGACTGCTTTCGTTGGGAGTTGTGTTTTGTTTTCTTCCTTGCTTCCTGTGTTCTATTTGTCCCTGGAACATCGTCGTTTCTATAGTGCTCAAAACGACACGCTCAAGATATCCGTCGCGTTCTCCATTGGCAACGGTGAAAAAGAGACAAAAAAGATGCGGAATGATTTTCCAATAAAAGCACTCCGGCAGGCCACTTTGCTGGCGCTTTTTTATTCCTTACCACGGCCCGGTAGTATAAGAAAATATGGCCTAGTAAATGTGATGCCGAGTGCAATACAGTTCGCCACGCCAGCGCATGGTTACGGACAGCGCAAAGTTAAACCTCTCATGAAAAATTCCTTCGATGACACAAATCCACACAAGGATGGCCGGGTAGCGCACTGTCTAGAGGAGCGGCAAATGGATGATTGCGCTGCTAAGAAAAACAGCACACGAACAACAACAACGGGGAACTGCTCCGGAGGATGGGATATTTCAGTGGGGAGAATATAATCGCTTCCCCACACTTTCCCCCAGGCTCGTCCAGCTTATTCTTCCATGCTCAGTTCTTCCGTAACCTTGACTAAACCCAGTGCTCAGGTACGGCGATACTCGCTCGAAATGGATTTTTATGTCTCAAAGCTGGTCGTATTTGTAGGTTCATTTATAGGTTTGGAACGTATATCCGCCACTCCGTTTGTCCGCACACCGGAGTATGCATTTTATTTTAAACTTTTTTTTGCTGCTACCTACCTTTCCACATTTCGTTTTGCATGTGTTGGCGTTTTTTTCCTGTTTCGTTTTCCAAATCTGTTCTGGGGATTTTTCTCCAATCCTTTATCAAGCCCTCGGAATGGGCCGTGTTTCGATTGGCAAATTAGATTGCGGACGGAAAAGGGGGGAAAAAGGCGCAACCGAACCCAACCCCCGACAGTAGTCACTTCTTGAACTGAGCAGGGAAACCTCAATATTAAGCAAACGAACCAAAAAAAAAAGAAGGAAGACAAACCCGGCATGATACGGTACGGTACGGTAGGAAAACAAATTCCAGTTGACACTTTATGCCTGTTCGGGTAAAAGGGTTTTCTTCTTTCGCCTTGTGTAGGTCGTGTGAATCCACACAGCCAGACACACACGTACACGTGTACAGACTCTCGTACAAAATGCTGATCACTGTGCTTTCGTGAGAATAGGGCGTTTAAAAGTGGTGTACGCATGTGATAATGGGCAAACACAACGGAAGGATACGATATTTCACGGTAAAGAAGCGTAGAATGTTTACTTTAGGGATAAAAAGACTTTAGAGGATGATTCGGCTTGAAATCCTTTATTTTATTCTAGTGTGGGTGTGTTCAAAATATGGAACATCGGTAGTTGTTGAGACATCAACTGACAGCATTTTGTCTCGTGAGACTCGTCTCATTAACTGCTAAATGTTGGAACTTTTTTACCCACTTACAACGTTTACTACATTAAACAAAATGTTGAATTTTGATCAAAAGAATATTTAAGAAGATGGTAAAGTTATTAAGAGCTCTGCTGAACGTTTCAGCATATCCTATATGAACCTTCACTCTTGCTACACCTTAATCTATTTAGATACGAGGAGCAAGACTTTGATGGCACTAAGTCCTCGCGATAAGCTTTATCTTCTATAGGCATTTTTTTTTTCGTTGACTTTTAACAACCTTTGCCTTCATCCGAGAACTTCGGTCCATGGATGCATTCCTCTCACCAAGACTACATACGATCGCGGACAGGTTTAACTCTGCTTGTTCAAGTTGATATGGTCGATGTGTTCCTTTACTAAACATACTATGCAAGTCGTTGTCGATGAAATTGTTTATGGTTCGAGAGCATTTGTGTCCTGCATTAGCACAGGACAGAACTCGATATATTGTACCTCTCGCGTTCTGCTTAAGTATTCTTGATCGCAGTAGTGTACAGAACAAACAGTATTCATGATCTACTTTATACGTCTTTAGATTTTGCCAAGGTTCCCTTAGGTCATGTTCTCTGTTCATAAATATTTTACTTCCCAGTTGAGCTCTATCATGGTCAAAGCTACAGGCAATCAGGAACTTTATCTTTTGTCTTTTGTCTTGTTCACCGAGAAGGGAATCTTTATAGAGACCCAGTATTAACCGCTCGAAGCGAGGCACCATGTCCTGGGAATTGTCCGATTCACACGGACTAAAAACCTTCTCGTGACTCAGACCTATCACTGGATTATCTGTTAGGGCATCACTTCAATGATAAACCTTCTGTGTATGTCGAATCACTTCACACGGCACCACACTATGATACTCTGGTGAGGGACATCAGGCGTATGAATGAGACCATTGAATCGGCAGTTAATCTGGTAAAGTATCCTCTAAACTGCCGAAGTTAGTCTGACGCTCCTGCATGGTAGCATGCCACCAAATAGTATAAAGCTGTCAGATCACCTAACAACGACTGCAACAGCTGCAAGACGACGATGACGTTGATGGCTCCTTTGATGATGTTTCATGATGTTTGGTTAGACAACATTATCGGCACAATGTTCCTTACCGTCAATCGCTCACCAATAGCCAAGTTGGCTCTTTCACGTATGTCTTCAAACTCCAGATACTCGAATAGAACATGTGCTGGAGACTCTACGCTGTTAAGACATCACGAACAGTTTGGTGACTCAATAAACGACATTCGTTGTAGATATTCATTCGGGTTCTCCATGTCGTCTCTCGATCCAGGTTCTTACATCCGGTATAAGAGGAATTTTGTCTTCGTCGCATTGATCCTCAATCAATCCCTTAAGATTTCGCGATAATCCTCGGTGTCAAAAAGATATTTTATGTTTCAAGATATAGTGCAAACGGAATCAAAATATAATTTAAATCATTTTTGTCAAAAAAAAAAATCATGGTTCCATTATAACTTCTAATTTTGCTAATGTTCGAAATTTCAGAATTAATTTACATGGCATTTAGATTTTCCACTGCATCGGTTTGATAAAACTTTTGCCTTTTAGAGTAACAGTTCACATTACCGGTTAGATTCCCAGTACTGCCCAATGGTTAGTGAAACGAATGTTCTATAATACCAATTAAGAGAGAAGAGACATTCTTAACACTTGAGTATCACAAAATACACTCTTTTTTAATTCTACGAACTGTGACGAAAGATGATAGAATTCTTCTTAACAACTAGTAAAAACTATCATCGAAGTAATCGAAGTAAATTAAACATTTTGCTAAAAACTTTGCACAAAAGTATGCACCGTGAAATTCCAATTCACGTCCATCATATTTCAATCACTTATTTCTCCCATCGTCTGGTATAGGTAGCATAGAAAATTTCAGGAAAACGACAATCTGACATCAAATTTCCAGAACAACGCTTCATGTACTCCAAGTACATGATGACTTCAGTTCCTTCCAAGCATAGCAGCTCACCCGGTGGTACACCGGTGTGCCAAGCCAAGTTGCCGGTTCCGCTATGGCCAAAACTTACACATTCATACCCCTTTTTTACCGGTTTGCTAAGAGTGTGTTCTGGCTGTAGAATGTATTACGTTTACAAATTGCTGTGTGCTTTAGTTCCGAACTGTGGGAAGAATTTAAACCGATCCCGTTGATGGCAATTGGTGCCTGCAGCCAGCTAACGCAAAAAGCAAATTCCCATGTATTGTGTATGTGTGTGTGTGTTGAGAGGAATATCCTGGCACACATGACGTTCCGCTCCGAAACATAGATCCGCTCGTACTCGAAGCCGGCGAAGCATTTTTCAAGTATTTAACGTAACGTGTTCCATGCACACGCGAGAAAGGTGTTCTGGGAAATTGAGTTTTCATTAAAGCTTGATGAAATCTCATCGAATCCTGCCGTTCCTGCTTAGAGTGTACGTGTGCCAGAAATAAGAAAGCGCTTCTCCCTGACCCTAACTACAGCCGAGAGTATTTCCGAACCCATCTCTACCACAACCGGGCAGCGATCGTCGTCGTCGTCGGAAAAGCTTACCGAGCGCTCACGTCAAGCGTATATTTTAATTAAATTATTTACAATCTGCAACCAAATTTAACCTTTCGCCAATGGAACAAGCGGGTAACAAGCTAAAGCACACACACACAATATGAGCACGGCGTATTAGGGATGTTGTGTGCGTGTTTTTTGGATCAGTTTTTTTTTATTTGGTGTACAACTTCCTTACACCTCTGTGCCTTCTTGCTCGTTCGAACGTAATTGAAACTTTTACCATACGAGCTTCTTTAGCTGTGGAAGACGATCTGAAAACGATACGATTTCCCCAAGCGTACGTTCCCATACCGAGGCAAAGGGAATGGATTTCATTTTGTAAGCTGTACCAATGTTTGCTATTGTTGCTCTTTCAAATACCCGCCGAGCCTCTCCATTGCCTCTGGAGTCTTACGATGACATTTCCGATTGATATTTCAGCCTACGGAAGAAGCGTTTGGCGTTATTCATGTGACGCTGATTGCTTGCGATAGCGTATCAAACATGTATGCTGTCCACACAGCATTTTATTTGTCTTCAGTTATTGAGGGTTTGTTTAACAGATTTTGAAGCAGGTAGAGCCATTTTTAATCGCAAAAGAAATCATACTTAGAATACGGAAGTTAAGGAAAGAATCCTCACGCATGTTCCATGTTCATGATTTTGGGAATGTATTGGACACAACGTGTAACGTGTCTGTAGCTTGTCAGTTGCAAATTGTATTAAAAGTTCGAAGGCGTTGCGGTACATTACCTAAATTTCAACCATGTATGAGCAAGGTAAACTTCAAAGCGTGGAAGCAGCGGTTCATGTCCTGTCGAAAACATATGGAAATAGTATCAAAAGGTGTGCCTAGTTACACCAGGTTTTGTGCTGCAGTACTTTCCGAAACAGTTGGAATGAGTTTTGTTTCTCAAAAGTTGGTACTTCAAATTTAACTATCAAGCATTACACATATTAAACAATTTTATTTTCCATTCTTTAAGAACGCCCTCCATCATACTTGATAACATAAGTATTTCTATATAGTTTAAACATTTAATTGTGATTGTTTTTCTGTGTCTTCACATTTCCAAAAAATACTTTTGCATGATCGATAAGCACCTTTATCGTTTTCAACAACACATTCACCCTGTCACTGGCAATTTGAATTAAATTTAATTCACCCAAAAAGGCGCTACACCAAAACACACTCTTCTTAACTTCAACACCAGAAGTAAGCACAAACGAGCGTGTAAAGGTGCACAAATCCTGTTGCTTTCTTACTACGGGAGGCTCTCCAACTTGAGACAATCCCGGAACCGGAAAAGCAAAACAGCTAAAACATTTTAACGATTAACAGGCCTTCTTTGTATCTGCGTACCACCACCACAAGCATGTGTTACAAGAGTCTTCTCCCTATACCGGGTTGCTACACCCGGTACACTGTATCCAATCCAATCGTTCATACAAGCCCCGGCACAGGTTCGAAAGATACGAATGAAAGTAAAAATAAAATCTCCACCATGGAGTGAAGCTACAATGTAAAAGGAATAAATTGTACGGGAGGTTTATGTGCTACTTTCAACTCGCTTCCGGGTGAAATAGAATCCGTCCGGCTCAAAGGCAAACTAGCAACTTGTTTCCCATCCGTCTCGCTAGGGACTTTAAAGCAAAACTCCTTTTTTCTTCCTAACTAACCGGGGGTTCTTTTTTCTTCTTCTTGTTTTGCTTGTGTGTTTAACTTTGCAGAGGCAGCAGCAGAAATAGTCGGAGCACCCGATCTACACATTGATGAGGGATCCACCTTACGGCTAGAGTGTAAATTACAGCGCGCTACCGAGAATCCGACGTTCGTGTTCTGGTGAGTAATGAATAATTTTGTACCGCTGCTGTTACACGGCTGAACAATGCAACGCTGTTTGTAACACTAAATTAAGCTTATTTGCCACGTGTACGAGATGCTTACGGGCCGTGTTCCTTACCTTCATCAGGAATTTATTGCCCTGATTAACTTGCTCATCGCTCCCCCACTAGCGATCCTTTCTTGTGTTATGATTTGCTTTGCTCTCTTGTAAATTGTGTAAGGTTTTGCCTTATTTTTTCTGATTAGTGCATCACTTGAGTTTAGCTTTTGCGGTCATAATATTATAACTGACAGCTTAAAAACTAGCTAATCTTTTGGTTTGAGATCTGAGGATGTAGTTGATTCGTACCTGTCACATTTTAGTTTACTCTTGAGTTGGCAATTCAAAATAATTATTTCAATGGTAAACGCTCATTACACAAACTTCTTTTCGAGTGGAAAATTAAAAGAAAGCATGGAACGTAATCCATCCGATACATTGTTTTTCAAGTGTTTCATTCTCACTTCAAAGACCTTACCATACCATACAAACACTTTTCAATATGGTGAAGTGTTTCCTTTTCATTCTCATTTGAATCACGTTCATATAAAAACAGATATTTTTACATTCTGAGAAACATAATCTTCCTCCACTGGGAGGTATTATGTTGCCCGTTAGTACCGACCAAATGGCCACCACACATGTTGTGTGAGTGTATGCGCTGCAGTCAATAATGATTGTACTTGTTTTCCACCACTTTTATTACTGCCTGTGTGTGTACAGCAGTGAATGGATTTTCTGTTTTCTGGCTCTTTCTGTCGCGTCACAATCACCGGCATCCCAGCGTCACAACACGCTCGGGGAAAGGTGTGCACGACAAACGGCCCACGCCTCTGACAAATAGCTTTTTTTAAGCCCATTTTATGCTTGCCTGTCCCTTATCACACAGCGCACGGCGTTCGGTTCGGCCCGGACTGCAAACGCGAACCCTCATAAAGCAGCATCCCGATCATCCGATTCCGCGCGCGAAATAAATATGCGACAGGTATTAATGAGGGATTCATGATATGGTAGTGTTTCGGTGTTTTTTTCCGAAAAAATATCATGCCATGATTTTTGAGTAACGTGACACAAAAGTTCGGCGGTTCGATTTTACCGGTAGTACAGATGGGGGACAATTGTTATTTTCCTCCCTTTTTTTTGTTGTTGTTGTTCATTTCAATTTCATCGCTTCCGGTACTGGGGGGTTCGGAAGCTTAAACAACGAGCGAATATGGATCATTTACTTAATCCCAGTGTAGCCCTACACAAACGGGACAGTTTGCTCTGCTGCATGTGGGCTTTAAATTATACGTTTGCGAACAAAAGTACAATCAAAACAAATCCGCTTTTGCTTAACGATACCGTCTTTAATAAGGTTAACAAAAATCAATGACATGTGACACGAGTAACGGGTAATGAGTTAAATAATGATTCGTTTTCGGTGTGGCTGTAGTCCGCGGAAATCCACTTGTCCGTTTTACAAACCCGAATGCGGTTAATCAGTTTAAATGCGGAATGTTTCGTTGCATTTCGTCGTTCAATATCAGTGTGATGTTTCTGATTTTGAGGTTTTATTAGCATTTAATGCTATGTTTTCTTGCATTGTTTGAAATAGATATGTTTGTTGAATGCCTTTATTCTTAAACCAGGAACAAAATAATAATATTGGCCAGAGAAGAAGAAGAATATGAGACATTATTGAAAAAATAACAGCAAACTTTTCGCTTCACGTGAAGTACAAGGCGTCTCCATCAATAAGCATATCTTTTAATACATATATTTATACATAGATTATTGTTAGTTTTTTTTGTATTTATTTATTAATATTTTTGTATTTATTTTATATTTTTGAAAAGTTAAATTTAATACTTGTTTCTATAATTTCACAGGTTACCCAATTAGAATTTGAAATTTTGAATATCCTTTTTACACTTAAATAAAATAAATATCTTATAAAGTATTGCTCTTGTGATGGAATGCTGCTGTTCGCTCCTAAAAGGGACAAAATGGAACATAGAATTAGGAATGAATGCTACTGTAAGGTTTACACTAGAAAATTCTTCGTCCCTTGAAATAGACGTCTCTCTTCTTGTCACATTCTGGTTTGCTGGTGGGCTACTAGGGATGGGTCGCTCGGTGGTGACCCAATCTGCTTCAAATCGGAAGAAGCAATACGACCAGACTATCTCTCAAGAATAAAACAAAGGAAAAATATTATTTAAGAGTCTGTGCCACATGACATATTTCATTTGGAATCCTAATTCCTTCAAAGTCAAAATACGCACCTGTTAAAGTCTATAGTTATCTGTACTAATTAAACTAATTAAATAAATAAAAATTTATATATTTAGATCAGTATATTTTGTGCCTTGCCCCAACATTCTTGCACAGAGCTCTGGAGACAATAACAGAAAAAAATATAAATTCAAGCATTAATAGCTATTGACCGTATACAAACATAAATTGCCCTTTTCTTGCTCTCACAAAAGGCTTCCATAATCCATAAAGTGGTAGTACATCGCAGGAAGAATCCTATTGAAACAAGAATTCACTATTTGAAACCCTCTGAAATAAAAATCTTGCATTAAAGCTTGCCCGGTGGCCCGGTGGTGATGCGATAGCGGCGCCGGTCTTCACACGGCAGGACCGGGGTTCAAGTCTCACCTGGGTCGTTCTCCCATAGTGAGGATTGACTAACCAACTATGCGGTATCAATTAGTCTAGTAAGCCAGAAATGGCAGGCATGACCTTAAGAGGTCGTTAGGCCAAGAAAGAAGAAGAGAAGATTATAGCTTGTCCTAATGCGGACAGCTACATACTATTCACCGAAAATGATTGTTGAAATATTTGTAAACGGACAGCCCGGTTTAAGCTGATTAAGCAGTAAGTTTCACGACTGAAACGTTCGTAGGATTTGGCACAATATTTCAACAGCAATTCTTCATTTGCTGTCCTAAGTATATCCACATGATATTATGATCATGTAAAACATGCCCTCTGTCGATGGCGTCCATTAAATACAATAAATTTAGCTCAGAATTCAAAAGTTCGCTACACTCCAATGACAATTGCACCAATTTCAGCCCGAAACAAGCATTCATTCTTCATCGTTCCATTGAAACAGGATCATCTTTATGCACTGGCCCCAAAATTACCTACCTATTACATTGCACTACACCATTCACCATTGCACTACAATTACCCCACAAAAACCGCTAATCGTCAAACCACGTACATACCGTTTGGCTGCTGCCCCAAACTTCGATGCTCCCCGACGCTGCAATTTCCCATCCGCTGGAAACCCCCGGCATCGGATGAACGAGATCGTTGATCAAGATAATTACTTTCCACATCGGTTCAGCTTCGGAGCATTGTGTCGCCTTTGCCCGTCCGTCCATTTCCGCCGTGTTGCAATCGTTTTCGACAAAGTTTTCCGATGCCGGTATCCGCCAGTATCCCTCTAGTCCGGACCAAAATGATTTGGTAGACGGAAATCCCACCCGATTACACGCATCCGTCGTTAGTGAGGTTACATTATTCAGTGCACTTTGGGTCGTAAAATTGGCATGCATTCGGTGGCGTGCACCGTATGGCAGATGAGCTATTGGTTCTATCTGACTCGCTTTGGTACAAGTTTGTCCGCTATCTCGGTCGTATGTTCATGATCGATCGGATGTTCCGCTGGAATGCTATTGTGTCGGAGCGAATCGGACCGAGTGAGGGTATAAAGATAAGAAATGGATGTAAATGATGGTTGCGCCCTTGGAACTGGTTACAGAGAACTGTACAGTATGAGTAAAATAAGTCTGACGAACTCTTTAGCTGCTGATAACAGTTGTGGAGCCAGTAGGAAATTGTAAAATTACATAATAGATGTTGAAGAGAAAGAACTAATATTATTCAGATCACGTTAACGCTATTCAAATGATATTAAACAATTACTTATATTACTAACGATTTACAATAAATAAATAAACAAATATACATAAACTATAGTAAATTCCTAACAAGACAATTAAAATATAATTGTTTTATAAGAATATACACAGTATTAGTAACCCTCTGTTTTAACCCTAAATTCCGGTTAAACCCAAATTAAAAATAACCAATTGTGTAACCAGCAACCTTTTTCAACGGAATTGTTTTTGCTCATTATCCTTTACATTCCTTGTAACCTACCAACTACGACCATAACCATAGTAACATGAAATCCACTGCAAATGCTTCTATTCTCTACTCTCTTTACTTCTTTTCTCTTCTCTCTACTCTGCACAGGTACCACGAGCAGAACATGGTAAACTTTGATCAGCTGAACGGGTTTTCCGTCACACCGTTCCAACCACCGGCCACCGCCGGCCATCCGTCGCATCTTCATCCCTACCTGTTGCCCCATCCGCTGCAGGACGAGCTCGATCTGCCACTGTCGTCCGAGGACGAGCACGGATTCAATCTGCTCGACGACGACCGGCTGCTTCAGCGCTCGTTGCAGCTCGGGCAGGATTCTTCCGAACCCTTCCTAACACCGTCCTCCTCCTCCTCGCTGCTACTAGCGTCCCTGGCTGCGGCGGCGGCAGCCTTATCTTCCTCGCCCTACCACCAGCAACACCTGGATCGAACGGATCTATCGCTCGAGCGGCAGGATGAACCGTCCGGTACGGCATCGCCCGATGCGCTCGATCTGCCCGGTCGCCATCCGCATCTGCACCATCAGCACCATCATCCGCACCACAGTCAGCATTATCTGGCGATGAATTACAGCGACCCAATGCCGTACTCGCACATCCTAACGCCGGCACCGAGCGTGCTAACGATCAAGGAGGTCCACTTACGGCACGCCGGTAATTACACGTGCGCACCATCGAACGCTCGCCCAGCCAGCATCACCGTACACGTGCTGCAAGGTGAGTTTTAGAAAAGAGCTAGTATGAACCCATGTAACGCACCAAGCCAGCGTACACTGTTGGTGCTACTGGTGGCTGTTGAGAAAAGTAGTTGAAACAATTGCCACAACCTAGGTTGCTAAGCATGTGCATACAAAATTAATATAGCAATTCAAGCTAACTGTTGTAGCACGGTTGATCCTCACCGCACACAGTTCATAGAATTAACGATCTATCGACATTGACCATTCTAAAAGCTAAAAACGATTAAAATTGATTAATACGAATAGGTTATTGAGCTCTAATCATCAGTTCTATTGCATTTACGTGAATAAAGCTCTACAACAAACACAGTTTCTCCAAAACAGGGCACGAATACACTGGTAGTGTGCTGGGCACAGCATTGAATCTCCATCGTTTAAAAATCACCATTGCACAATGCATTACAAAACATGATCAATTTTCAGTGGAAGTGTCTATTTTTCATGAAAATCAACTTTATTGAAGCCTTTCGAGGAATGAAATTCGAGGAATTTTGTACATGCAATCATCAATGTTTTTGAATAATATTATTTACCGCCGAACGCACGTTGAAAAGTGTGTTTTGAAACGGTTTCCCCGAAATTCTCATCACTTTTAAAAAAAATTGCATACTGTCAGGCGCATACCAAGCAGCAGGATGGGGCTTTTTTGCGCTGCCATGGTAATCGATATTCATTAGAGTGCAGCACACAACCAAAGGTGTATGAAATGGTACAATTAGCGTTACACTTTACAATAATCCGGCGATTAAAAAAACAGTTTTTAAATTGTATTTGATTTGATTTTAACACATCTTGAGGGTAGTTCTATCTGCAAGTCTTATGTACAGTGCCTCGAACGAAAATTCAGACACCTTGAAGTTTCACATTTTGTTAACTTTGAACAGCATTTGCATAGCCTACTGCTAGACAATGTTTATAAGCTTTTTTCTCATCTTTTTACACACTTTTTTAATAATTTCAAACAAATAAAAGCATGTTGGAAACTCGGTTGCCAATTGAAGGATTTTGGTCAAAAAGTATAGGTGATTTGGAAACCAAAAGGAACAAAAGGAAGGAGAACTGGACAGTTGAATATCTTCCGATTATTTTCCAACAAATATTAGCAAATTTGACAAAGCAATGCTCACAAAATGATTATAAAACATATTCCTTCCAACTGAGATCTTTTTGAGAACGATTAGAATATTTAATAAATGTGTAATTTCTACCCAATTTGTATCAAACATAAACAAGTACATTATGGCAAGATCTATTAAGAAAATTTTCAGAACAATTATCAGTTTATTCAATCAAAAACAGTTGTCCTTAAATAACAAGTTCTCGTACAGTTATTTCAGGTATTGCAGTACTTTTAGCTTGAAAAAATGCTCTTTAATTTTAGTTTTTTGATTAATTTATATGCCTTGAATTTATAACTATTCAAACCAAAAGCTTTACTGTGACAGAAAAACACACATTCACTCTTTAAAAACTTCTTTGCTCGAGTTGCCGCTTCCTTTTCCGCTACGGCAGAAAAAGTTGGCAACAATTTTCCTACCTAAAAGCTTTTGAAAAGTCGGGTTTTTCTCTCTCACTACCTAGCTAAGAAATAATTCAATGTTAAATTTCTTAGAAAACAGCAACCAAAAAAAAAAAACAAACGCACAAACTCACAAAGTACGCTAACAAGGTCAAACCATCAAACCGTTCGTCAGCAGCATCAGCATGCAAATTGCATCGTTTAGCGGCGTAACATTGTTAAATACAGAGAGAGAAAAAAAAATGTAGCTAATGTAATTTCTGGTACATAAATTCTTTTACCCATTTTCCCCCCCCCCGCTTCCCATTCATTCGGTCACAGGTGAGAAGCCGGCAGCGATGCAGCACGCCAACCGCAGCCAGCTGGACGACGGTGGCAAACCGTCCCGAAGCGGAAGTCACCCACAGCGACCGATGGCTGCCGTCATGTTGACGCTGGTGGCTGTCCTACTGCCGCACATGGCGACGATGATGATGGGAACGATGACACCGTTGATGCTGTACGGTTCGGTAGCGCACCATCGGTGAAACGAAATGGTGCTGCTAATAAGTGTTGCATCACGTCGAAGGTGGATGAGGAAAAGTTTTATAAGAGAAAATTAAATATATAAAACAACAGAAACAAATACATACAGGCCGGCCACGAAGCATCTAAGCAAATCGGTGCAGCAAACTGTATCATAGTTCAAAGAGGTTCACGAAAACCTTCCAGTCACATAACGAAACAACAGCAAAAGTAGAAAAAAAGGAAAAAGGGACAGTGTGAAGTAGAGAACAGGACAGCAGGCAAAGAAAACTAACAGTATTTTACTTCAACTTGCATTTTCCAGTTGCGCGTTGTGTCTTTTTGTTTTGTTTTTTATTGGAGGTTCGGAAGTTTTCCGTGTGTGACGATTCCGATTAAAAGCACCGATGTTCGAAGGTATGTCGTGTATGGTTCCCGCTCCAAACCTCCAACCCACCTTCCTCCTTACCAACCACTAATGTTCAACGAACCATTGAGAAGGTAAATACGACTAAACGAACAGCAAAACCAAATAAAATTTTAAAGGAAAAAAAAACCCAGAACACACACACACTCGGTCATAGATAGATAAAATGTTATATGGATGGAAAGAGGGACAGAGAGGCGTAGGGAACGCCAGAAGCCAACGGGTAGTAGTGACAGTAGAGTGGTGTTGCGTAGTGGATGCGTGTTGTAGCAAAAGGAAAGAGAAAAAGTATTATTCATATACAGGAAGTATTCAGAACTAAATAAAAAAAAAATCAAACCAGCAGCTCTAAACACTCTGAACCACTCTGTAGTTGTGTATTCTTTTCTCTTTTGTGCTTCGTAATGCTTGTCATCTTCGCTTCCGGAGATCGTCGGTGGAAAACGTATGAAGCAGCAAACTATGCAAACACAGCAACGGTTGTTAGTAACTTTAGCGATTCTGATTTTTTTTTTTGCTTTAAGTTGGCAAATTATTAACATTAGCAATGCTTCTCATAACGATGCTCGGAAACCGGAAAAATGGAGAAAAAGTCTGGTTGACAAACCCGGACACAAACTTCTATCGTTCAGTAGCTCCGATGGTATTTTGTTCATCAAACGCGGTTCAGTGGTTGGCAAGCTGTTACCGTGTGGACTGGAGTTTAATGTCATTGCTACTAAAAGGATTTTAATGTGCTTTTATTATAGTTTTTATTACCCATTAACGCTGTATTTTTCGCTGTGTGTAAGTATCAACAGGTGTGTGATTATTTTGATACTAGTTTTGAATGATTTGGTTCTACATGCTCCTCATTTATGTCTATTAAAATAATTTTTAATCATTCAGGTGACCGGAAAATGATGTAAAATTGTTTGTGTATTTTTTTTATCGTTTGATTATTTTGGCTTTGAATGTTGATGTTGTTTTTGATTGGCTCTTTTAGAACTGCAATATACGAATTGAGCTGGTTCGCGGTACAGAACTTATCCGAAATTCGTCGCAGATGGGCAAGATTTTCAACGTGGAGTAGCTCGCAGCGGAACACATCGAAGAAGTGCTTGTCCTGTGTTCTATCTGGAGCATCTTTTGGCACAGTCAAGTTTGCTTTGGTCATTACAGTCTGTTTAAATCATTCGGGCACAGCACCAATCCCGAGTTCGCCGAGATTCGATCGAAGCTCACTTCAAAATGAGTTATTTAAACCTTAAAACCTCGATCCGACGCGAATCCGCAACCCAAGATGTGAGGGATTTCTTCTCATACAAACGGGAACGAACGTTGCCGCCAAAGCACTCATTTATGTCAAAGGCTGCTTCGATTCAAAATCACCATAAGAATGAGTACAATTGAAAGAAACGTGAGTGACTATTGAGTGCCCGCAGAGATCGAATCTCGGCGAACGAGATTGGTGCTGTGCCCGATTATCTTATTACTCTTACTCTACTTACCATATCTCTATTTCATTCACGCCTTGTTGTTATCTGATATCGACTCTTTATTTATTACTGTCCCACTGTTCCTCATATCGTACTTTCTTACTTATCAGACGCTACAACCGCTTCGCGGTCTTGGCCTGCTGCAACAATCCTCGATACCACTCACGGTCTAGCGCCGTCGTTTGTCAATTCCAATATCCCGAACGTTCTGGCGGACGTATTAAAGCCATCACTCCATCTGAATATGGGGACCTATCACGCCTCCTCAGTTCATGTGGAAGGCCTCAAAGGGGCTTTACGGGCTGAGTTGTCCGGTGCCTGTCTCATGACATGACATTCGTTGTAGCGGCTCCTCCATTGTCCTTCCACACATACTGGGTCAGTTTTGGAGTCCATGTCTCAGAGGCGTATGTGAGTACTGGGACCTTGATGTTCTATAAAGTCCCGGCTTCATAGGTCGCGCCAGATATTTTGAGTTGAGAACTTTCCTCAGGCTGTACCATCACCACCATCATTTATGTTGTTGTCGGTGCTGACTTTTAACCCCAGATAGGTGAAGATTTGGACGACTTCGAAGGTGCGATCACCTATCCTGTAGGCTGATCTGCTGATGGTGCCACCATCATTTTGGTTTTTGCCTCGTTGATTTCCAACCCGAAGTTCAGTGCCGCCTGCTCGATCCTTTGGGAAGCTTCTGCTACATACAAGAGCCTCAAACGAATGATGTCTATGTCATCAGCGTATGTTGAGATCTGGAGTGACTAATAGAAGATGGTCCCCGATGGTTTGTGTGAGCACAATTGGTACAAAAATTATTTTACTAACCTCCGAATTCAGTACTATCTATCCTTTTTCTTCTCTGGCACTACAACCTCCAAAGGTTATGAATTTCAAGCTTTCTATGACTTGCTTTTACCCGTAGCTGGATAGTCAGTCCCGAGTACTAGTCCTGCCGTGTGAAGTCTTCGCAGCTACCGTCCCGTCTACCGGACCACACCAGAACTATCTATTCAACTAAGGAAAATCTAAGTCAAGAAAGCCAAACATTCGCAGAGTAAGACTTCACGAAGTTGTAAAGTCAATAAATAAAAACACACCTATGGTCTCATAATTATTATTTTTTGGTCATTCAGTTAATTATATCATTAGTTCTTCTTTACAATATTTCATTATACAATGTAGGACACCGTTAATACTTAAGTGCTTCCTTTGCCGACCACTGAAAACGAACCACTAGCTAGCTCTCTTATCTATTACATGACAGCGTAACATTTCGATGGAAAAATTTGCAAAAGAAAAAGCAAATTTAATCATTTTGTTGCTAGTTCCGTTCGGAGCGAAAAAGTTCACAAGCCGCGCTTTGATGCTATTTTTACTGCGAATTTTTTTTTGCCCATTTCTTTGTGCCGTTTGATGTGTAAGATATCACTTGAAGGTTCGCACAAGTATGGTAAGCATATGATAAGGGTACGTATTATATCTGCATGTACATTCGTTTCTTAAAATCTAGAACTGTTACAGGCTTTCTTTAAATATATATTTTCCATTCAAATATGAAACAAAAATAAAAACACATATAAATAGCAAAGGCTTTGATCTTTTCCTCCAACCGAAGCAAAAAGCCATAGCTTTGCCAAATCCCTTTTTATTCCTCTTTTCCCAGCAAAGCAATTTTTATTCGAGTTCCTAATCACGACAATCAGACGTATGACAAAAAAGAAACAACCCAAAAAGCATAAGACCGCTTGTGAGCCACGCGTCACCGAAACGATCGAAATCGCCTTTACACGCTCGGCGCAGACAGTGATAAGGTTAGGATTATGACACTAGTCGAAGAAGCAGCAAAAAAAAACACACTTCGAAACAAAAGATTAGTTTCTAACAACTCAGACGGTCAGGTTGAACAGCATCAAAAAATGCGCTCAACCCATCAATAAACATTCTTTTTTCTTTGAGGGACAAATTTTCTTTTACTTAATTTGAAGCAAGTGAGCAAAAAATGAACCATACTGATAATCGCTGATCGTTGCCTTTGCTGAGCGGCTAGTGGATCGGTGCCACTTTCAGTTGTACCCTGTAAAGGCACGCGATCGGACACGCGCTCGTAACGATGATTCTCCGAAGGTTTGAAGTGAAGTTTCGCGGTACATTACGTTGGATAGTGTGGTGTGCATTGTTTTGTTCCATGCTGTCAACGATCGAGTGTTTCGTAGGATTGCCACTGTCAACAAAACCTGGTGAGTGGCTATTTCTCCGTGGAAAACAGCAGTTATTTAGAAGTGTAGTTTTCTAACAGTTTAAACTCTTTTATTGTGCAAACAAGTGCAAATGCTTCAAGGAATGTTTCAAATGAAAGTTGACAAGCCACGTGAATGATTAGTGGAATAAACGCAGGATAGGAAAAAGCGGACACGAGCGGTTTAACTCAAGTTGTGCAACACAGTAACGGCTCATGCTTTGTTCCTGAAAAATGCTCATCGCTGCTTTTATACAAAACAACCGATTGTGATGTAATTTGTATAAAAACTAAATAATCACTGATAATAGAGAATGATTTTTTATATCTTTCAACCACAATCATAACGCAATTCCGCATAGAGTGTCTACGTCTGATACGGGTTGAACATTAATTCATGTCGATTATGGTTGTTTTGAAAACAAATCATTCTTCAAATTTAAAATTGATTACAACATCGTCGACTGTAGTATTTTCGTGTGTATTCTTTACATTTTGGATGAATTAAATTCGATGCAAATCACACCGATTACCCAACTAGCCTGACGTCTATGGGCGTCAAAATTTAGAAAAAAGCAAAAACTTAACGAGTAACTTTGCGAGTAGCGCTACCAGTTGCCACACCAGTAGGGAGTTTTTGACGTCTGCACGGTGGTTGTATGCAATGCAAAAAGGACAAAAATGAAAAAAATAATATTTATATTCCATTTTGTCCACCGAATTGCTTTTCGCTTCTGATGTACCCTCCTCCTATCACCCACCCTTCCCATCGATGTGTACCTCTCTGAGGCCCCTTCCACCATTCGCTTCGCTTGCTTTGTTCTTTTTACCAACCAGCGGTGGTGGTACATGTACAAGTTTATGTGTGCATCTTTTTATGTATTCTTGTTGCGGGTGTTGTGCTCTTCATCAGTGTCGGGATCCGAACCGATCATCAGTTGGTTGTCTGGAAATATAATGAAGAAGAGATTTACGCTTTCGGCCACGAAAGCCATGCACAGTTCCATTGATAGTGCCACAATATAATCCAGCGGAATAGCGGTACATTTCAATCAAGGAAAAGATACTGCATCTATGACCATCATCAAAAACAATCATCAAGCGGTGGCTAGACTAAAGTTTAAAATTTCTGCCGGTTTCTGCTTCATGCTGGATTGCACCAAACAATTCTGAGATAGGCATAGCAGTGTACCACCAGGGGCCTCGTCATCAAAGGAGCATTGCAAAAAGGATCTCGATTCTCTTCGATATGTTGCCGTGTGTCTTCCTCACCCTTTGAATATTATGCCAGCAATTGATGTAGATGATGTTAATTTAACATCTGAAATAAGGGTAGCGATATTTCAAAATCATTCCGAGACTCCAGGTAATAAAGTAACAAAAAAAGTTGCATCTATATTTGGCTTTATTTTCGTCCACAAAGAACATTGTAATTTGTTCTAATACATAACTCGATTAGTGTAATAAGTTCTTCCACAACATGCAACAAATTTTGCATGTAATTCCTTATGTATTCTTCACCATACATGGAGTGTATTTTGGTAGAAGTTTCATTAGCAACTCGGAGCTTTCATATCTATATGAAAGTTACATCATGATGGTTATTTCAATGAAGTATAAAATGAACAACAATGCTTGCATGTTTCGCTAGTTTTTTTGGTCCTTCGTAATCAAAATACATTCAAATACAAACGCTAGCATAATAATCTTCCCATTTTGCTACACTGGCTTTCTTGGTTTGATTTAACCGTAGCTGGATAGTCCTCTCAGCGTTCTGGGAGGCTATCAGGACGGAATATGATATTCAATCATGTCGCAAGAAGACCAGTTCCTCTACCAAATTGGTCACCGGACTACTCCAATGATGCAGCCTACCTTTCGAATAATTCTCTACCACATTGGTCACCGGACTACTTCAATGATGTAGCCTACCTTTCGAATAATTCATCAAATTCGGATCATGCAGATCTGACCACTTATCTCATAAGGAAGCATTAACGGCACTACGAATCGTTTCATATCAATTCCGTGCTTCGGAGAAAGAAACATGCAATTGCAATCATAAAAGTTCTCCTTGCTGAAAGTAAGCATACTGAAAATTCTCCGTATTGCACATCTATTGTTGGGCTTTTAATCAAATACAACAATTATTCTCTAACGGCATTTATTAAAGGTTTAAAAAAACGAAATTAAAAGTTGCCCTATCAAGTGCACTGATTAATTTATTATTTAATTATTTTTATCTTTATTTATTGTTTTAAACTTGCTTCATTTGATGTTTTTATGATTTACTTAATGTTCTGAAAAAGTTTAAAATTCAAAACATTGAACATATTATCAATTTTCAATGCATAGCCAACAAATTTAAATAGTTCCACCAAAAAACGATCAAAGCAATCGGTCGTTTTTTTTCAACAGCACCAACACATACACAGAATACGTCGCATATTCTCCTCCGCTCTTTCTCTTCACACCATCCGTTACTTCGTTCGCCCCTTTCATACCCACGAACCACAGCTGTTCCTCTCCATTCTTTCTACCCTCACCATCCTTTGCCTCGTTCGCCCCTTTCATACCCACCAACCACAGCTGTTCTCCTGCGTCGCAAGCTGTTTCTCGTTGTTTCCCCCTCGTTTTGCCCACAAGACAGCTGTCAATGGCTAGTTGGGTAGTTCTTTGATTTCACTTGGGTTGTGTTTACGCTAACTTCCTAGTAACCGATCAGAAACTACTTGGATACTCTTGCCTTGAATTTGAAATATATTATTCACGACGTAGTAACAATCAAGTATTCCAAACTAAACGAGCATTACAAGCGATTTTTGTTTTTGAATGTTCTCTAAACCCATTACATTTGACGAAAAACATATTTTCGTACCGCTATGTTGTACAGTCAATTAATATAAGTACCTCTAGGAAAATGTTATGTAAATTTCTTTATACGTACTTCCTGGCTTAGTTGTATGTTTCAAACATGCTATACTTTTTGTTACAGTATGACGGCTATAGGCCGTATGGTCTGTGCCTAAGTGTTTATCAAGGCCTTTACTCGCTTTTTACCTTATTCCGGGTTTACTCGGCTACTAATGATGGTGTATGTTGAGTGAATCTGTATGCTGCTGTGTTTGTAGGGTTTGTTGTATCAGGATGTTGGGTGTTCTGTATTTGGTTTGGTGTTTATCGTGACTAACGTTGTTTTATAAGCTATTGCTGAAGTGGGCTGATTATGTTGTAGTGTGATGGCTTACATCAATTTAAATTTCATCGTGTTTCAGTCTCCGTGACAAAAAAACAGGATGAATTAAAAACAGCAAAATGGTACGCAGCTTCTTGTGTGGCTCCTATAGCTGAGGATGCTACAAAGTTGCAACGCTGTACATTTAACAATTATAGGACAGCTATCACAAAACATAAAACAATTAAGGATATTGTGATGAAAGATGTGGGATCAAAGCATTGCCCCATTGGCTCTAGCAAAGTGATAAATTGTCATCATAAACTTCAAGTCTTTGGTCGCAAAGATGTCACGAATGAGGGTATCTGGTTTTTTTTTTCCTTCCGATACCGTCCAACAAGGAAAGTCTTGCGAAATCCACACACCTTTGAGGTGGCCAGATTTATACGCTATAGATGTGTGTCCAAAGCGAAATGATTCGACATGAGGTGAGACATCATTCGAATCTACATCGATCTACATGGAACCCACCTAACAAGGCCGCACCGGATACCTGCGGAGTGATCGAGAACAAAAGCCTCCCAAAACATGTTACACTTGTAACGTAAATATGTCCCTCAGAATGCTCATAAACTTTTATTCGAGTAATTTGCTTCATGATCAAAACACTGCTCTAAAAAAAACTGTAACTTTATATGACAAAAAATTAACGCAGTTAACTTGAAACTTGGTCACAATTGTCTTATATTCTGCGATGTCTGTAGCTACCTCGAGGACTTAGCGATCATTTCATGCTATTTTTTGGCTGCAACATTTATAGAAAAGAATCAAACAATAATGTTGGCCGCGGCTGAGCCCCTTCTCGAGGTTCGGGTTGCTCTGGCTGAGAGTCACTTTTATCGACTACACGGTTATTGACGAAGAGATCATTTTTTAGCTGCGAAGAGAGCTGACTTCAACTAGGGAGAATATGTTTATTTGAACATATGGAAGGATAGTCTCATCATCCAGTTAAACATTTTCTTTTATTCCTGAAGTGAGATAATGGTAATAATCGGTAGACAGGAAATTTTTCACTGTTTCCAACTTATCAACTCAAAAAAATCTCATGGATGAACTATTGGGTAGATCTTTAGGAATCAGGGCAATCGATTGAATCTTCGGGAAAATTAGATCTAACAGCTTTGCATCTTCTATCGGTATTTCATCTCTATGCTGGTGTTCTTATACTAATAAAGTTGAACATTTAAGGATGCGCTTTAAGATAAGCTTCCTATTTTTTATTGCAAATTTGCACAGATAATTCTAGTGTGGGTGAAAATTGGAATGTTTCACAGGTAATTGGCACACCAAAAAGAAGCTAACTCGAGTGCGGGTGTGCTAAATCAGTAATGAATTAATTAACTTAATTCGATTAATTCTTATAGCTTGTTGTTTATTCAGATAGGCTCAATTCCTAGGAACGATGATCCATCGATTGCCTCTTCAACACGTATTTCTTATTTATAAAGAACGATCTGGCTGTATTGTATTCTGGTTGTCTTGAATTTCATTTGTAGGGCACAACCGTTAATGCTATCAGTAAAAATAGAATAAAATCACAAATTTCGAGTCTTACATTAACAATGTTAGGAAATTCTATATGAAGCAAATCAAAGCCTTAAGCTTAGCTCATCTTGTACGCACTTTTCTTAATCGATTTGATAATAGAGTCAAAAAAGGAAAGAAATTCACCATACGCACGTATATTGCTGTTTCATTTCTATCATTGATTGCTTTCATGTACAACAAACCGTACGGGACTACCTCAACTGGTGAAATTTTATATTCCGTGAAGCTCAGACAAGTCTATACATGGTTTTTTTGCTCTGCTTTATCAAAATTTTGCTACAAGAAACTTATCAGCGCAACTTATTGCACTACTCATGAATGGTTGTTTTCATCGTTTGTTTTCCTTCTCAATTCGTTAATGTTTTTGTCAAATGCCAAACCTACAGAGCGACATAGTCCTGTGGTCTAACTACTTTCTCATGCACGGATAGAGTGCGTAGAGTCCCCCTATTCATGCGTTACCGAGCACGCTGCTTCAGTAAATATGTTAGCGATACCTTGTGCACGTTACCTAATCAAATACTCAAAACAAATTATAAAAAATAACGTTCTTTAATCAATCGCACATCATAAACAATGCCCACTTGCGTTGATATGGTGGTGTCTACATGAAATTTCATTGTTTTTTGGTTTGCAATAGACATACATTTGCCTTTTGAAGTTTGGCAATGATTAATTAGGATGTTGATAGCTCGTAAGTAAATGAATTTGAGTGATGAAATATCAAAAGACTATAACAAAAAACTTTGCATAGAGTTTATGAAAATGGAAATTGCGCTTTCTGAGCACTGAAAACGAAACAAAACGAAACATCAAACAAACACAAGCATAACTGACAAGTGATCAGCATGACAGATTTTGTTAACCACGAACCAAGAGTATACTGTAACAACCGCAATCCGAGATATGACAATGTTAATTATGCAACAGATGACTCTGTTTCAGATTTACTTAGATTATCTGCTAGTGATCGGTGACTCTGCGGTTTCATGGACAGAATATGAATTAATTTGATGCCGAACGGCCGAACGGATCGTTTAATACCAATCTCATTGCTCTTTATGTATTAATGTAACAACCATTGTATACTCAACAAGAGCTACTCAGCGTAAAGAAGTAGTCCATAATTTAATTTCAATTTACATTCTTTTACCAAAACGTTACAGCATTTTAATAGAAAAAAAAGCTTTTAGATGCGACTCCGATCCGCAGTGAAATCTGGACGCCCAGAAACTCATCAACACATTCCCATTTCAGCACGCCTTTGGCCACAGCTACTGCTGCTCACCGATACGTCCGCACCGACCGTGAGACAAGTTGTGCCGGGCGAACAGTGTGACCGTCCGTGCATTCCGGATGGACCACCGCTAACGTGTCACTTTCACTGGAAGCTGGAAAACTTTGCCACCATGGGATCGTAAGTAAACCAATGCAACGCATAGTCGCCGTATGTTCTGCATCAACTGGGCAGCTTTTGAGAGTCCGACCATTCCCCTTGTTGCAGCTCCTGTTGGCACTGTGGAGCTGGCGTCCTAAGGCATTGCTTCCATCCTCAGTGCATCACCGCGAACGGGATGGAACGGGGAGTCTTCACCATTAACCGCCAGATCCCGGGACCACCGATACACGTCTGCAAGCACGATAGCATCGTGGTGGACGTTGAGAACGAGATGGAGGGTCTCGGTTCGACGATTCACTGGCACGGTTTCCACCAGAAGGATAGCCCCTGGATGGACGGTGTGCCGATGGTAACCCAATGCCCGATAGCGCAGGGTACTGCCTTTCGCTATCAGTTTACCGCGGTGGAAGCCGGCACACAGTTTTACCACTCGCACACCGGTAAGCGATCCCTCGCCCTGTCCCACGATTGCTGGCCCCAATTTGTTCTAATTATTTTTCGCAAACGTGTGCCGTCCGGTCGACCGGTTCAGGTTTTCAGAAAGCGAACGGACACTACGGTATGGTGGTGGTGCGCGACCCAAATGATCTGAATCGGGAACACTACGACTACGATCTGTCCGAGCATCGGATCATCATCGCGGACTGGACGCTGGACATGGTGGAGAAATGGGTGCCGGGCATCCAAAACGACTCGATGCGCGTCGACTCCATCCTCATCAATGGCCGCGGGCGGTACTTTAATGTATGAATAATGAATTTACCCCGTGCCCGGACACTCGGCACCACGGACCACGGGGGTTGTAAATTAAAATTTATCGAAAATTATCCTCACCACCTGTCTGTTTACACCTTTACACGGGCACCACCCCCATCGGCACCGTAGGAAACGACCGGCACTCGAAAGGATGCCCCATTGACCGTGTACCTGGTGGAGTATGGCAAACGGTACCGCTTTCGGTTGATCAGCAGCGGCAGCCAGTACTGCCCGTTTCAGATGCAGGTACGTGCCGGTGTACGTTGGTTTTTCGGGGGAAAAGTAGTTCAAATATTATAATTACGTTACGTGCTTTATGTCTCCCTGCTGCACTCCACCCCTATTACGAATCGAATGGAAAGTTACAGGTTGGGCAATGGGCCAGAACCAGGACCAGGGTCTTTTTGTGCATACAAAGTGCAGCTGCAATTTCAATTGCCATACGCGAGCGAGAGCATTCACGCGCGCCGAGGTGCCAATTTGGGAATGAACAATGTTTCTCAATTACTCAGAGCTTATAAATGGGGATTTATTGTTAACTTATTTGCTATCTCTGGTGCGAACGATTGCCATTATACACACATCTTGCTGTTCAAAAAAGGGAACACACGCTTATTTTGTGCTGTGTTTTTAGCTCTTATCATAGAATTTTGCGAACGGGTTTTACATTTTTACCCTTTCGCGCGTTACGCTTTCCCATTTAATTGGAGTATCACGCGAGAATTGAAATGAACGGTTAATTTATTTGATTAAAAAAAAAAAGAATACAACTCGGGAGAGCTGTTGAATTAAAGTAGCATAATGAGGTGTTTCAAAATGTAAAGGTAGGGTTTAACTTTGGCACGGTCCGGAACACATTCTTGAGCTAATTTTTCTTTGGGTACAAATGTTTGATAAATGTTGTGAGCTGTTTTTTATTTATTTATTTACTTATTAGCAATAGTCTGCTTTAAAGGCTAAACAATGTATCTTAAAACTAATTTAAGGAAAGGATAGGGAGGAGGAAGCACGGAGACGGGAGCGAAAAAGTGACAACGGAATATGATAGTCAAACAGATTTTGAGAGTTATTAAATGCAACTTGCGCTCTAAGGAGAGGATCATTCTCGCCGTAACTCGTAAGCCTTGTTGGGATGTGGAGAGGAGGTCTCATACGCTGGTGACGGGAAGGTGCGTAAAGAGAGATAGAAGAGAACAGAGAAGGGGCATCAATGGAATTGGACAGAAGTCCTGCAATAAAGGTCGATTGGAAGTTTGCATGGAATCAAGGTCTAGTAAGCGACAGCGATAGGGATAGCGATAGTAAAGTCCAAATGATCATTGAATGTGAGTTTCATATCTAGCCAAACACCGGGGTCCTTGATAGAGGATACACGGTTAATGTCGATGCCACATAATCTGTACCTCCACGAGATCTTATTGGTAGAACGACCAAACGAAATCACGTTACACTTCTGCGGACAAAGTAACAGTCCCTTTGAGCCGCACCAAACAGAAAAGGCATCGAGGAAATTTTGGAGACGAAAACAATTAGTAATCGAGGACACAGGAAGGAAGATTTTTAGATCGTCAGCATACATGAGGACACCAGCAGAGGGAAGCACATTAACACAGTCATTCACAAATAACAGGAATAGCATGGGACTCAAAACACTACCCTGTGGAACACCTGACGATCCAACGATTAGACCAGAAAAGCAGTCCTGAATGTTGACTTGATACGTTCTACCATGGCGATAAGAACTTAAGCAGGACAGAATAGGACTCCCCAGACCGAGTCTATCCAAATTAGCGAGTAAAAGGTCAATAGGAATACTGTCAAAAGCTGCTTTAAAGTCAGTACAGACAGCATCCACTTGACGACCACAGGACATGTTTATAAACACTGACGAAATAAGGGACATGAGGTTAGACGTCGAAGAACGTTTTAGCATAAAGCTATGCTGATGAGGGGAGATATCATTAGACACACAAGGACGGATAGATGAAAGGACACCACTAATTCAATTCACTTCATTCAATACGATGTTGAATTTGACAACATTTTCAAAATACAAAATAGTATACATCTGCACATAAAATGGTGACTTTTGTATCAAAGAAAATGTCGCCGAAATCCAAAAAATATTAGCTAAAGTTTATGCAAACCACGAAAAGGTGCAATATTTTTTGGCAAAAGGTGTACCAGAGTGCCGTTAAAGTTTGAGGATACAGTACAGGAGACAATGCTTGATCATGATATGTCACAAAACCAAATCGAAATAGATAGTAACTGCTATATAGTAACTTGAAGTTACCTAGTCAATCATTTGTTATCGCTCAAAAGGAATGGGAATGATACAAATGTTGGGAAATTGGTTGACGAAAGAACTGGATAAAAAACGGAAAATGGAAACGATTTATGCATTTAATTGTTACTGGGGATAAAAAGTGGGTCCAATACAATAATCTTAAGCGTTGTGCTACGTATGGATTCACCGGCCGAACTTCATAAGCAACAGCTAAGCCGTATATTTACGGTGCAAGGATCATGCTGTTAGTTTGGTGGGACCAGCTTGGTGTGGTGTATTGTGAGTTGCTACAGCCGAACGAGACGATAACAGGGGACGTTTACCGACTACTATTGACATCCATAGATCGGTAGATCGATATTCTACCAAAGAATAAAGACTATCTGAGATTCGCGATATGATAATATAGTACATATCTTTGGCATATCTACTTTTGTGCCTTGTGCTTCCCTTTTCATAAGAAAGCTCATAACATCGCTTTGAGTGTGGCATTTTCCGGAATCCTTACGGGTATTTTAAATACATTTTGCTTCTCGTTATATAGAAATATTAGTCAAAAAAAATGCTGAACAATAACTTTCATTTCCCTTACTCACAGATCCAAAACCACAGCATGTTGATTATCTCCACCGATGGCGGTACCGTGCAACCTCAGCACACCGTCGACACACTGGTATCCATCTCCGGCGAACGATACGACTTCGTGCTGACAGCCAACCAACCGCCGGGTAAGCTGTACCTTCACTCGATCTGCTTCATTTTCAAACCTCCTGCAACGTTCGCATCCACTTTACAGGCAATTACTGGGTACGGGTGCGAGGGATCGGTTTCTGTGATCCGATGCGCGTAGAAGACTTTGCCATCCTGTCCTACCACACGCAGGAAACGTTCCCCCCGGCCAGTGGACTGACGGTAGCGCAAACGCTATCCTACCCACAGGAACCGCTACCAGCGTACGATGATGCATATCCGGAAGGTGTCGTGTTTAACCACCAAACTGCACCCTGCTACACGCCGAACGATACGTACATCTGTGCGGCGGATCTGGAATCGTACGAAGTGTTCCGCGACAATGAACTCATCGACGCCGTGCCGGATCATACGTTTTTCCTTGGGTTTAATGTAATTCAGGCGAACAATAGCTTGCTGTTTTCGAAGCGTGGTTTTAGCCATTTCGCAAGTAAGTATCATTGGCGGACAATGTGGTTGGTGGTGAGAATTAATGAAGCCGACCTGACTTGCGTTGCATTTGAATGTCACTATAGTCGTCAGTAAGCACTTTATATGTAGCACCACTATCATCACACCATAGTTGAAGATAGCTTAAAAGCTGAGAGGCTATGTTTGGATGTTATTTAATTTATAGCAGGCTGCCATGGCAAGCCACCTTGCCAGAAAGTGTACACTTTGCACTTGCCACACCGGCTAAGTGTATCACTGCCGCAAGAGGTCAGGAAAATATGCAAGATTTAATGAAGATGCTGTCACTAATTAAATGAGTTATGTTGAAACACTCTTCGGATGAAGTCGGCTGAAGGGTGATTATTTGTGCGAACCGAAGCCCAAGAAATACGAGCCTCCATCAGCGGGAGCTTTGCCGGCGTCTCGAGAAACACGCTCAGTAATTAAACGGAATGCATCCTTTCGCTTGCAGCCGTCCGGGATAGGTTCAACACGATCGGTGCAACGAACATGATCAGCTTCGTGCCACCCTCCTTCCCGCTACTGATCCAACCGGAGCAGATAGTCGACGAGAGTGCCCAGTTTTGCAACGTTAGCCACAAACCGGCCCACTGCACGGACGACCATTTGTGTTTCTGCACACACCGCTTGAAGGTGCAGCCCAACGATGTCATCGAGATCGTGCTGTACGATACGGCGCAGGGTAAGCCTTGAACACGGTGGCAATGCATGCCCGGGGATTGCATTATACCACCACCGGATTGTGATATCACAATGATGTTGTCCGTACCGTCGTCTGCTTCTGCTTGCAGTGCTACAAAAGTTTTACCATCCATTTCATCTCCACGGTCATCGATTTATTGTGACCGATACTGGCCGCTTTCCGAGCGACATCCTTACGGATCAGATAACGTACCTGCGGAATCTTCAGACCGTCCGGCGCCCGAACGCACACTGCCCACCGTACAAGGATACGATGTCCATACCGAACCGAGGGTACGTCCGGGTACGGTTCCGTGCAGACAATCCGGGTAAGCAGTGGGCAGCAATTTCTTTGCGACACATTTCTTCACCTTTGCCGTTGTTTTGCAGGCTTCTGGCTGGTGCACTGTCACTTTGAATGGCATCTTGCCAACGGTATGGGGCTGGTGCTGCAGATTGGTGAACCGGCCGAGATGCTCAAGCCGCCGGCCAATTTCCCACGCTGCGGTAGCTTTCAACCACCGATAGAGGAAGCAGGCGGGGAGACCATTGGTGCGGTGCCCTAATGCGATGTGATCCTTAATTTATCGCCAAAGCTAATATAAGAGCGTGTTCTAGGCTACGAATAAATTTTGAATTTATCTTTGAACCGAATTCCTTGAGCGTCTTCAACTGCTTTCCTGCTGCATTCGATGGGGCTAACATCCTTTCGCTTTTTGTCACGATTAAGTGAGGTGGTTTTATACGTTACTGATTGGCATTCAAGTGAAACATTCAAGAATGAACGTATGGTGAACGTTTGAAACTATTGCGTGATAAATTATTTTGGTCGGGTAATCCCGAGTTATTATGTTAAGCCAGCGCCAATAAAGATCTCATCACTAAATAGGTTCCAAAATTTACCGAAAGTATTATCGTCACAGCAACAACTCCTAACTGTATGCAATTTGTCTAGCAAAACTAGTTCAACTATGGTTCATTCTCTGCATTTATCAAATATGCTCATAAAATAGCACAGCTGTCTGTTTGTTTAGTTTTTCTAAACTTACCGATCATAGGAAGATTTCATGTTTAAAATTCACTCAACCAAATATTGCCAAACAAGAAGTTTATTTGTGCAGCTGAACTTCATCCATCGTCCAGGCTCGTTCTGTTTATTTTATTTTCCTGAGAATATCATACGGTTTGTTTGTTAACTGTTCTTAGTATTGGGAGAAACTGTTTATTTCATTTAGACAGCTTGCAGTGTAGTGTAAAGTGGCATTTTTAGGAAGATTGTTTAATCCTTATTTTGGTGTGAGGGAGTGATTTTTGGCTTTAAATTCAAAAGGGATTTATTTCATTCACCAGACTATTTTCAGTGCTTTACTTAACTTGCTAAAAAACATTTGAATTATTTTCATATTACCAATTTTACAAGGTCGTAACGATAGGTCGTAATTCAGCAACTGTATTCTGTAACGACGATTCTGCCTATAGATGAAAGGTTACACGTTGAACAAGTGTCTGATAATATCTCACTAACACAAGGTTGTACACTTCATTATAACATGCAACGACAACCCACATGCATCGTTGCCGAACTGGAACTCGAAACACGGAAGAGCAAAATCACGTTTCAATGTTCAATTAACTTCCAGCCATTGATCGATTTCAACCTACAACAAGCGAGAATTATTACTTTGCCGGCTTAATCGCCACATCACGCCATTATATCGCTCAATCGCAGAACCATTCATTGGCCCTGAATAGGCCTTCGTCAATTAGTGCTCTTTGGTAAAGCGTTCCAGTTTTGGATGGTTGTGTATTTTGAACGGACCAATTATTGGGATCGGTATAGATTATTTACTGCTATTTGACATCCCATGCAGGAAATACATTGTTTTATAATAGTTAGTCGTTTCTGTTACCTTCTAACGCATTTCTAGAGAATTCATTTATGCGCCTGAAGAGTATGCAATACACTGTATCAATAGCAACGGCTGATTGCAGCCCATTTTAGTACTAATTAGAACAAAACCGTGCTACTGTCCCTGCATGCATTTTAAATCTGTTTTTAAAGGTTTTTAAATTAAAGAAAATTAAAATTTAAAAACAAAATTAAGCTTAAATGTTTATACATTAGCAAATGCATATAAAAAAAAGAAAACATGCTGCTTTTAGTTAGTACCGGCATTGACATTTTGCCCCTTTCGTGCTTAAATTAACTATATGAACAAAGCATATTTCACGCTCTATAGTGATTACTATTCATGGCTAACACAGCGAAAAAAGGTTCACTATTTCAATCACACAAACTCATACGTGTGCTACCCCTCAACACACACACACATAGATAGCCATCCTATCAAGACATCCCTAGTTACACACCGCTAACGACCGACACCTCTACCTGGTTGAAATTTGTAATCAACCGGAACGGATTGACATATCGTGACCTTTTTTTGTGTGTATGTGTTGGCATGACATTAACATTATTGTAAGGTTCCCTTATGAATAAAAAATTGCGTCGACAAACTATTATGTGTATATTTAGTACAAGGAAAAGGCAAATTTCAACACCATGTGCGAGGTTAAAACGGTTACGCGAAAGCTTGCAGGATAATAGTAAACAAGACCAAACATTCTACTCTCTACCCCTTGGCACACGTTTGCAGAACGTATGCTTGCCATAAAACATCCTTAGGCAATAGAATGAATACATTGTACAGAAAAAAAAACCCGAAACTGAAAGTCATTACAGGTTGCAGAAGGCGATAAATAATACAAATTTCATCAATACCTTCACGCAACCTGCCACATGATTTAGCAGATGTTATTTGAACGTACAGGGCACGAGGTAAAGTCAGACGTCTCATGCATTAACCGCCGCACAAACAACTGTTGCCGAAAACGGGGTGAAACAACCCGTACAAATGTCTTAGCCACTCGTCATAACCCATTTCGATCTGGTTCACCCTTCTGGCAGAAATCACAAACGGTAAGCTGATGTAATTTGCCTAATTGGCTCCTAGCAAATGGGCACCGCAGGATGTTTTAGATCAATTTGCCCTACTGAGTACGGGTGTGCGATGAGGAAAGCGAGACCCAGGGGTACCTCTGTTTGTTCAGCAATTTAACGACTTACACCTTCGGGTTATGGGCGAAAAATCAACGTCCTACGCACACGCCGCACACGAGCAATGGCCTTTTAGAGGGTACGTAATCAACGGTAGGTGCCCTGCATAGATTTCCCTTTACAGCTGCTTAAGGGCGTCCCGGGTGGAAGGGATCGAGTAGGATTACATCGACATGAATATAGTTTTCCTTGCGAGCAAATATTTGCATTTCACCGAGAGAAAACTGTTTACTTTGGACGTGCGTTTCGCAAAGGGATCTACGCAATGCAAAAAAACGGTGAAGCAGAAATTATCATACACGGCAGCCCGGATTCAACTGGCAGTGTCTGGAAATAGACGAATTGAATAAAAAAAATGGAGACCTTTTCACGCGTTTGAAACGAGATGCTTCTCTTGCTGGAATCTCAACGAGTCTGGTGAGATGTTAAACTATCGTTTTGAAAAAAAGAAGATAACTGACAAGCAGAACACGTGTAACCTGTGTACCATTTTCTTGCCGTAATTCGTTTCACACGATAAATGGGCACAATAATTGGTTGCTTCAGTTAATTCTACCACGGCCGAATGTGTTTGAAACCGCTCTGGTTTTGTTATCTGAGTGTGAGCTACAAACCCATAACGAATTATAAATTTGCAACATTTTCCAGACAACATGCTGCTATTTTTCAAACATTCTGCACTGCTTGTTAGAATACATTTTCGCCAAAGCAGAAACGGTTTTCTTCCCCTGCTGGAAGGCAATAAATCGCTACGATGAACAATTTGGTCTCATGATTGTCTCGATTAAAATCGTTACTTACTTTAGATGATGAGAAATGGAGGAAAAAGCAAAACTGTGCAATAGTGTCGTTTTTCCATCTCAACAAGCAATTTCATTATTATGCCAGGGATGGGCAACCTTATTTTTTATCAACTGAGTATGCTTGAGAACCGAAAAAAACCGAAAGAAGAGAATGTTTGCTCATCAAACATCACCAAAACAGCTAGTCAAGATTTAACTGAATAATTTTGAGTATATAAGTAAGTATATAAATAGTACATTTAAATGATTTATGTATCAGTAAAACGAGGCATGATAAGACTATCAAGCTATGGACCTCATTAATTAGTAGTTTTAAAGAATAAAAGCATAAAAAGAAGCAGGACTTGTATTTGCCTAAACAATAAAAAATAAATTTGAAATCGATACACAAGTGCTTAACATTTTTTTTAATTCAAATTTTTTTAGACAGAGAAATTCTAAACAAGATTTTAAATTAAATTAAGTCAGGCAGATATCGTTAATATAAAGATATTAACGTTGAAAGTTTAGTCTCTTAAACTTAAACTTTAGGCATTAATAAATCATGTAGTTTTATACACAAAATTATAAAATTATGTTAACATAAAATAAAACAAGTAAATTAAAAAAGAGCTTAAAAATTACAGAAGTTCTACAAAAGTGCCAATAGTATAGATGTAAAACATGCAAAAACGATGGTGCGCTTCAAACTAAAACAAATGAAAGCAATGCAGAACAAAAGGAGCTGAATGAGTCAGCTAACAATTATGAAAAATGTTTAATTTTTCAAACAATTATACTTCAGGATTATAATGATTATCAGAGAGACAAATTGCAGTTTGCTTGGTAATTGTACCAGCATTGTGTTTCGTAAAACAAAATAAAAAAAAAATTAAAATGTTATGTGTAAGAAATTATTCAGCAGTATATTAAATATACAGAATAATCCACTTAAAAATGTATAGAATTGCCAACAACAGTTGCCCTACCCTGGCTAAAAGTATCTTTATCCGCTATCGCGCCCGGTTTTCCATCAAGACGAAGGGCAACAAAAAAAAAAGAGCACAGCAATTTACAGCGCTAGAGTAAGAAAGTGCATAAAAGAAATCATAATTCCCACCACTACCCTGTCCCAGAGTTCATGATTCCCCCTTCGCCTTAAATGGATCTCAATTTGTGAGACACTTCAGCGTGCATTATCCCATCTGTGCACGGCTAGAGGCACAAGCCCTAGCGATCAACTTACGACCCTTCGACCCTTCGTCGATTTCTTCACGAGCGACGACAACCCTCTGCTTCACAAAGCGTACAACAGTCGGTCACAGATTTTAATCGAATCAGACCCAGAACTAATTTGCACACTGAGTTTGCTTCGAAAGAGGGCTTGCTTCGTTCTTCCTGGTTGAGTGTACTATTCGCCATGGAAGGAGTCACCACAAACATCATCCCATAATCTTGGTAACAAGCGGGATACTAACACTCACACAGGCGCACACACGCACACAACGCAGGGGAAGTAGGAAAATACATTTTTTTCTTCCCATCCAACCAAATCCCCAAAGGATAACGCAACAACAAAAAACAACCACAGCCTGATTTCCATCCTGCCACACCAGCATACACACTCACACACGCACACACACACAACTAATCAAATACACAAAGCTTCATTTCGATGTGCAAAGCAAATGGTAAATCCACCGCCTGCTTTTTACCATCACCATTGGGATTTACTTAACAGTGCGGTGCCGATGAAAGAAGGAAAAAACACAGACTCACACACACACACCCAGTGTTGTCACTCAAAAACCAACCACATGGCCTTCGACCGCCCCGTGCGGGAACCATCGAGGACAGAAGCAAACAACACCAACAGAAGCAAAAAAAAATACGTCGGAAAAATCGCGGAAGCAAAAGAAAATAGCATGTGTTAATTGCGTATGCCACCAGGCGGCTTTTTCGCGCGGCGTATCTGTTTGTTGAAATATTTAGCTTGTGTGGCTTTAGCAGCTTCAGCAGCGTAAACGATAATGCATTCGGTAAACATGCCTTCGCGCCGCCATGATTATCCGGCGAGAATTTAGCATCCCCGGGGTTTTCTAAAGACGTGTAAAGCTAAAAAGGGAGCACTTTAGATGTGGAACTCGGTAATGAATTCCTTCGAAGAAAAAGAAAACCTTCTAAAACCTGCACGACAAAATGTGTTAGAATCTGTTTGAAGCGTTCGCCACGTTCGAAACGTGGTTTGAATTTTTGTCTAAATTGTGTTAAAATTCAAATTCATATCAAGTCTTGTGGCGCACGAAAACTGAATATGAAACAACATGCACAAAGCGGTAGCGATACTCGTGTGTACGAAGCAAACAAATCATCGAACTACTGGAACTGGATGGAATCTGGCCGAGGAATGTGGCGAGCGATCATTCTGGCACGTGAAATTGAATGTTGTGTTGTGTTGGGTGTAAGTAAAGGAGCGCAAAAACTTGTCCTTCAGCATCGTACGATCGCACATGTGTGAGCCCTGTCCTGTCGTACTGCTACCACTATGCCTTAGGTGAGATTATATATTTCGGTCATCAAAAACAACGCAACTAAAATAGCCAATGTGTTGTCTTAAAGCGCAAAAAACAGGACTGTTGTGACCCCTTTCTTTTCGGAATGCCATCTTCGAGGAAATGGTGTGAGGCTCATCCAGAACAGGGTGATGCTGGCCTGCTGGCCATGTTTTAGGTCACAATTAAAAACTTTTCAACACATCCAACCCCGTTCGCGGTCGTTGAAGAAATTAATTAAAGAACCATGTCATGTTTTGTCGACTGCTGTTGCTGCTGTTGATATGTGGAGAGATTTGGACAGAACCTACAGCAACATATGTGCTGTTGGTACCACGAGTTTCGGGCTGATAGCGGACGGTACAAACCGTTTGCGATGCTGTTTGTTTGTAGTTTTTTTTTTTGTATTGTTTTCTTTGCTCTATTCTTACCAGTTACTGGTAGCGGCGCAAAGATTAGACAAAGATTTCTAATTTGAAACTTTTGTTTTTGGATCATCGGATCATCGCATACCGTTTCACGTCATCGGCAAGGAAGATTGTGAAGTGGTTTCCTTAATGCCACGACCAATTTCCAGAAGCGGAATTTGTGGTATTCAATGGCGGTGTAATATTAAATTTTTACGTAGAATTTATTTTACATCAAATGTATTTTCAATACAGCTGCCGATTGAAGTAGAATGTGGGAAGTTTAAAAACATTTCTTCCAAAACAAACAAAGGAGTGTATCATCTTAGTGGAAAACAAGTACGGAGTTCTAGTATATAATTTTTTCTATCATCCTGCTTCCATTTACGGACCATGGTAAATAGTTTGTTGGATATGTTTTTAGTAGTTAAGTGTTGCTGAAACTGGAGTGCTCTTCATTTTACCGATTTATGTTAGGTGTATGCCAATGTGAATTAGTAGAAATAGCCTAAAAAAGATGTACAAATTTTACAAGAACATATTAAAAACATGGGAGAAGGTACTATGAGATGAAGAATTTTTTTATACGTAAAATTCAGCGATAGATTTAAACAGTAAATATCAGGATTAGAAAATGAAACGAGCTAAAACTTGCATTCGTGAAAATCGAACATTGATCTATGCTGAATAAACTATTCATTATCTAGATTATCTAGGAATTTTGTTTAAAAAATGATCGGAATCATGAGAAAAGCATGAAAACACTAATCTAAGAGCTGGATAAAATATTCTTCTTTTCGAGAAAAAGTAAGCTTTTGTTTCGCCTGCACATAGGCAATGGTTTAACACCATTCTATAATGAATTATACTAGATTATACATGATATAGGTAGATTAATATGGTTGCGATTGGTAGAAGTTTCAAAGTATAGGTTAGAATAGGATAGACAACACAAGATAAGGATAGTATAGTTAGCATAGGATATTAAGGATACAAAGGAAGTAAATAAATTAAGCTAGAATCGGATTAAGGAAATTTAGTTTTCTATACTAAATACCGCTTTTTATGCGGATTAGAAGTTCGTCCTCTTGAAGATTGACAATTTAAGAGGAAACTTTGTATGAGCGAAAAATATAAAATAAAGGATCGACATCAAATGTTTCTAGTGGTAATATTAATAAAACTTCAATTAAGTGAAATATCACGCTTACATGCTTCAAGATCTCAGAAAAAGCCAATAATTGTAAAACGCAACTATCGCAATCGATTAAATTTGCCAAATCACTGGGAAAAATATTGGGAAATTTCAATTTTAGGAATCCGATGCATTCAACATTGTTACTAAATGCCAACAAGCTGTATTATGTTGTTGAGTACTGACATGAGTTTTTAATTGGAAACACAGAAATAGAACAGCTTCTTATTGCATTCAAATTTGATAAAGCTATTAAGAATTAAATGACCAAAATTACTCCGTTAAAACGTCTAGGAGATCGATTGATTGTAGAGTTTTTGGTAGTTACGGTAGAGTTTTTCGATAATTTTTGTTTTATTAACATTAATATAAATATTCTTCTTAATGGTTAAACTTTATTTTTTGTTTGGCCCATAATAATTAACTAATCAAATCTGTGTCCTCTGCCAACAACGATGTCATTTCCGATGGCAAATCAGTCCAATTAAACGATCGCCTCATGAATGAATGTCCTTTCTTCTTCTGCTTCTTGGTCCTGTCTTTCTACTCTACACCTTTCCTTTCCAATTAAATCGTATCCCGACAAACGACCGTTCTTATCATCGCAACAACACAAGCCAAATCGTCGCTCATTAAGGAAGCGCAAGCGGGAGTGGTTGGGAGCTCACTCAATAAATCACACACATACCCCAATCAACGTCCATGATGCTGGGTCAGTTCCGATTCCGTATCTCGAACCCGCTACGTGATGTAACAGCCCAACGGTTAGGCACAATTGATTAGACGTTAATCCTGGCCCGTGGCAAACGATAACGATGCTAAAATTCTGACGAAATTCACCGCGCCGTCCGAACAGTCGCTAGCCGCGTCAGTGTGTCCGGATCGTTTGCGGTGTAAGGATGGAGAATAAATGTGGCTGCTTTCTCATCTGGCTGTTGGCGGTCGGTGTGTGTGTGATGTTTCTGGTGCGACATACGACCTACCCGAATGCGGGTGAGTTTAACCTGTTGCGACCGAGTGGTGAAGAGAAGCGTTATTCCGGTGTTTTTTTGTTTCTTTCTTGTTCTGTGTGCGACAGTACTTCCTGCCATGGGCAAGTTTATGGAAGGTCCACGGTTGCTGCAAGCAGTTCGTGAAGCGAAAGACCGACCGATGCCCTTACGGCTGGCGGAATTTCACGATGGTGCCGAGTGTGATCGGGTCTGCCCGGAACAGGAAGCTCCCCGGGTGTGCTACTTTCGGTGGATCGCAGAGCAGTATGCAGCGATGGGATCGTAAGTATCGTCGGGAATCAGTCCTACGGCAAAGGATGTCACCTCATAGCTCCCAATCTCTGCAGAGCCTGTGGTGACTGTCGTTGGGGCAATCGGAGTCACTGCTTTCATCCGCAGTGCATCACGGCGGACGGTATGGAACGGGGAGTCTTGGCGCTTAATCGACGCATCCCCGGCCCATCCATACACGTCTGCCGGCACGATATGGTAGTGGTGGATGTCATTAATCATATGGAAGGTCTTGAAACAACGATACATTGGCACGGAGCTCATCAATACGATACGCCCTGGATGGACGGGGTGCCGATGATCACGCAGTGTCCAATCCCACACGGTACCGGGTTTCGGTACGCGTTTAACGCCTCCGAACCGGGCACACAGTTCTATCACTCACACTCTGGCCATCAGAAGGCAAACGGGCACTACGGGCTGTTTGTGGTTCGATCGCCCACCGACATCAATCGCCATCTGTACGATTACGATCTTAGCGAGCATCATATTGTGATATCGGACTGGACGCTGGATCTGGTGGAGAAGTTTGTGCCGGGACTGCAGAGCAGTACTGTGCGGATGGATTCCATACTTATTAACGGTCGTGGAAGACATTTCGATGTAAGGAAGCGTGCAGATAGAAGGATGAAAGTGATTTTTAAGGACTGATTAACTGAGTGAACTGTTTTGCATTGATTTATCGCACAGGAAGAGGAACACGAACTTCAAATGGCAGCTCCGTTGACAGTGTACCGGGTGAAGAAAGGGTTTCGGTATCGCTTTCGGTTGATTAGCAGTGGAAGCCAGTTCTGTCCTTTCCAGTTGCAGGTAAGTGATGTGAATGGAGGGTGTGATTCTTTCTAGCCATATCAGTAATAACTATAAGACAAGAATTGAAGAGATCCTCAAAAACGACCAAACGACAGACTGATTGCTCCACGTCTAAGTAAGTCATGCCTACCGTAGGAGCCCTATAAATGATGATCGAATATACTTGACAAAGCAGAAGTGTCAAAAGCGAGCTAGGAAACTAAAATTATTGCAATTAGGTCTTGTAACGTTATTGTTGGTCTCAAATAACGTTTGAGGTAATTGAATAGTGTGTATTCAAACCAGCGGGGTAACTTAGGAAGGCCCAGGAAGCTGGACTCCATAGTCGTACCGTGGAAATACCTCAGAGAGAGAGAGAGAGAGAGAGAGAGAGAGAGAGAGAGAGAGAGAGAGAACTATTAAAAAACTAAAAACTATTTAACCTGCACATTTGATCCTTTTTTATTTATTAGAGAAAATTTAGTTGATTATCAACAAAACAGAGCTTTTGATGATGTTTTTTAAGTGTTTGTTAAAGTACTAAACATATTTTTCTACATTTAATTTAAAACAAGCTACAAATTTTTATTAAAATAATTGAAAAAACCATTACAATTGTCGTACAATAATCAATTCTACGCTCCAGATAAAGGAGAATGTCTCTTCCGCGTTGATTTTCTAATACCATTGATAGATTTTAACAATTTCCGCTCATTCAGATTGAAAACCATCGAATGCAGCTAATTGCCACGGATGGAGGCGCCGTCCAGCCCACCATGGTCGATACGCTCATCTCCACCTCGGGCGAACGGTACGACTTTGTTCTGTCGGCGAATCAGAAGCCAGGTACTGTCACCTTCAAAACCCATCCCCACCCCCAGTGGCCTCACAGTCATTAACTTTTAACCATATTCCACCCAAACCCTCCGTATGTGTGTCTGTGTGTGTGCAGGTAACTACTGGGTGCGAGTCCGTGCCATCGGCTTTTGTAACGTCGAGCGTAGGGAAGAGTTCGCCGTCCTGTCGTACGTCGATGAAGTGGACACCGTACCGGAAGAGGAACTGGCCTACCCGAAGCACACGCCACCTACCTGGGACGAACGATTCCCGACGGGCACGGTAAGTAAACGTCTAATCGGCACCCACGCGCCACCGACCAACGAATGGCTTCGAGCACAATTTTTCGAGCACGTGGGACGTGTCAACGTGTCTTTCGTGTTCGTGCTAGCACCCACAGCATCTAGGATTCTGGGTCCTGATGGGGGAGAGTAGAAACAAAAAAAAAGGAAGCAAAACTGTTCTAGCTGGTTAACATACAAACCATGCGAAAGGAAGTTTCGGCTGCAAGCACTAACCGAAACAAACGACGCTCATTACGCGCTTATTTTATTTTACTTTATTCATTATTTTGTGCTTCTTTTCGGTTCATCGTTTAATCATTATCGCCCACTTATCTGCTCCACCACGGCGGCTCAGTTGGACTGCTCTCATTACTTTTCCTGCTGTTTGTGGTGTCTTTTTACCACGTTAGTTTGGCCCCGGGGTTTTTTTTTTTTTGTTTCGTTTCTAAGCGATCGGTAAATAGCTTCATTTGTTTGAATGATTAAATACATTTTCTTCTGAGCTGTAGGTGTATAATTTGGTGCAGTGAAAAATGTCTACATTCTGGCAGGAGTTAAAGCTGTTAAGCTTGCATTCGTTTTACAAACATATTTTGCTGTTCTGTCTTATGCGTTCCGGGCTGAGAGAAGTGTGTCTTATGAATGAGGTGTATTGTTATGTCAATTATTCAAACTAAATAATCTTCATTTGAACTTTTTCATCCACAAAATATTGCTCCCAGTAATGTTCTTACTAATTTATGACACTTACCGGCCTGACAACAAAAGTTCATCCCAATAACACGTTTCCTGATGCGTAACAGTACGCATATCATTCTTAGTCTTGTTTGAAATCACGATTGAATTGAGGACCTGGGTCAGTTTCACAACTTTAATCTTCAAATGAGTATAGCATTTCGATGGCGATTTTTGCTCAAGGTTTTGTACTACCAATCCTACGGGTTATTGTTTTCAAAGCGGTTTAAAACACTTTTCTGGATCGAAATTAATTATTCTATTAGTTGTAGGTTATGCTAAAAATTGTATGCCATTATTTATCAAGCTACGGGTTAAATCTAGTCAAGAAAGCCAAAAATGGCTAGAAGAGACCTCTCGAGATTGGGGAAATATAGAAAAAAGGCATTTGATTTATGTTCTTAACGTAAATATGGAAATGGACTATCATTTGTTTGAATAGACTCAAAATAGACATTAAAGATTTTATTCTTATTCATTCATTTACTTAAGTGTTACGGTTCGACACCGTAATTTCAGCACATTTAATTTTTATATAATACCAAATTCGTTGTTTTTTTATTGATTATCCCGAACATGCTCGGTTACTTTAGAGCATGATATTGGTCAAATTATTAATTCAAACATATTTCACTGCTTTAAATGCAGTTTAGCCCATGGTGGAGTATACATATTCGGAGAAAGTACCATTTCCATTGGACACTCAAGGATAAATGGATGGACTGAGATATCAATGCATTTACAACAGGCAGTACTGTCGTGAATGTGATTGAAGTTTAATATTTCCAAAATATGTAACATCCAATTCAAAACTCTATTACATGGAACACTCGCTTGTTTTCTTATATTTTTTAATTCTATTCATGAATAAGCATACTTTTCTTTAAGTATTAAGGCTTACTAACTCCATCCATCATTTAGTTCGTTTTGATTTTTCAAGCTTATGATTCTTTTACCACTTCTTGCTATCGTTTGTTTGTCAATCAATAGTTCATATATCAATCAATAGTCGTATATATTGCTAAAGCCCTATCTATCCTTTCAAGTTCGTAATTTATGTCCTCTTTAAATGTTGAAGAAACATCATATTTGTGCTCTCCATTTGCACGTTATATTGCAAAAGCACAGCACCGTACAACATTGATACAGCAAATGGAAATTCGTCGAAGAAAACAAGCGCTACTTGCCACTATAGTTTTGTTTGACAAACCAATTGACACCGCTATTACAATGCACTCAACTGTATTTATACCAACCATGTATCCTATATTGACACGGCTAAAGCCCGGCTCACGCTGCCCATTCATTAGCAAAAGTCCCCTGGATGAATGTCTCACCACTTGTCAAGTGCCGGTTCGAGTGGCCGTCTTTGCCTACAAGCTTACTAAGAAAAGCTTCCCGGTTTGTAATACATTAAGTTCAGCAAAAACAAACAAAAAGAAACCCGGTGCTGACAAAAATAGTCATTACTAATAACGTTCCGCTTGCCCGATCATGTCCTTCATTGAGCAAACGTGCTGTAATAACGGTGACTGCTTTCCGATCCGTCACGCCCACCAGGTACTCAACAACCCGAACGCCACGTGCTACGTACCGGACGACAACGATCTGTGTGTGGCCGATCTGGAATCGCACGAGGTCTACCGGGACGATGCACTGATCGATGCGGCCCCGGACAAAACGTTCCGCATCCTGTTCAACACGTTCACCGCCGACCCGTCCGTCCTATTCTCCGACCAGGGTTACGTCCGGTACATGAGTAAGTGAATGCCCACCGTCAGTGACACGGAAGCAACGGCACACCGGAACAGCGTAACGCAGACGCGGTATTGTGTCCATTCTTTGCATTAATTTTTTGTTTTGTTTTGCGTGTATGTGTGCGTTTTTTTTTTGTTCTGTTTTTGGTCCTTCCGCAGCCGTAGTACTCACGCTCAACAACATTGGCGTCACAAACAACATCAGCATGGTGTTCCCGGACTTTCCGCTGCTCACGCAACCGGAACTGATTGGCGGCGACGGGATGTTCTGCAACAACACGCACCGGCCGGAGCGCTGCAAACCGCACCACGCCTGCTTCTGTCTGCACCGGTTGAAGGTGGCGCTCAATGACGTGGTCGAGATGTCGCTGATCGACGACGCGGAAGGTAACTAGGCTATCGCGCTAGCACGCGCCCACCTCGTCCCGTTTTCTAATCGCCCGCCCCATTTCTCTTCCCCTTTGAACACGCTCCATTGAGCAGTGGTGCGCGATCTGTACCATCCGTTTCATCTGCACGGGCACCGATTTATCGTCACCGGGATGGGGCAACTGCCCGAGTTCCGGACGCAGAGCGAAAAGGTGGACTTTGTCGAGCGGAGTCGCCGGTACGCACGCACGATGCCCAGCGACCATAATCCACCGTACAAGGATACCGTATCGGTGCCATCTCGCGGCTACACTCGCATACGCTTCCGGGCGGACAATCCAGGTGAGTGGTGGCGAGCAGGACGGTGTGCTCGGTGGTGCACCGTTTTAATTTTACACCCATCATCGTTTGTTTTTTTTTTCTTTTTTGGTATTGTCCATCGCTCGTCAGGATTTTGGTTGGTACACTGTCACTTCGAATGGCATCTCGGCATCGGGATGAGCTTTGTGCTGCAGGTCGGTGAGGTGGAGCAAATGAAAAAGGCCCCAAGAGACTTTCCACGGTGCGGCAGTTACAAACCGGACATCTACTCCGAGCTCTAGGGGGTTTGTTTTTCGTGAATGGGAAGCGCGAGTCCGGTGCACGGGCACCGATTTATCGTCACCGGGATGGGGCAACTGCCCGAGTTCCGGACGCAGAGCGAAAAGGTGGACTTTGTCGAGCGGAGTCGCCGGTACGCACGCACGATGCCCAGCGACCATAATCCACCGTACAAGGATACCGTATCGGTGCCATCTCGCGGCTACACTCGCATACGCTTCCGGGCGGACAATCCAGGTGAGTGGCGGCGAGCAGGACGGCGTGCTCGGTGGTGCACCGTTTTAATTTTACACCCATCATCGTTTGTTTTTTCTTTTTTGGTATTGTCCATCGCTCGTCAGGATTTTGGTTGGTACACTGTCACTTCGAATGGCATCTCGGCATCGGGATGAGCTTTGTGCTGCAGGTCGGTGAGGTGGAGCAAATGAAAAAGGCCCCAAGAGACTTTCCACGGTGCGGCAGTTACAAACCGGACATCTACTCCGAGCTCTAGGGGGTTTGTTTTTCGTGAATGGGAAGCGCGAGTCCGGCCAGGGGAACTTCGTGGAAATCATAGATTGGCGTTCAGATTGGCATGCGATTGGGATGCTCTCGACTAGGCTACAAGCTACCACATGTCCATGCCTCAGTGAACAGTTTAATGCAAATAGCAATCTAAAATTATGCGACCGAGCGAAATAGATTGGTCATATGATAGTAAATTTATGGGGTTTACTCTAAAACAGGACAGATAACTGTTAGCAGTGTGTGTATGGCCAAGATGAATGTATTATTATAGTAGCAAAGTATGTACAGAATTGATTGTATTCTTTCAAATTACTCTCTCTCTTTTTGGACCTGTTAATTGTTAGGTTTTTAAAATGGATTAAGCTTACGGTTACGTCTAATGGTAGTTAATTTCTATTGTATCAAACAATATGTATTAAATTTTCTGAAAGTTTAGCTCCATAAACTACATGTAAGGAAACTCCTAACGTTATGTTATGTTTTGCTATAGTTTATAAGATTACTCCTAAATAAACGTAATTGCAAGGAAATAGATGACGGTCTATTGTCCAACAAGCCTCACAATAATCTCAGCTTAGTCGTATTCTTTAACCACTTTGTGACACTTTTACGAGAGATTAGCTTCTGCCAAGGTCATACTCGTTGAGCTCCAAAACATAGCGGATAATAAAATAATCCTCGGTTAAACCAGTCACTCAAAGTTGTGTAGTCAGTTTCCTCTAGAGGAATCACGTTACTGTCAAGATGTCCTAAAATAGGCATTTTTTTGTGTGAGTCTTACTGTACCGACTATAATGCTTTAACAAGTTCCAATTGCAATGTCGATTGTACATTAGAATAATATTTACATGGCGAAATGAGAATTGTGTTAAGTGGAACCGAGTGTGTTCGGTGTATGCGCCGGAAGGTATGCAAAACGTTGTTCTTCAGCTACTCAAAGCCAACTTTGATAATTTCAAGGGCTATGAATGTTTATTAAATGTGTGTGAAGACTGATTCTGATACCGGGTATAGGTGTACTTGTGATGAAAAAAGGCAGCAAGCAATTTACTTTTCAAGCAATCCAAAATTTAGGTGAAGACTGTTTGAGGTTTTTTAGCCAATGGTCCTTACCCTCAAAATTCCCAGGCTTCTAGTGCTTTTGCTTTACCTTTCAACTTAAGAAAAAGGCAATCGTGTGTTTGTGTTGTTTCGCTTCACTTGGCACTATTTATTTTGTGCCTTTTGAAGAAAAAACTTTCCATTCGTGTATTCTAACTTAAACAAAAATTCTATCCATTTTCAAAATCTAATCCTTAACTAAACAGATTGTTCCACTTTGCACTACAAACGAAACTTACTTAGCGACTAATCGCAAGACAGCCTGCACAGCCAGGGACGTAAATTGTGCAAACAGCCCACAACTATAAACGATACGCAAGATAAAGACGACTTCATTGGAAACACAAACAGAACCGCTGCCACTCGCGCGTCACAACTTTTCCTGCAGATCCCTGTACGGTGATACCTTTACGACTACTAGGGAACAAACCAACGAACCCGTTCCATATGCAAGCGCCAACCGTTAATACCTTTCGTCATCATTTCTGTGTCTGCAGTGTGCCCGATTTGCGTACACTTAGCACCTGAGATTGCATCGGGAAGTGCTTGTTTTCGTTCCCGGTTGAGACTGTCTGCCCTGAACACGATGATGATGATGGTGCACTCTCGAGGGACGAGATGTGTGTTGCTATTGTGCCGCGCTGCTAAGACTGCCATATCACGAAGTACCTTTCCACGAATCGATCGCTTGGGTAGCTACTAGTGCTAGGATTACAATCTCGGCAGCAGGGCCAGGATTACGCTAAAAAGGATTTAAAGATCTATTACACAAACGTATCATGCCGAGAGATATTTGATTCTGAATAACAAATTTCTCGCTAAAAAGTCATTTGCTATAGAAGCAATGTAGTATTGCTATGACAATATGGTCGGTCTGGCTTCGCTAGCCAGAAACTTCCGCTTTCTAAGGTGAATTCCCTCGAAAGTGTCCACAAGAAACCTGCTACGGATTTGCTTACTAACGCTTTGTTTAGTATTGAACACGATTGGTACTAATCACGTAATACACGAACAAGTTGCGCTGTCCACTTACCGTACTAATGCCACAGTCAATATCTCCACCCAAAGTATAACTTCCTCAACAAAGCTGCATTCTCGTTTGGAGAGCTGCTTAAAACCGGTAGCTTTCGAGCTTCTTTAACCCTGATCGGGAGCTGTCTATGTGTGAGTTTGTATAGATAAAAATAAAAACTATTGCAACACCTAAACTCCAACGTTCCTGGAAGTCGCCCACACCGGGGGGTCTGCCATAATCGTGCGTGGGGTTTCCCCTTTCCGGCGTACCGGCGGGCAACCAGAAGAGTAAAGCTCAGAAGCAACGAGAAGAAGAAGTGCAGGACGTCACAAATCTTATCTCGAAAGCACTAAAGCTGTAAGCAAAGTCCCACGGCTTATACTTATAATGTGGCCTCTCGAGAAACCTGCGAACGTACTAGTGTCGAGGAGACATTCCGTTATAAATAATTTCTTCCCATTTAGCTGACGGTCAGTGTTACGGGTACAGTTGAAACGAGCTCAGTGCACGGTGTCTGCAACAATTCGAGGTGCACCGTGAATTTTTGGATTACAATTTCGGATTACAAGCATTGGTACGATGACCAGTCTACCAACGCGGACATTCGTAGTGCTAAGTGTGGTAGTTCTGTGCTGTGCTGCAGGTACGAGTGCTCAAGGTTGGCTTAAAACGTTGGCCAAATCGACGAACGGCACGCTCGATGTACGCTCATTTCCGGGCGAGCAATGTTTACGCCAGTGCGATGAAACGCGGCCACGGATTTGCTACTTCTCCTGGACGATGGAACACTACCACGTGATGGGACCGTAAGTCTATATACCGAGTGCGAAACGTTGAGAGAGATCGTAAAGTTGATTTGCATATGCACCTGCAGCCTGTACGCACTGTAACGACAAAGCGACGCCACACATGTAGCGGAACATGCCAGGTGGTTGTGTACTTAGTGATAGAATCCATCTTGCCCTAGACAGTTAGATTATATGGCACCATTTGACACAAGGCGAAGTTCAATGCTAGGTGCAATTGTTCGGTTGCGCACACGTCAAACTGAACAGCTGGTGTAACGATGACTAACGAAAGTGTGCCATAAAATGGAAGCATGTGCGGTCATTCCAAACTTCCTCCACTTCTATTTCGAGATCTTTACAAAGTGCACGTGAAGTGCTGTTAATGAATCATTCAAACTATTTAAAACAAAATGTTTCTCCACACTACGCACTTCACGAACGCGTTTAAAAGGGCAAAGGTACTTGATTGATAATTTTAAGCCCCAAACGCTTAGTATACGCGCACTGTAAGCTCATTGTAAACAATAAGTAAGTAGCATTCCTGTTTTTGAACCATCAAGCTTCCTCCTACACTTCTTGCTGTTCGATTGTGCTTGTTGTCTTTGACACTAGAGATATGCGAATGATACAAGTATGGTGTAATGCTAAATTAAGCCGCATGTTCCGTCTTAAGTCAAATTCCACATCGTAAGGTCTCGTGAAGTGTCTTTGTCATCTTTGCATGTGCTGTCAAGTGGTGGATTTAGCTTCAGCTAAGCTGCAAGAAACCGATAAGCTAGGACCTAGTTATGCACGCATTCGGCAAACCAGTTCGATCCTGAATGGCTTTACCGAACAATAGCTTGGCTAAGTGTTGGTTATCTCATCAAATTCTAATTTCGTTTCTACCTGTTCGTTTTTTTTCTTCTACAGTGCTTGTCGTGATTGTGCGAAGGGTAATCATACCGACTGTTACCATCCTGCCTGCATAACGGCGGATGGCGTCGAACGTGGTGTGATGAGCCTGAACCGTCATATTCCTGGCCCAGCGATTAACGTTTGCCATAACGATCTGATCGTGGTTGACATAACGAACGCGATGGCCGGTACGGCGGCCTCTATCCATTGGCATGGTCTACACCAGCGTGCCACACCATTCATGGACGGTGTACCCTTCATAACCCAGTGTCCGATAGGGTTTGGCAACACATTCCGTTACGCGTTTCTAGCGACGGAACCTGGCACACAGTTTTACCACTCGCACTCGGGCCATCACAAGGTGAACGGGCATTATGGGGCATTGATTGTGCGTGAACCTAAACAGGCCGATCCTAATGGGCATCTGTACCACTACGACACACCGGCCCATGTGATTGTGGGCTCGGATTGGATGCATATCGATGGGGAGATGTTTATGCCGGGACTACCATCTGCTGGTGGGATTATGCCCATCAATCTGCTCATTAATGGGCGTGGTACGTTCTACGATCGCGAAAAGAACGAAACCACGGACGTGCCGCTGGAGGTGTATACAGTGCGTCGTGGAGCTCGGTTCCGTTTCCGGTTTATCAATGCCGCTAGTCACGTGTGCCCTCTGCAGCTACAGATTGAAGATCACTTTATGGAGATAATCGCCAGTGATTCCTTCCATCTGCAACCACGGAAGGTAGATACGCTGGTGACTACGTCCGGTGAGCGGTACGATTTCGTGTTGGATGCCAACGGTCCCAAAGGTATGATCATCAACTAGATACTTGTGCTGACGAAGTATTCTTCACTGAGTGTATTTATTTTCACCAGACACATATTGGGTACGACTGCGAGCCCTTGGGCCATGTGCTGATCTAGAGCTGGAGCAGTTCGCCGTACTGCGATACACCAGTGGTCCTGTAGAAAACGATGCCTTCCCCGCCAATAAACCACCATCGTATGACGTTCAGTTTACTAACGTTGCCACCGCAAACCATCCTAATGCAACGTGCGGACGACCTGAGTTTGGTGACTATTGTATCACCGACTTCCAGGCGTACGACACGGACGAAGATGTCGTCAATGGAACGCCTGACCATCAGCTTACGTTTGGGTTCATCAACGGACTCGTAAACTTCCGCAACATGTTTGAGACGCATCCTTATGAGCATTTTATGAGTAAGTACAAAGGAATACTGTGGCATTTGTATCCCCAATTAACCCTATCTTAATGTCGCTGTACAGATATCCACGGGTCGATAATGTTGCAAGGTGCCATCAATAACCTTAGCCTCGCATACCCACCATTCCCACTGCTCACACAACCCGAGCAGATCGATGAGAGCATGTTCTGTGATGAACACCACCGTCCAGCGCGTTGTTCCGATCGACAACTGTGCACCTGCATACATCGTGTCAAGATCGAACTGGGTGATCTCGTCGAACTGTACATCCTCGATCTCACACCTTCTGTAAACGATCTTAACCATCCGTTCCATCTGCACGGTTATCAAATGTTTGTGATGGAGCTGGGCCAAGACCGACGCGTGCCGATTACGTTCGAGATCGCACAACAAATTGCACGACAACGCATGGTTCAACGAAATACGGTCCCACTCCCACCACGCAAGGACACGGTCTCGATACCGAGCCGTGGATACGCGCGTGTACGGTTCCGTGCGAATAATCCCGGCTTTTGGCTGATGCACTGCCATTACGAGTGGCATACGGCCGTCGGAATGGCGTTAGTGCTGCAGGTAGGCGAAACGGACGATATGGTCAAGGCTCCGGTGAACTTCCCGAAGTGTAACAATTACACACCAGCGGTGGATGACCTGCTACAGGAAGGCCTATAAGACCTGTGTCGAATTTCATTGTGTGTCTTCATACACTTAAACACTATTTATTCTAGCTACTGGGTGCTATCGCGCTCGCTTCTCAGCTGTATTGATCTAGTGTCATAAATTATTTCAAGCATCCTCAACGGTTGGTACAAACTCTGTAGTCCAACCTTCGTATGAAGTGCTTGGGATTTCGAACTAAAACACTTACATAGCTTTAAGGAAAGTAGCTCGATTTATTTATTTAGTGCAGTTGTGAGAGGTTAACAAAACAGGCAACTATGGAATAGATGTCTAGGCTAACAGTTAATCTTGTAATGATGGATCGATATCTCAATAAACTAGTCATATTTTATCAGGCGTGTTGAATCTTTACTATGTTTTATAACAATAATTACTCCCTTGTTTACGTTTGAGCCACTACAACCTCTTTGCTACGTTAGTCCTCGGGCAGGAGTGTCCGAAAGCACTTAGCATCCAGTGACGTCACTCGGTAGACGTCGCACTAGAGAACTCAATAGCACCGAAAAGACACTTCTTCTAGACGATCCGATAACAATTCTCGTTAGAGTGAAGTCGTCATAGTTAACTGAGCTCGTAATTAAAACTGGATTCTCCATTGACGTTCCATACATGCGGAATTTCCGATGCAAACGTTTGACCCAGATAGATGTAATATTGGACGTCTTCAAAGGTGCAATCTACTATCTACGAATTACTGCTGCTCAACTCAACTCATTCCTAAGTACTTCTTGAACTTTAAAACGAAATTTTGATGCATCGTCGTTAGTGTCCTCCGTCATGTTTCTGGACGCTTCACAAGTTCTCTCTTTTAGTTCAAAATTATTTTCTAAACAAACGTGTTTCGTTCTTTTCAGTTCATAGAAAAATGTAAAGTAATAATGTTAAAATGCAAAGTTATCTTTTAAAATAGAAAGCGATCGTTTAATGACAAACTATTTTTTTAAATGTCATAGAAAATGTATTGATACAATGTTCAGCATTACTCACAAATGTAATTATTTTCGAAACTGTTTCAGCAAAAACAATTTTAAATGCAATTAGTTCTAAAAACCAAACCGCAGCATGGTAAAATTCTTTATACCTCTGGTTAATATAGAGATAGAAATAAAACCTTTTCGTCCAAAAACGCTTCGATTGTCTCGCCGAGAGCCTAGCGTCACTTAATGAAATGAAAATCGGTTAATTGAATTTCAAAACACCCGTACAAAACCTTTCGGCAACTAAAGAAACACACGTGTACACAGCGCTAATGGCGAATGTCAAATTGATGTTATGCTTTCATTACTCTATAATTTAACAGCACTCGTTCCATGTATTCCATCTGCGTGAAAATAAAACCGTTCTATCGTTTGCTCTACTAGGACTCCCACCATTCTTTTCCCGTAAATAGTTTGTACTTCAATAGGAAGCAAGTCTGAGTGCACCAAGTCCCCTTAGACACTCTTCACTACTGCTGTCTCGCATCAGTTCACATTTTGCAGATTACATCTCAAAAACTCTATTCTTATCCAAACAAATCACGGCCCGGCGTGTGCAAACCCGATCCTGCAGAACCACTTATTGAGACACCGTCACCGCTAGCCGTCGTTATAGGGGCTAATAGTGTCGGTGCTTGACTGGCGAACCGTTTGACTCCGATGTTTGGTCTGGCTCCTCGAACAAACAGTCCTTTGACCCTTTAACGCCCCGGCCATCAAACCGCCAGTAAGAGTCAACGATCTGTGAAGCCGGATGCGATTATCGTTTATGCTGATACGGCAAGCAATCAGGACTCGCATTCAAAAACGGGGATGCCTGCAGGCAAACAAGCGCAAAAAGAAATTAAGAAAAAGTGCCAGCAACGAAGACGGCCGGAAGAAAACTCATCCTAACGCTGATACACTGCACCGCTATCTCTGTCTGTAAAACGGAAGTCCCCCCTCCATCCCTGCTCATCTTGGGAACCAATCCACCTTCCCGGGGGCAGACAAAAGCAGGGATTCTGCTTGGATAAGTGTGCTACAATAAGCACTCAAACCGACCGAAACGGCGAGAAGGAGAGAGAGAGAGAAAAGGCAATGAAAATTGGAGGGCACCAAAACATCCTCGTGTGACACACACACACATTAATCGGGGAAAATTTTTTGGGCTTGGGAAGGGGGTGGTTTTAAATTTCAATTACACTGCACTCGCTTGCTTCATCAGCACTCACTACAAACGCGAGATGGTTGCGATAGCGAATGTCTACTACTTCCTGAGGACGAGGGCGTGCGCCGTACTGGCTTACCAACGTCGTCCCATTGTGTACCGGTAAACCGTTTATCAGCTACAAATTGACACACACACACACGCACCCAGCGAGGAACGGAAACGCTTATCTACTTTCGTCGCCGATCTTTTCCACGAGCCAGTTCAATTCGCGTCGCGTTGTATCGCGTTCGTGCTTGCTTTCTCTCGTTATCGCTCTCTTCACATGTGCGTTTATCCTTGAAAAGCTTCAAGATGGGGTGCACTGGTGTGTATCAGTAGTATCAGGTGGTTCTGATGGAGTTGGATGGAGCCGACGCAAGCGAATTCGAGTGTGATCAGTGCAAAAGTGTGTAATCCCTTTCCACTGTTATACATGCATTACAGATTCTGGTGGGGGAAGCAGTGATGAATGAGGATGAAGGGGGGAAGGTTTGGAGCAGCATCCATTGTTGATAAAGTGTCGCACGAAAAGAGGATTTTAAAGGGGTAAGGGAAAGGCAAGATTTCGAGGGCGTACTGAGGCCGCCCATTAATCACGTACATGGTGTAGAACAGGGATCTCCAAACTATGGCCCACGGTGCTCTCGGTAGTGTGAGCCCTAAAGAGGTCTTTTATCAAATTTTACGTTTTTGCTTTTTTTTTTTGTTCTTTGAGAACGCAATATTGATGAAAGTTAGTTTTCGAACGGAAATCTAATACTTATATTAACCAAAGGGATATGTGCAAATTTTTGTAACATAGTTTCTTCGTTAAATAATCAGAACACTAAAACTGGGGGAAAAATAGTAAAAGTAAGTAATCGGAGAAATGCAAGTAAGTGCAAGGGAAATGTAAAAAGATTTTATAGAGGAAGAAGCGTTAGTGGCGCCAATATTCAGGATCGCCCTACGAATCCTGTCCTAGGGTCGGCATCAAATCTCATGCGAAGCGTCTCATCATACATTGGACTAACTATCCTGCTATGGGTAAATTAAATCAAGGAAAGCCAGAAATGTCTTGCCAAGGCCTAAAGATGTAGGGCCAAAGAAGCATAAGAATAAAATGATGATGAAGAAACCGACAAGATTTTTATAAAACCACGTATAGACATTTGAACAGATATTTATGTTTAAAGGATATTGAAGTCTTTAGGGAGACATCATTGTGAACGATACCCTTTATCAGGACAATACACCAACATATGATATAGCCACCTGCACGAATATGACTATTCCAGTAATAACACGAAATTCTTTAAGTTATTTAATTGAAGTAATATATTTAATCGCTATTTGCTAAAAACTACTAGCTGAGTGTCTTAATATTCGCCTAAGGAGGGTAGACCGTGACCGGGTTCCCCTGAAGATACCACCGCCATGCGTCTGATAAGTAAGTAAGTGATACTCTTTAGTAAATCGAACTAAAGAGCAATTAGTTTTGCGTGCAGTGAAATAGCGACCTCATCAAGGATTTTATGATATAGATACAAATATATTATGTTATGTGTTATTATGTCAACGAAAAATTATATTCAAGATATTCCCATCTTTTACACCATCTTCATCTACCCACAACCATAAAACCGATGCGAATCCGGCCCTTTCGCAATAAAATTTGTAAACCCCTGCACTAGTACAAGGGTATGCGATCGTCTGTGTGGAATAGATTCCTTAGTAGATGCTTAATGATAATTATCCTTCTACTATTGGCGCAAGTGTTCTATCCTCGAATAGCTACAGAGTAAATCAGTGCCTTCACACTTCCATCGCTATCATTCTAGTGTGGAAATGATGTACACAGCCCGCTAACTGCTGTAAAGAAATTAAAATACTAATGATTCAGCCGATTTAAAGCTCGTCGCAGCTTCATTAGAATCTTCTATTACCATCCAGTACGACAAGGAAGTACATGCGGTACAACGGCACACAAACACACACACACACACCTTCCCATTATTTACACCATCCCGAAATGGATCCATAATTCACCACAAACACACCTACACAGCAGCACCTTCCCATTATTTACACCATCCCGAAATGGATCCATAATTCACCACAAACACACCTACACCAACGGAACCGCCCCTTACACCGGTACGCTCCAACCGGCACACGGCATCATAAATCCTTTGGCTGTGGGATATTGCGGCGTATTGCATAAATAAAATAACTCCAAGCCTCTCAGCGTATAAGGATGTGGTGGCGTGTACACTTACAACCGTACGGATGATCTACTACTCCCTGGCAGAATAGGATCAGAAAGCTTCTGCACGTCAAAGGAATTCCTGTGCCGAAGGCTCCCTCTCAAGCCCCAAAAAATGTTGACCAGCCGGGTCCTTGGAGCAGCATTTCACGCTTCAAAGAGCCTGCGGGACGTTTGTCGGTTGGTTGGTAGAACGTTTTAAACAGACACATTCAACCGTAAGGTGTTAAATGTGAACCAAAGGCTAGAGGACACACTTATTTTGGGTGTGGGCAGAGTAATTTGGTGCTTTTTGCCATTCAGTTGCACCATGGGTTTCAGGTTCGGGTTTTCGGGACAAGTATCTATTCCTTTTTTTTTTGTGTGTTTTTCGGTTCCTTTTGGGAGTTTACAGTGTAGCGTTTGTGTGGACTTCCTAAGCATGTTTACCGACGAGGTAAACACCACGAGGTGGACCACTCTTCCTGCTGTCTCTTGTCGCTCCCGCTGTACAGCCAGAAGAAACGACGAGAACATTAAGCAACCACCTTCGCTAGACAAGAGTACTTGTTGATCCATGGTGAGGTGAGCTATTTTGGAAGCTTCATCCATTTTTAAATGTTTTCAACAGGCGGTTCCCGTGCAAGCTTTCAACGGCTCCGACCAAAAGGAGATGCATCACTTATCACTACGTCAAAATCTTTCCACAAAACAGTAGCGTTTAAGAATTAAAGACAATCAAGATCTTCCTCGCTCTATTCTGATCCAGCTCGTTATGACACTCTTGATAATAGTATCTTCTGTCTGTTGAATTACACTGTCCATTTAAGTGGCATTTCAGCAGCTTCAAGTTTACAAATGGCATGCCTTCAATGAACCGAACAAAAGGTCACGTATTTGAGGTTACTTTCGAACTTTGCAACAATTGCAAGAGCTTAAAGAAATGATCGAATAAGGTTTGAAATTACTCATGCAAATGCACATGGCCATGGTGCGTGATGGTTGGCCACTCCATTACGATGCTTTCCAATGAACCGATTGTGATAGGAAAGAATGCGTTACAAAACGGTAACATCCCGAACCATATTACGCCGCAATTGGGCACCATTCAGGGGCGTTGCATGAAGACAAATGAAAATAGAATTTTCTCCCATGTCCTTCCCAAACAGCCACAACGAAGGTTCATCGAATAATCTTTCTCCAGGAAGTGCCATTTACCGATGGGATACACGATGCTCCCATGTTCGACATACGCGTGCATAATGCTTCCGGGCGGGGAGCAAAAACTCTATCCCCCCAAAATACGGCCACTGTCCCATAACCTTTCCCACTAACGTGATTACATCCGAGCGTCAAACGGCGATGGTGAGCAAACTGAAGAAGGTCGCCCGTCCAATAAGTGCACTGCACACGGTTAACCACATTGAATTACAATCCATTTGTAGTATGTGCGGTCAAAACGACAAGAATCTGGTACCGGGTACCGGTTGGTGGCGAAAAGTACCTCATCCGGATGTCATAAAATTACCGTAAGAGCATTTATCGAGAAAATAGCTTTTTGCAGCTGTAAAATGGGTACGAGACGAGGCGGATACATGATGGTGCCTGTTTTGGACGATCTGCATCGTTCTTCGCTGTCGTTGCTAAAGCCGGCTAGACATTGCCCGGGATATGCTGGCGGCTTAGACATCATTTTGAAACAATTTTCATCTAATTGTTTCCTTTTCTGTCGGTTGGTGCGTCCTGTTCCACGTGCAAGCGTAATGGCGAAGCTTTAAACGAACCGATCGGTGCAAAAGCTACATTAAGCGTATGGAATACTAAATGTCTGGCAGTGACCTTGACATTAAGATACACGCTGCTCGAATTTCGAAGAAGGCTAGTGGTCTCGTGTAACAGTAACACAGACTCAACCTAATTCCTTCATGGGAATATTGATGAGGGCATGCTGTTGTTTGTTTCAAAATAGACTAATTTTAGTATTTAAGATGTGTCAGTTTCAGTTTGAAAGACCCTTTTTTGTCAACTGAAAAAAGTTATATGTATCCAGTGGTGCCCAGTTGCTGTCACGAAAGAATCGGCACTACTATCACCTCTTGACCTTGGTTTTACATCTCATGGAGTATGATTCCTTGTAACGGAAATTATCGACAAATTTGATACCAATTGCTTCTTCGGAGCCTTGCGCAGAGTCGTGTTTCCTGTGTGCATTGTGATTAATTTTATATTTTATTATTTGATTTATAGAGAAATTTGCCTACTTTTTTCGTTTGCCAGGTACGTAAAGGTTCTACAAAGCGATAGAACAACCAACATTCCCAGTGTGTGCCCATTTTCGACTGCTTCGGTGCTGCCAGAAATGTGCCTGTGCGCGATTCACAATTTCGTCACCTATTTTAGTACAACCCGCCTCTGCAGACTTCAACTACACGTGCTACACACATGCATTCGTTGCACAATGAGAAAATTCCAGGACATATGGGACTTATCGTTATATTAAATACTTTTATCGTTATTCATAGCAGTAAAACAAACTATTTCTCCTTTTAATATGCTTTCTCGTGGTAATTTATATCGCTAAATGTTCTAATCTTATAGCATTGCGTCAAGTAATGCCGGTTTAAGCTGCCCAGAACTATTTTTTTGTTTTAAATAAAAAACATTCCTCCGCAGTTCTGATCTACGCGGCCCCATAGTGCCATGAATGCGCTGACTGTTTTGTTTTGTCCTATCCAAAGCAACAAAAAAAACGTGACGAGAGAGTTATTGTGCTTTCCCAAGTTTGTTACTATATTTTGCTAGCACAAAGTGCATTCAACAGGTTGAGAGTGGTTTTCTTTGCAGCATCGAACAGTTATCGATTGATATGTGTTCTATTTTACTTCGCAGCCTTCAAGCCACGCAGAGCGGATCATGTCATCCCGGCCACAAGTTTACTTGACCCGCAAGGAATGTTTCAGTGCGTGCCACCGGTTGCATAGGTTAGTTAGTTAGGGGTGCAATAATTTGGTAACAAAATAATATAGCGATCTCCCGTTGCAGTCCCTTTCTGAGTGAGGAAGCGATCCGACACGTTTTCGAAACTTTCGCTCTTCGATTTTCGTTACAGTGGAGGTCACGGTACGTGGCCCAGTCGATAACAAGACGGGCATGGTGATGAACATAACCGACCTAAAGGAGTACATGGAGCAGGCAATAATGAAAAAGTTGGACCATCTTAATCTGGACAAAGACGTCCCATATTTTAAGAATCTGGCCAGCACCACCGAGAACGTGGCCATCTTCATATGGGACAGCCTAAAGCTAATCATGGCCAAGCCGGAGCTACTGTACGAAATTAAGATATACGAGACGGACAAAAATTCGGTGATCTACCGTGGGGAGAAACATTCGGTTGGGCATCACCATCATCACCACGAGGCGGTAAAACAGTCGCGTGTTACAAACTCGTCCGAAAACTCATCGAATCTCTCGTCCGACTCGGATGGTTAGACACACCGTTGTTGTTGTTGTTGTTGTTGTGTGACCAGTATTGCGGACAATCCTCGACGCCAAGATCTGAAACGCCGTTACATCCCATGACCAAGATTCCTGTATCACAGTATACTTTTCGGGCCTTTTGACAAAACAATGGACAGTCGCCACAGTACTTTAGGAGCTAATAAAAATGTTTCCATAGCGCATTAAAACCTACTAGCATTGTTTTATTAAAACTTTTGCGAAG
>KZ061942.1:123693-138299 GCA_002091835.1 Anopheles maculatus | reverse complement strand
ATATTCACCAAAAATCTTTGTCATTAAAAGAGATCTCATCTACCACAGCTTGGGATCATCTATCTCTTGGATTAGCTAGCAAGAAACATCGTACGAAGAGATGCTTCGCTTAAGAAGCCCCATCAACAAAGAGGTTCCAAAAGTCTTGCTCAGAGTTATTACTTGAGTTATGACCTCAAGTCTAGATCCGTTTGCTTTTGAGAAGAAATCTCTTTTTTTAGATATCATCGAGCACGGTAGCGTTATTGCTTCATTGCAGAATTATGTAAGACCAACGATATGAACGTGCCAACAAGTCAGACAAAGAAACGTTATTCTTGAGCATTTTCTCGTCCAAATAGCGATTTCACAAGTTCTGTCATGTTGTATCCACTACACCAAGTAACACCACGTAAAGTATCCTAGAGGCTTCACTGATATTTATTTGCTCAACAGGCGCCCACAGAACAACAACGGCTGTGAACCATGGTTACGGATCACGGAATTTAATTACTTGCACAGCTCACAGCACAATGTGCCGGTGACGGTTTACTTCCACTTGTTGTTGTCGTAGTCCCACTTGGACGACACACCATGGATTGGGTTAATGTTGAGGTCAAGCATACGCTTCAGCTGTGCCTTCTGGTGCTCCTCGTCGAACGTTTCTGGGATCGGATCGTACACGAACGCCTTCAGCAGCATCATGCCGACCAGGCTCATGGACGTCACGATGAGGGCGGCACCGAGGCAGGCTTTCCATTCACCGGTCGGGTGCTTCATCTCGGCAAAGGTTTGGCAGAACGATGCACGGTACAGGGCTTTCTTTTCCTGCACGGACAGCTTCTTCCAGTCACCCTTCTCCTTCTCACGCAGAGCCTACCGAGGCAACAACAGAAAGTACAATCATAGAGTAGTAAGGTACCTTACAAAACCACACAACAAACATGCGCGACCTTGGGGCACTTACCAGGACATCGCGGGTGTTTTCCTTGAAGCGGATGGCCGGCATCGGGTAGTCGACACGGTCAGCGTACACTGGCAGACCGTTCCAGCCGTGTCCAACGACCTCGCGCTTGCCGATCTTCTGCGACATCATGTCACTGGCCTGGCGGGTACCCATCTTCGCACGCAGCGCATTTCGCAGCACCACCGACGCAAGGTTCACGTTGGCCATCGTTCCTGTTGGGAGGAAAGCACATTGAAAAACTCCGGATAATTATTGCACTTGGGCAAGGGCTCCAACAAAAGGCTTCCAATGACAGTGATGACGGCTGCCGAAGAACATATGACTGCTTTGATGGGGAACGGTGCGCGACATTGCACAAGACAGACAGAAAAAAGCACAGCATTATGTAACCCTTCATTTGTCCCTTTTTCTGAACCACCGGTACCGTACGGCCGGTAAAACGCACGCAAACTATCATGCCACCGATAAGGAAGTCCATGCACGTTGCAATGTGCATCCCCGTATCCATATATTCAGCTTATTTTCACCATCTTTCTCTGATTACGAAATCATAACCCCAAAAAAAACAACAAAAAAAAGCACCACTGCCTCCTGTTCCTGACATCCAGATAGAACCTTCTTCTCCATTACCGTATATCGTTTGCAAACACGCAAGCAGCAATGGGCTCTGGAATGTGGAAGAACTAGCACTGCCCAATCCGTTTGCTCTGGGTGTTATTTACAGCACCAGAAAACACTCACCTCCAGTGAATTTTGAACCGACCGAGTATCGAAGAAGTTTTTTCGCTACGCCTGTGTTTAGGAAAAAAGAGGAGCAATTTTGATCGAACTGTCAATGGTGCACAGTGGTGGTTTCGTTCGGCCTTCGAAAGTGACAGCTGATATTTTATTGTTCATTTACGGTGCTGCCCTCTATAGGCAAATTGAAGCGAGAAGTGTTGCCAATATTTAAAATAAATCTGTTGCGGACGTTTGTAAGCGTGGTGTTATTGGCCACGTGTTTCATATGCTTCGATTTTATATTAAACAAGTTGATTAACATGTTTAAAACGGTATTGAAAAACTGCAAAAGTCCCCATTGGACTCAAATTTGTCATAAATACATAACTACTTGCAGAACCTGTTGAAAATGTTACTTATCTCGAATACTAAACAAAAACACTAACCACGAACTCTGTTTATACTGATGTATTTTGTTTTTTTTTTCACTTTATTCACTTTACAATACCATCTTCTTATCACGCAAATTGGGATCACACCGTTCCTCAACCGCCCACGAAACCATGTGCATGTGCAAACACTTATGTATTGATCCAGTGATCGCGTGCCGGATTTGCTGCCCCGTTTGCGATTTATGCGATAAACTTTATTAACTATAGGATAATATTTTGATTTGAGTAAACCATCGCACAAATATGTACACACCATCCCGCCGTGTCGTTGGCTTTCATGCACGTTTTTGTTTTTTTTCTGAGGGTTGTATTATTTTTTTTTTATCTTTCCCATCCAACCAACCTTCACATTTCGCCATTGATTTGGGAAGATTTGTTTTCTTTTTTATATCTTCTTTATGTCACAGCTACAACAAATTACACGTACAGATGGAACGATCGCAACATTGTTCGTTTGTTATTTCGAAACCTGGACAAAGATGGAAGTTTTTGAGGATAAGGTATGTACACCGATCTATCAACAGGGGTTTTACTGATACAGGTTTTTGAACCGGGAAACACTTCAACCGGAAGTTCCTTGGGACATTAGCTGATGATATAGTATCCTTACGGCAAATACTTTCTACTAATATATGTATCCTGCGATTCTATCTAATGAAAAAAATTAATAATTTTCGCATTTTTCTAGCGGCCACTTTATCTCTCACTTTCTACATCTCACATCGAGTGCTCACCTGGTTTTTCATACAGTTTTCCATTATTCGAACATAATTTTACACATACTTTATATAGACATTTGTTAGGCGGAAAGAAAAAAGCTATTTGCACTGGGATATTGGGCTTATGGTGACGGCCATACTTTCTGCATCGAGAAAGCGGGCTTCACACACTCTAGCCGCGCTCTTAGTATATGTATGTCGAGTTTGTCCGTATATAAAATCCGTTTATGCGCTTGACTTTGCTATACACTCGAGAGAATGTGTTTACGCAGCTTAGAGATGTGTTTTTTCCTCCTTCTCTACAATCTTCTGTAGTGTTGTTTGGTATGGTATTTGCTCTAAATGGGTTCGCATTCCTATCTTTTTGAGCAGTTGCCTTCAGTATTGCTGCGCTACTTTCGGAGCGCACAGTACACACGCGTGCGTACACCTCGTTGCGAAGATTGTGTTGTGGAGATTTACAAAATAATTTACGTCTAATAAGCTACACTATAAACAATAATAAATACTGGCTGCCTACCAAACGCCACGGTATCTTCCTTCTCCAGTTGAGCGATAAGTACAGGAGACGCCCCAGAGAAGCCTTGTCTTTTGGTTTTGGTGTTTGGCCACTGCTGCTGCTGCTGCTGCTCGGCACCAAACGTGGGAGGCAACCACTTTTCGGCAGATGTCGGTATCGGCAAATTCGCACACGGACACCACGTGGCAGGAAGGTAAGGCTTTCATAAGAAACCCATCTCGAGCGCGGTATGCAACGATCGGATATCACTGTGGCTCGATATCCGCCAGAAAGGAAAGTTGAGATTTTTGGCCGCATTCTCCTCATCCTGCCCATCGCCGACCACGACGTATGTGCTTTTGCGCCCGAAGCGTGTAACGATCCGTTCGAAACATTGTTCCTTACCTACGGGAGATGAAAAGGCGAGAGGGTTAATAAAGGATATTCGTACGCCCCTTCGAAGAGTCTTGCGGCTTACCAATTTTGTTCGCACTGTACACATTCTCCACCGGGAACACTTGGCCCAGCCCGTACAGTAGAATCTTGGCGAGGGCCGGCACAAGCTGCGTTGTGGTCACAAGCACATTGACGCAGTTTTCGCGCTGTGCAATCATGTTCAAGCACTTCAGCGTTAGACTGTGCCAGCTGTCCGTCTCGAGCTCGATGTCGGAACGCACCTGCAACCAGTGGTCACGCTTTTGCGGTCCTAGCAAACCACCAACACTGTAAAAAAAAACCGGACAGAGCAGACTCTCGTTAGTACAGTAGTCATCTCACTAGATTCCGCTCAATACTTACTTGTTCCGGTAGGTGTTGTACGTGTCCTTGATTTTACGATAGCGAAATGCAAGCTTTCGCATCCAGTCGACACCACCTCGAACGCCATTCGGAAGACAAACAAGCCTTGTCTTTTGGTTTTGGTGTTTGGCCACTGCTGCTGCTGCTGCTGCTCGGCACCAAACGTGGGAGGCAACCACTTTTCGGCAGATGTCGGTATCGGCAAATTCGCACACGGACACCACGTGGCAGGAAGGTAAGGCTTTCATAAGAAACCCATCTCGAGCGCGGTATGCAACGATCGGATGTCACTGTGGCTCGATATCCGCCAGAAAGGAAAGTTGAGATTTTTGGCCGCATTCTCCTCATCCTGCCCATCGCCGACCACGACGTATGTGCTTTTGCGTCCGAAGCGTGTAACGATCCGTTCGAAACATTGTTCCTTACCTACGGGAGATGAAAAGGCGAGAGAGGGTTAATAAAGGATATTCGTACGACCCTTCGAAGAGTCTTGCGGCTTACCAATTTTGTTCGCACTGTACACATTCTCCACCGGGAACACTTGGCCCAGCCCGTACAGTAGAATCTTGGCGAGGGCCGGCACAAGCTGCGTTGTGGTCACAAGCACATTGACGCAGTTTTCGCGCTGTGCAATCATGTTCAAGCACTTCAGCGTTAGACTGTGCCAGCTGTCCGTCTCGAGCTCGATGTCGGAACGCACCTGCAACCAGTGGTCACGCTTTTGCGGTCCTAGCAAACCACCAACACTGTAAAAAAAAACCGGACAGAGCAGACTCTCGTTAGTACAGTAGTCATCTCACTAGATTCCGCTCAATACTTACTTGTTCCGGTAGGTGTTGTACGTGTCCTTGATTTTACGATAGCGAAATGCAAGCTTTCGCATCCAGTCGACACCACCTCGAACGCCATTCGGAAGACAAACATTGGGTGGAGCTCGTGCTGAATGGTGAAAAAAACAGAAGAAAAGAATTAGAAACGAACTCTGTAGAAAACAAATATTGGCTTAGGATGTCGCCGGAAGCAGCGGGCGACGAAATATTTACCTTGCGGTGTGGCATTGTGGAACCCGTCGGCGGCAAAGTTGTAGTTGTTGAGATCCTGCCCATTATCGTCGGACGCCACATCGTCGATATGTATCTGATCGCACTCTTCCAGATCGTTGAAGAAAAAGTACGCATCGGCCATGTTGAAGATCAGCTCCTCCATCCGGTAGCCCAGCTGTACCTGGTGGTCGCGGTTCTGAAAGTAAAAGAAAAACGTACGCATTTAGTTCTCTCTCTCTCTTCTGGTGATCAAAATTATGTGTCTATTTGCTATAGCCACACTTGTCCTTTGAAAGTGTCCACTCAGTGGTGGATATAGCCTAGAAGAGGCATGTTACGGGAATAGCTCAGTAGATGGAAGCTTCTTCCCAAGGACGTTTGAAAATCGAAGTCCAGTGGACAACGAGGTCTCTTCGTAGTTAAGGATTGAACTACGAAGCCCCGTCGACTACCAATCTTAGTCAGCTTACCTTATTGTATCGCCCAGCATAAGACCCGGTCAGCAGCGAGTGGAAGATGATGATCGTTTCGTCGAGATCCCACACGAAGATGCGCTCCGGCGCCTTCTCACTAATACCCGGCTCACTGGTCGAGCTACGCGTTGGACTTGGATGTGCGTGACGCCTTCCACGGGCCCGTCCCGACTTCCCTGTCGGCGTTGTCTTACTACTGACCGATCCTCCCACCCCGGGAACTGCTCCAATCCCTGCCGTAGGTGAGATCGAGATCGGTGACTGTGGTGAGTGCGAGTGGGCCAACATGTTCGGTGTGGTGGCGTGCGCTTCCGATGGACTGTCCGCCGAAAGCCCGGCCGCCACATGGAACCCCGCCTGGCTGCCGCTCGAACCGGGTGAACTGACGTAGGGCGAGTAGCTGGCGGTGTTGGCATAGTACGGACTGTACTGATCGTTGTAGTAGCTGTACCCATCCTGCTGGCCCGCCCCAAACTGTCCAAACGACGAGTTGTACCCGTAGGAGGAGTAGAGCTGGGCGGAATTGTTGTTGCTGGCGGCAGCTGCTGCCGCGTACGGCGATGCCAGATAGGTGTTCGGGGACGGGATCTTGGTGGACGCTGTCCGTGCACCGTACGCCGTCGCACCGTACGCGGACGAGTAGAACGCCGGGGTGTACTGCTGCATGCTGTTGTAGTAGTTGTAGTAGTCCGACTTGTGGTCGTACACGTTCGAGGCCGCAGCCGATTGACTCTGGAGGGCGTCCAGCGTGGCGGCAGTAGAGCCCGGATTGGCACAGAACAGGCCGGTCCCGTCTAGGTGTGCGGCGGTCGATCCGAGCGGTAGATTGGTGGCCGCCGCTGCCAGATTCGCGTCCAGTCCGGGGCTACGCAGTTCCGACTTGACCGTACCGTCGCTAAGCCAGTGCGACATTCCCAGCTCGGCGGTTCCTCCGGTCGTTAGCAGACCTACAGTGCTGCTGCTGCTACTGCCAGTTCCGCCAGTTCCACCAGTTGCCAGCGTAGACAATCCATCCACTAGCCCTCCGGTGCTGGATCCCGCCGAACTTCCACCGGAACCAGTTCCTGAGGTGACGGTGGTGGACGCACTACCACCACTGCTTGCGCTACTACTACTGCTGCTGCCGGCACTGTTGTTCAGACGGCTTGCGAGCGATCCAGGACTTGTCAGCAGGGCGCTACTACTACCGCTACTACTGCTGCTAGTTCCTGTGCTGCCTGATCCTGCTGTACCGCTTCCGTTCGGCAGTGGACCGTAGCTTAAGTTGAGCCCGTTGTGCAACGCCGCGATGGAACCTCCCGAGGAATTGCTTCCCAAACGATAGGAACTGCCAGCTATCGCACTACTTCCGATGGACTGCGTAGTTACAGAGCCGGCGACCGCAGCGTGATTGAAAACGGTGTGATCACTACTAACTCCACCAGTGTGGTGACCGTGCGCTGACAACGCACCTGGCGGATAGTGGAACGGTGTGCCCAACGCTAAAGCCGACCCACCACCGATACTGTCCAGCGTTGACACTGTCGTACCCGTTCCTAGCGGTGACTCCGAGAGATTACTGTAGATACTGTAAATAGAGCAACAAGAGAAAGAATTCCATAAGCAAAAGGCGTTCAGCACGTATAGGTGCGATTGTGTTTGTGTAAAGCGACTTAGTATTTTGTAACAAGGGTCTAAAGGAACAGTGGCTTCATTTTAGTTCAGATTACAGCCATTACTCATAGGTGCTGTGACAACGAACACCGGAAAGCGCATAAATCACTCAATCCACATGTTTCCAGCCCGAATCTCTGTGGTACATTTTCCTGGGTTACACTTTCTTTTTTCTCTCGCCTTGTATCCTTGTGCTTTGGCGTAGTGGATGATCTTCATTAACCCTTGATGTGACACGCCAAAGCATCCATTTTTTATCCCTCAAGTAGCACCAAGAAAGTGTTACCCTATACAGCTCATTCCAGCGCGACAGGCAAAGTAAACCCATTCGTCCGTGCATGGGGGGACGGTTGGTTTTGCTTGATTTATGTGGGTCGAGACGTGTCATGGTGCAAAACAATGCCTACCTTCCAGTACTGACTACTACCACTACTACTACTAGCACCACCATCATCATTATTATGACGCATCAAAAACCCCAAAATGTCCGTCGCATGAGTTCTCGTTTCTTTTGGGTTATGAGGTTTTTCTTGTGGCTTTTTTTATGTCGGTCGTACTTGTATCATATTTATTTTGGTTTGGCCCGGGTACCGAAGCAGCGAACGAACAATAAACAACACGACAGTAATAATAATAAAACTAACGATAGCAATACCAATATTAATGTTGATCACAACCGTGTATGTCTGAGAGACAGCAGCACAGCGTAGAAGCGTCGGTTTTCCACCAGGTTCGCGTGCGCCCGTGTACGCCCTTCTCGTCCCTTCCCCTGCACACGTTTGCTCACGAAACACGTCTGCGTGCATTAATTTTATTGTAATTTCACACTTTCTTCCTAATTACGAAAACTCACCGCCAACACATGGGACCGGTGCAGGAGTGTGACGGCGTGTGTTGTAATGGGAACCGAACAAGGGTTTCCGCGGTGGAAGCGAAGGTTTTCCTTGGAGGCAAACACACAAAACAAGACGAAAAAAAGGGTACGAAAATATGGTTCTCGTTCAAATGACAATGAAAACCTATCGATCAGCAATTACAACTAAAGGATGTAGTAGTATATTTGTTTCATGTCCAATCATGAATGGTTCGAGACTGCATATACATTAAGTAAGGGATTAGATTGTTTAATTTTAAAATTTAAATGTAGTAGTAATGGTATTGAACAGCTAATATTATAGCGTATTCCAAATTATTGTGGTGATTTTACAGGTTTTTTCAATCTGTCCCGCTTTTTATTGAAAGTTTCCAAGTGTTTTTGGATTCTTCTTTTAAAACACTTAAAAAGAAGGATGAAAATTACGTTCTAATTGGCGAACAAATAAGGCAATACGGTTAGACTTTTAACACGGTAAACAAAAAAAGAGATTAAAAATTTAAAAAATATATTTTCATCGTTCAATCAATTTTAAACAATTAAGCATAGCAGGAGCTTACTGGCAGCAGACCAAGGGAAACATTTATAAAACTATATAAATATACTCTCGCATTGTTCATATATTCAAAGTGTATTATCCAATTCATCCTGCAGTTTTCCATCCATTTACTTCCACAATTTATATTTACTTATGATTGTATGAGTCTCATATTTAAAACACAAACACAAACATAAAAATAAAAAAAAACAATAAAAGCCCATTATAACAGAAATATTTAGCACCAAAGCATGAGAACTTTAAAATACTTAATATCAAAGTGATAATAATAGCCAACAAGAAATCGTATCCATTCCTTCGAATATGTATGACATGGAGCTAAAACCGTTTTAAAAATAGGATTATAAATCTATTTTTATTTATATAAAATTCATTTTATGCTACTTGTACTTTTATAATAAATTTATATCAAATATATGAGATTGTTCATGTATTGTTCATGTTCTAAGCAAACAAAAATTATAATTATAAATGAATCTTAAACCGTTTCAATGTATATGGACAACCTTAAGATAAGATAGATTCAAAATTGTATAGGAACTTGTCAGAAAACTGTAGAACGGTGCAAAAAAACCCTTAAATGCAAAATCACTAGAATACGGAGGTCCTAATTTTAAAAATTACGTACTAGAACAAATGTGTTTTACTTAATGCCTTTCGAAACTTTATTCAATGGATTTAATACGATTTTACTGATGCACATGATGTGAATCTCATCGTTGAGAAAGTCGTTTGTAGGGATTTCTTGTGACTATTGAACTCCTTTACAGTTTTTGTTTAAAAAATGTCTCATTAGAGCTTTCGAGCTGTATTGTTGTTGTTTGTTTGTATGATTCAGGAGATTTTGAGTCTCTTGGACCACTTTCGTCTCTTTTTGATTTGTATTGATTTTTTAGCAATCCGAAATATATCATTTACTTTCGCTTAAAGACTTAGTATTAAACAAATACAGCCTGACCATCACTTCTGTCTCGCAACAGGTAACGGAAACCGATAGAACACACAGAAAAATCAAGGTCAACAATGAGACGCTCTTGTTTAAAATAAAAAAAGTCAGCATTGTCTCGCCCGTAAGGTGCATTCGTGTGCCTTTTGCCAACGGAAAGGGATGTCTACCGTTCGTGTATCGTCACAGTTTCAAGTGCGATTCATTCGTAGTAACACGATCCACGCCGTATAAGAGCCCTTCCGTACGACTTCTGCATTTTTTCCCTCCGGAAGGTGACCTTTGCGTTCTAGGTTCTAGTGGGCCGCGCGTGGACGTTGGAAGCCCGTAACTGTTTCCCCCTGTGCTCCCCCTCGTGCCGAGGTTTAGAGTTTCTTTCGCTCGTCCACTCAAGTTTCTGCACACCAAAGCAAGATCGCTGTCTCTGCTGCCTAAGTGCTGCGGGCCTAAAGACCCATTTTCCCAACGTTTTGCGGCTAATGTGTCATACAATTGAGGCTATGAAGGATTCGAAGGGTGAACGAAAGGATCCCCTCCGTTGCTCCACACACGCGATCGAGGGTGGGACGGATGGAATTTGCTGACACGTTTCATCTCCTGCTGAGACATGGAAGTTTACGTCTGGGTTAGGTCAATTCCGGGAACTGCTCCTAGAATCTAGAACGGGTCAAATGTACATCCGTATGCGATAAAAGCGATAGCAGCATAGGAAATGGGAAGAATGCTCCGTTGTTCTGAACGGCAAAATAAAAATCGTCAGCAACAAGTGCAGCCTGCACCCGGCAAACCATAAACAAACGACTCCGACGAAGCCATTCCGGTGTCGGTGTTTCTTTTTTATGCCAGTTAAGCTTTATTTCAATTTGCAAAGATCTTGGTTTTCCTTTGTTTTTTTGTTCTTCGCTTGCACGCCTTCAACCTGCCAAACATTTACCGTTTTTCGGCAATAGATAAATTGGTATGCAAGTATAAGAAAGCAAGCGAAAACTCCCCAAATTGAGAAAGGTAAGCAAAACAACAATAAACAAATAGTGTGTGTGTGCAAAAAAAACCGCATCGCAAAACCGAACCGAAGAGCTATTTTGTCGATCATTGCTAAAGAGGCAGAGTGTGAGAAAATTTTTATGCTTTCCCGGCATTAAAAATCTACATACATGCACACCAGTCCTGGCAGGTACCGCGGTACAATGTTTGTCGAAAGGAATATGCTCAGAAGGGTTTGGGACCGTGTGGCGAGAAGAACAGGTTTTTTTGAATGAATTTTTTAGTATAAAGCTTTTTATTTGTACATATTTTGACGAACCATACATTAGGTGAGCAGTTTTTGTAATGATCAGCATGGCGAGTTTTCGTGTATGTAAACGTTGGTTAAAATGTTTTATTGGGAAATACAGTATGAAACCCGTAAAATCAGTGTTGAAAAATAGATAGAAAAATAGACTTTTACGATGTTCCTTGCGATGACCTTGTGTCTTTAACGATCTATCCAACTTGTCTTTGGTATCGTGTCTATAGCTCGTCATAACATGTACAAATATAATGCTTTAACTAAAACAATCATTTTAAAAAAAAACGTCATCCTGGAGAAGATGGGAGAGCAGCAGCTACACTCATACCATCTCTTCAGTGATTTTAAAGTCGCATACGACATCATAGCCAGCATTGGGATCCCGGCCAAGCCTACCAGATTTGTAAGAATGACAATAATCAATATCACATGCCAGTAAAAGATGGCTGGCAATCTCTCAATCCCTTTGCTACCACCAAGGTTCTGCGCCAGAGAGAGGGGCTTGCTTGCCTCCTATTCAATCTGGCGCTGGAGAGGGCCATCCGAGACTCGGAGGTGGAAACTTCGGGAACCATCTTTCTATAAGTCACTCCAGATCCTGGCATCCGCTGATGACATAGATATCATTGGTTTGAGGTACTCCTATGTAGCAGAAGCTTACCAAAGGATCGAGCAGACGGCACTGAACCTCGGGATGGAGATCAACGAGTCAAAAACGAAAATGATGGTGGCACCACCAGCGGCCCTGCTAACAAAAACTGATTTACGCAGGGGTGATGTACAGGATAGGTGATCGCACCTTCGAAATCGTCCAAAACTATACTTATCTGGGGGTAAAAGTCAGCTCCGACAACAACATTGCAGTTGAATTGCGCACACGAGTGCTGGCTGCCAACCGGTCATACTACAGCCTGGGAAAGATTCCCCACTCAAAATACCTGTCGCGACGGAAGAAGCTGGGACTGTACAAAGCCTTTATAGTCCCAGTACTCACATACGCCTCTGAGACATGGACTTTGTCTAAAACTGAAGAAACTCTCTTAGCCGCGTTAGAGAGGAAGATGATCATATTGGCCCCGTATGTGTGGAATGGCCCCGAACGACTCAGCTAGTAAAGTTCATTTAGGTTCAAATAGTTGGAGATAGTCAGGTACGTTCTGACCAATTGGAACAACACGAAAATGGGAAATATAAGACAGATTACGGTCGCTTAACAGTCTTCAAATTCAACAGAAATTAAGGCAAAAAGCTAAGGGTTCATTATCGTGAAATTTTGATACAGCGGTCAGACCATCTATCCAAACAATGATCGAATTTCCTAACCATCATGCAACATTCTTCCTATCCAAAACTTGTTTGGTATATTTTTGGATATATTGAGTTGTTCTGAAGTAGTTTTATTATTATGGTCGTACAAATATTGTGCACTTTAACGACCAATGATTGATTTAATGAAACTTTTCATAAGTTCAACATAGTACTAGTGCTGTGAAGTCATGTACTCGTAAGAATCTCTATTCTTACTTATTGTAACATCTTAAAAATAGAACAAATGGAAGTAGCGATCCTAAGAAATTAAATTAACATCAAAATTAAAAAGATAAATATGTATTTATAAGGCTTGAAGCCTCCAGGTAATAAGAATTTAGACAGTTTTCACGAGTTAATATAAAAACTGTATCACTGTACAATAAATAGTAAAGGAAAAAAGGTTTGTAATGGTACAAACATTATAATGGAAATTAAGTTTTGGCTAGATTAACTTATTATAAAAAGCTGATAGTAAGTTAAAATGTAATTACAAACTATCCGGTAACGTTGCATAAATAAGTTTCGTAAGCAATCCAAAGATCGGCAATGAAAAGACATTTCCAAGAGTGTTTGGAGACTCGTACTTTGATCCTAACTTTTGGCAATTTGGTCATTTAAAACATGCCAACTAACAACAACAAAAATTATTTTAAAAAATACAGTACACTAGTTATGCTAAAACCCAATTTCTTCCAAATTCGTCAATCTTTCATCACTTTTCTATCTCGTATCACTCATCATGAAAGGAAGTTGTACGATCTCCGTTGACCACACACAACGCCCAAAGCATCAAGTCACTACTACTGGGACGCAACAAAGCATCTGCCTCTAAATGGTACTTCGACAGGGTGGTCGTCATATGTATCTTCCCACAAGCAAACAAAACTTCCATCCAAAAACCCACCAAACGATTCATCTTCATCCATGAGCGTTTAGTTCTACGAGTGCGGGAGCGACCACGACTAGTTTAATTTGAATTGACTAACCACCGAGATGGCGACACCATGGTCATTCGTAGTACGTGCGAGCTCGAGCTATAGACCGAACTCATCTCTTCGGTGGGAAATAGAACGTTTCCGGTTGTATAATTTTTCCCACCGTTTTGCACTGACTCCAGTGAAGTGGGTGTTCGTCTAGGACACATCCATGGGGAGTGTGTAATCTAATCTCGTAAACTAACGCCACCTTCCAACAGAGGCATTGTGACTGAAGACTGTTAACTGTGTTTGGTTGGTTTTAGTAATTGTACTGATCTTCTTCTTCTTCTTCCTTGGCACTACAACTTCGTGAGGTCTTGGCCTGCCAGCTATTGCTAGCTTTCTGTGACTTATTTATACCCGTAGCTGAATAGTCAGTCCTGCGTACGGGGAGGCGGTCCGCCGGGATTCGAACCCCGGTCCTGCCGTGTGAAGACCGGCGCCGCTATCGAATACACCACCGGGCCGCCCCCAAATTGTACTGATCAAGACACATGAATTAAAATTTTTGAAGTTTTCGTGTTAACAAAAGCTTTTCGTGTTAACAAATTTGAGCATAATTTCTGTATCACCACTTTAAACTCTTAATAAATTAAACGTCAACATCTGTCTCATTTCAACCAGAAAAAGACTGGCACAATTTAAACGTAACATTTACATTTCCGCTGAGATTGTTTAAAGCACAAAGAAACAAAGTAAAAGTCATGTCTACCTCAACAAACAGAAGATGCTTTGTTGTAATGATCTTGCTTGACGATCGTGTTGTACATGCTATGAATTAAGCACCACCTCGCAGCACTTTTTGTTCCAATTTGTAGTGGACCATTCCCTCGGCGTGAAGCAATCAAACTGAAAACATCTTAATTTTAACACCATCGAATAAATTCCCATTATTCCGAAGACCGTAGCCCTCCATCCTTCCAGCTCAACGATAGGAAGTGACAAACATCACAAACAAATCGAGGAAATGGTTCCACATAAACTGTAGCACGTGTTGTCCATAAAAAAAACGGACCCGATCTGACCACAAACGAGCGAACGGTGGGACATTTCTCGACGGTCGGCCCTACGACGTCCCGGTGTGGTTGTGGCAATCATAATAATCCGTGCCCCTAATCCAATTGACCGAATGTCTTCATTTCCAGCGCGTTCGAGCGTTCGCTTCCGATACGTACCACCAACGGAGCAGTTTCCACGTACCGCGCAAGTTCGTTTCGTGAGTCCGCACCGTTTGATTTATGATCCCCGATACGATGTTTCGCCTTTTTCTAGTTTGGTTTTGCTTTTTCGTGATCGAGAAAGAACTACCAATCACAACCATTTATATGGGTGGCTTATCCAAAACACT
>KZ061942.1:109268-123666 GCA_002091835.1 Anopheles maculatus | reverse complement strand
CTCGCAGCACTTTTTGTTCCAATTTGTAGTGGACCATTCCCTCGGCGTGAAGCAATCAAACTGAAAACATCTTAATTTTAACACCATCGAATAAATTCCCATTATTCCGAAGACCGTAGCCCTCCATCCTTCCAGCTCAACGATAGGAAGTGACAAACATCACAAACAAATCGAGGAAATGGTTCCACATAAACTGTAGCACGTGTTGTCCATAAAAAAAACGGACCCGATCTGACCACAAACGAGCGAACGGTGGGACATTTCTCGACGGTCGGCCCTACGACGTCCCGGTGTGGTTGTGGCAATCATAATAATCCGTGCCCCTAATCCAATTGACCGAATGTCTTCATTTCCAGCGCGTTCGAGCGTTCGCTTCCGATACGTACCACCAACGGAGCAGTTTCCACGTACCGCGCAAGTTCGTTTCGTGAGTCCGCACCGTTTGATTTATGATCCCCGATACGATGTTTCGCCTTTTTCTAGTTTGGTTTTGCTTTTTCGTGATCGAGAAAGATGTTACCAATTTCTGTATTCTTCCTAACTACCAATCACAACCATTTATATGGGTGGCTTATCCAAAACACTTGGATCCAAACGTCTTGTGCATCTCATCAAGATCATTTTAATCGTATAAAAAGAAAATTTCTATAAACACACGTGCTTCTTCTAAAGCAGGCCTTGGGGTATTGGCGATGACATTCATCTTATGTTTCCCATTATCTCACCCTTGAAAAAAGCTCCTTTTAGAGCGTAGAGTAACGAACGCGGGAAAGCACATACAAACATAGGAACGCGTAAGTATAGTGTGGCTCAAGGGGGAACAGAAAAGGTGAAGGATCTTTTTCCAGCTGTAAGTAGAAGGCACATTGTTATGTTTTTGCTTTGTTTTCGTTTGATGCCCAAGCGCCCACCATTCCCACCCACCGGCGTTTCGTGAGTCCGCACCGTTTGATTTATGATCCCCGATACGATGTTTCGCCTTTTTCTAGTTTGGTTTTGCTTTTTCGTGATCGAGAAAGATGTTACCAATTTCTGTATTCTTCCTAACTACCAATCACAACCATTTATATGGGTGGCTTATCCAAAACACTTGGATCCAAACGTCTTGTGCATCTCATCAAGATCATTTTAATCGTATAAAAAGAAAATTTCTATAAACACACGTGCTTCTTCTAAAGCAGGCCTTGGGGTATTGGCGATGACATTCATCTTATGTTTCCCATTATCTCACCCTTGAAAAAAGCTCCTTTTAGAGCGTAGAGTAACGAACGCGGGAAAGCACATACAAACATAGGAACGCGTAAGTATAGTGTGGCTCAAGGGGGAACAGAAAAGGTGAAGGATCTTTTTCCAGCTGTAAGTAGAAGGCACATTGTTATGTTTTTGCTTTGTTTTCGTTTGATGCCCAAGCGCCCACCATTCCCACCCACCGGTAATATGATATTTTACGCCTCCTGCCTTCAAGCGACGAAACATCATGCTCATCATGCTCATCACCGTCACCATAGCAATGACGATACGTTTGACGTTTGGGCATTGAAATCGTTAGCCCTGTGCGGAGAAAACGTCCAGGAAAATGGTGGAAAATCGATCAAAAGCATACGGAGTTTTCCCCTCTGCTTGTTTTCCTTCTAGCACACCCTCCCAACGCGCACAACGCTGTTGATGATTAAAGGTTTTTCTACGAAATTATCGGCGGCCTTTTCGAGTTTTCAAAAACTCCCTCACTAGTTGGGGTGGTTTTTTTCCCCCCGTAATTGTGGATCTCTGTAGTGGAAGAAAAAAAGCACATCTTCTTTTACTATGTCTGTACGTGTGTGTGTGTTGGCTTGAGTATAAACACACACACACACGAACACATCGATAAGGGGGAGTTTGGCTTGAAACGATGTGATTGGTGCGTATTTTCACACTTCGTCACTTGGGGAGAGCTATAGCAATAGGGAAATTTTTCCCAATTTGTTGATCTATTTTTCACCGTTTTTCCGTTGTTTCACCTTTCTTCCGCATGAGATGGTTTAGTGGAAAAACGGTAGCTTAGCTTCAACGAATCAGAAGTTTTATTTACTTGCTTACTGACGCACACCACCGATCGATGCTACCAATACTGACGTCAGAGCGATGCGATAGGAACGTGGATGAAAAATCGATAACGAGGATGAATGTTTCTCAATAGATTGTTCTTAGTATATATGCTCATGATAGACAGATCATTTTAGTATTACGTTGCATAACTACTACAAATGCATTTTCGTTATTTGGTAACAGAGTTGTCACATGGCATACACTTGATTTTACAAATATATATTTTAATATAACTATTTAAAAATCTAGAAACATCACTCACAGATGGGTTTTAAGATATGCTTTGAGAAAAAAGTATTTGATACATCTTGAGCCACCTGTGAATTAACATGTAAATATGGCCAGCATATAGAGCTGTTTTAGAAGTTCCTCACATTGCATCTTAATAAGAGTAAATACAAATTCAAAGATACAAATACAAAGATCGACGAAGAAATTATAGATTAAATAGACCAGAAGTAAAATAAGATATCTTCAAGAGTTCAACAGTCCAGAAGGTTGCAGACGATATCCAGATAATTATTCGTGACTGCCAAAGCTTCAACGATGAACAATCTTTCCTCTGAGTTAATGACTAATTACATTACCTTCCAATTTCAAAGTCCATTACTCTGGTTGTACATTTGAACTTTATTTCCATATTTCTAATGAAACGATTACCAAGTTGGAATATCTAATATGCCATTATCCGAGTAATGGTGAGAAGACCTCTAAATCAATAGAAACTGACCTGAGTACAAATGTTGTTATGATAAGTTTTTCAAATGTGGTTTTGAGGTACTTAGACATCTAAGAATAAATGAAAATAGTTAATTACTCAACTTAATTTTAATCTTTGAAAATATGTAATATACTTCGGGTATATTGATTTTAATATTTTGGGATGATCAAGGAACGTATTGAACACTTCATAACTTAATTGTATTTATTTTATCAAGACATTACCTTCAGCATAGTATAAGAATTGGTTTCATAGTGTTCGATTTCTATCTATTTTTGTCCAAAATTAATGAATCAATCCAAATTTTTAGATTAATTTGTATGTCTAATTTCTGCCGAATTAGTCAACTTTAATACATCAACCAAATCATTTACATTTGCGATGCAGGCACAATATACCTGACAGCATCCCAAAATACTTCATTACTTTAGCAATTCCGTCTGTTTTTAGATATCCGGATGATATTACTCTCCTATTACTTGCCTCGTGATCGTGTGCCACTATCCCCAGCGGAATAGAAATCCCGCACTGAAAACAGTAGCGTCGGCGACAAAAAGGTATCGAATTTAATATCCCTCTTCCCTTCCCGTTGATTCTATCCAAGCGCAACAAAAAAACACACAAGACTAGTTTCCTATGGGGACGATGACGTGATGCGGAAATGCCAGGAAGTACGACAACGTATGCACATTCTGGATGCATCCAGCGTTGCATCCGGTTTTTTTTGGGGGGACTGACTCTCTATGACCGACAGTCGTAGTACTAAATTGATTACCACCGGAATGCCACCAGAATCTCCACCAAAGCCAAGTGTGTGGACTGTGGTGTTTAGAGGGCGTATAAATTAAAACCTATTTATAGTGAATTGATAGTCCGTGGGTCGGATCGGTTACAGGCGCATGACGCCCGGAGAGCGTGGTGTAATAATGCTAGAATTACATAATAATTACAGCTCATTGTCGCGTTCCGTGGCGACAGTCGACATAACTAGCGAGAGCGTCAGCAGGCAGCCGAGAATAAAGTAAACAAATTACGCAATTCAATGCATCAGCTCATGGGATGTAATAAAACAAAAGCACACCAGAAGACTGTATGCATGCAGTCGATCATTAACGGGACGTTCCGAGCGCTTTTCCATGTATTAATACAAATGCTTCTTTTAGGTGTTTAAGGAGCCTTCTAAACAGCACCGATTGTTTAGGTTATTATTAACACCAGAACATACCCAAAACATATCGCTACTTATGTTATGTTTAAACACCAAGAATCTCGACTTAAGACGCCTTAAGAATTTGTACGATAATAAGGTCCGCGTCCATTCCTCGTCGCCGGGAGAATTCGGTTAGTGTCGATGAAATTTGAAACAAACGTAAACAAAAGCGTCGCGCCGCTACGGAAGCAACAAATAAAACGGTTTTTATAGGACATTAGATTGGGGAGGAAAAACTAAAAAAAACATCATGTTAAGCCTCTAAGAAGTGCTTCATTTTTTATTATCAATAAAAACATGATTCTTCTCGCTTGTCTCACGTCGTTTACACTTGCCTGGCGCGAAAGAAAGCTTGCTCTTTTGTTCACCAAGAAGAACTAAACTCGCTAGCATGGTTTGACAAATGTTTAGCTGTCGTGTACGCGCGGCCAAATACCAAGGTTTGGTTTTGAAATATTATCATTTTGTACGTTTTTGCCGTACCACGTGCGATACATTTTCCAAATGCGAAAATTACTCAAAGCAAGAACCAAAGCGAGCTGACGAAAGTACCAATTCTGTGTTGCCGTTTTCGTAGCCACTTGAGCAGATCGCTAAAGGTTTACTGTTTGTTCTTCTTAAGAGTTCTTAAGCAAAGCCAGCTGGTATGGTAAGGTTTAGCACGATATGTACCGTGTGCTAATGTATGAATATAAGAAAATCAAGCACAGTCTCTCCAGCCTCTTTCTTTGGATAATTCCGAAACTCAAAATCTATGCCGAAACGGCGGCACCCAACAAAAACGCATCAGCGCATGATGCATCGTCCGCAAACAAACTCTCCGAATGTTGGTTCTTTTTCACTCTCTCTCTGTACTATTTGCCATGAACCACTTGTTTCGGTTATTGTCACTTCGGTTCCTTCTTCGACCCGGTTCCAGAGCGATGCGGGCGCATTTGTGCAACACATGTGCATCCTTTTTGCTGCCTTTGCTCGCGCTACCATCATCATCCTTCAGTCTGGCCCGAACCGGCAAAATGCATTAATGAGCAAAGACTTAAAAAAAAGGGATTTCTGAAGGGACATTCCGATGCGCCAAATGCCGATAATACTTCAACGGCATGTGTGTATGTGTGTGTGGGAAGGATCACGCCAAGTGTCGCGTAAAGTAGTTGGAACACCCAGCCATAAAAAAGTGTGTCCTGTTTTATTTTATTACTATTTGTCCTCGTTCTGTTCATCGGGTGACAAAAAGATGAGCATACGGAAAGGACAACGTCGAAACCTTTTGAGAGCACAGCTTTTGGAGGGACACTGTGATTTATCGACCGTGCCTCGACAATTATCCACACTTTTCAAGTGTTCTGCGAACGAGATGAGGCGTAACTTTTCGTGTGGCGGATGTGGTGCATATAGGGTGACACAGTTTTGCAACGCCTTGTAAGTGCTAGAACCAATTATGATGATAGTTTTGTGTTCTTGATAGCATTACATCGTGCTTAGTTATGCTTTGGGAGTATGGAAGAGCCTGTTGATATTGAATTTTAATTGAGAGATACTAATGAACATCTGTTTCATAAAGATTGTATTGTTTAATTGTTTAAGAAACATTTGTTAAAACATCGATGCCTGAGTAATGACAAGACTTTAATATTTCTGTGCAAATATTACTTAAAAGATGTATATTATCTTTAAAGAACTCCAGTTCTTTCTTAGAATTAACCTTCTTATCCTGAATCGACATAACTATTCCTAGCAACTATATCGCTGTCCTTAAAATGCATGTTTGCGATTTTTGCAAGCCCTTCCAGGAACTTTGACGAAAGCATATATTTGTCCCTCAAAAAGTTATCTCTTACAAGTGGTGTTAACATCTCATGCCAAGTGGCGTGGATGATATCTTCCAAGACTCCTCTTCTAGGTGAGTGTTGTTTAACAATATCCATCTTGTCCAGGACATTCTTCACTTATTAGACGAAAGATCTGACAGCTACATCTAAGAAGGATAATGCCACCTGATGGTATAGCCTAGATTTTCTTCATCAGTTCATCCCACCATTAGACAACTTTGTCTTTCTCTAGAAGTGAAGATAGAATTCGAAGCAATTATTTCGATATTTCGCAGTCGATATTTCCAACTTCTTAATTTAGTGATAGAACTCACAGTACTAATAAGTTTTTAAAAGCAATTCCTTCACTGTTTTCTCCATACATGATACAAAAAACCTCTGCACATCTCATCATGATTCCAAAGATGTGTAAAGAAAACTGTGAATAGACCAAAAAAAAATACTTCAAAATCGGCTATTAAGCAACAATACAAGCTCTTAACCACTATTGGTACACATGAAACTTCGAAAATCCATTGCTCTACATACACATCAAAATTTCTACCACAGCAAACAAGCTACAGGTGTTCTTGCACGCTTGACAGCAGAAAAAGGGGAGTATGCGCTGCCCCTTTGTGTCCCCTTGTTCGGTTTTCCACCGCTGCTCAGGACGGCCGTACCCGGGTTAACTGTTCATTTCGACGTCCTGTTTTCGCTGCACTCTTGACGAGGGCACAAAGTACGCTCGCAGCAACAGCAGGGAGCCACAGCTTCCCTTCGGGGTTCGCGACCATATACGCACACGGATTGAAATTTGAGATTTTTCAAAGCGCTGCAATTTTCGAGAGGAAGCATAAAAAAGGAGCTCTATTATGCGCACCGAGCCACCAAAAACCCCGGCCGGCTGATTCCTGCGCCAGCATGTATGCTGGTTTTATGATCGTGGTAGTTACAATAAGAAAAAAAAACACGAGGGAAAAGATAAATACGGACACACATTGCTCTTTTTTTGTTGCGTTACTCGTTGCTTTTCTTGTCTTCTTTTCATAGGAAAAGAGAATTGTTTGAAAAACCGCCTGCCCGGCTCTTTAACGCACTCTTACACCACACTTCGAAGCACACGCACACACACACACACTTGATCTCGTGCAGTAACGTTGGTGATCGAGCATCGTCGCCGTACCACCGAGCATATTTCAACGTTCATTTCCTCGTTGTAAAACGTGCCTCCCCAACCAACACGCACCGTGATGATGAACGATTTCACCATGTTTGCGATGCTAATTGTTTTGTAAAGGCGTGTGCGGTTTCCACTGCCCTGTGGCACACCAAATGGTCCAACACACGCTACGCTTAATGTGCTGAAAATTGTCGCCTTTCCGCCCGTCCGATGTACGAAACGAACCAAATCAAACAGGCAGCAGCAGCAGCAGCAGCAGCAGCAGCAAGAACAGCAGCCGAACCGGACGAAGGGTTTAATGATTACGCGACAGGAAGAATGGTTTATCATCACACCCAGTATCTGAGTGAGGAGTTCTACTTGACTTCTTCGAGTGGAGGGGTTTTGGGCGTTTATTTTGAAAACCCCGCGGAAAGATGGGGGAAAATCCAGCGCGCATGCGAGTGTGGCTAATTGGCAGGGCGCGGTTTCTGATGGCGCATCCTGTACGATGCGCTCCGCTGCACTCATTATTAATGACACTTTGCACCAGCAGTGGCACGAACTTCATAAATCAGGGCTAGTGATGCGCAGCTAATATTTGTTTGCAGAAAAAAAACAGCAACAGTGAAAAAGAAAGAGGAAAAACAGTACGATATAATGTATCCAAGAGCAAGGGTAAAACATAAACAAAAGAACCATAACATTACGAGATTATTTGTGAACCGAAGCAAACTATTCGAAGACCCACGATATGTTAGTCAATATAGACATTTTATTGAAACTTTGTTTATTGATTATGAAGTGGCTCAATATAATTCAATTGCCAATTGCTCAAAACTTTAAGACAAACAGTTTAATATGCTTATGATGTAAAGCTTAGACTAGACTAGAGACTAGAGAGAAAACTCTGATCGTAAGTGTTTCATAGTTAAGAAATGGGATATCTTTCATGACTTTCCTATTATTAGAAGATTTAGACTGGTATTGATTGAAACTATAGTTAAGATTAAAATTAGTTATAAGCTCTCTTTGGACCACATTAACAAGCTACGCGAGCTGCAGTTTAGATATCTTTAGGCTCGATAATTCAGCGGTTATTCATTAGAAGTTAGGTTACGTTTAAAGTATTCAAATAGTCTGGAATTTCTATGATACTTTCATTTATGTTTAGCTAGAACACTTCTACTTGTATACGATAGCGGCGCCAGTCTTCCCACCGCAGGACCGGGGTTCGAATCCCGGCGGACCGCCTCCCCGTACGCAGAACTGACTATCCAGCTACGGGTACACAACTTAGTCACAGAAATCTAGCAATAGCTGGCAGGCCAAGACCTCACAAAGTTGTAGTGCCAAGGAAGAAGAAGAAGAAGAACACTTCTGTTTCGTAACATTTGTAGAATTGTCGTTTAAGGCAAAATTTTTGATATAATAGCTAATAATATTGTTAATATGATTAAATACTCTGCTCTGAATGAAACCTTCATTGAAAGAAGATTTTTTGTCAGAAGTTTTTAATCCCATCATACAAAACCGGTGCATCAAGCTTGTTGACTGAATAATTTATAAATTTAGTTTGCAGGCTTATTTAACATAAAAACAGACATCTTTAGAGCTTATTATTGGTCTTTACATTGTAAGAGTTTGATATCATTTAATTTAATTACATGTGTTCATGTATTCCTTATACAAGCTCTTTGACATTTGCAGACTCAAGATTTTATGCGAATATTCTCTTTGTTTTTTCGACAATACAAACTTTGCAGATCCTTGACCAGATCTATAGATTTATCTGTAATATGATCAACGTTAATGCAGTTACTATTTTTTAACAAAATTAGTATCTTATTGCAATCTCAATACTAAGCCATAATTAGAGTTTCTTTTTTAACAAGAGTCTCGTAATGCGATTAATACGAGTCCAATCGATGTTGTGTGATTGTGTCAGCATAACTTATGCATCAAATTTTAACTACTTCATCGATTCATCAAAAAATATTCATTGTGCTTGTTGTAATAATTTCTTATCACTCAAAAATTCATTGTTTATTTATTTGCGAAGTCGTTTCAATAGGTTGACTAGGGGGTTAACTTCTATAAAAGTTTTTCAGTATCTATAAAAAAATAACAGATAAACAGAATATAATATGCAAGCATCGGGCAATTTTTAAAATAATTTTACATTAATTTACACGATAATATATCGAACAAATATACAATAATATTGATCATTCATTCAATTGCTGTAACCTGTCAACTATTGTTTCTTTATGTTTATCTCTAATCGCATCGAAACAAATCTGTCAGTCGATAAAAAAACATACATAATTTGTTACGAATCATTCTCCAACAGATGGCACAACATGAAATGGAGCATTAAAAGTCACAATTGGTTGATTTATGTGTCGTGTCTAAATAGAGCATTAGAAATCATGCATTGAGCAGCAAATGTTCGGCCAAGAAAATCAATATGCTGCACCGTTTTTTTGTTTTTTTTTGGGGGATTCCTGCTCACTATCGCTTTCATCGGAATAGAAAAAATACATAAACATAGATGTCTAATATTCGAAGCCATCGTTAAATTCGATACGCTGCCAACCAACGCCATCAAAAGTGTGTCCAATCAGTCGAACGTACACACTTCCGAGTGGTAAGAGGCATGGATGGCCGGCCTTCTCGCGATCCGATCGATCGATCGCTTGGTGTGAATTTAATTTTCCCATTCCGTTGGCACTCGCGGGAACCCGGGACCCGAAGACCACCCACCGACCGCTGTGTTTGCTCAGTGGTCCATTATGTGCTCTCCCGTTACATGCAACTCCTCCTGGTCCATCCCGTCCCCGTCCAGCTTCCTTCACAGTCAAACATCCACAGGCGCCGTATCCACTGGTTTGACACTGGGGACGACACTGTACGGAGTCGTCCTCGAGTCGATATCTCTTTCCCCCGACGGCGAATGTCTTAAATCATAATCTTTATCTTCATCATCGCTGTGTGTCTTTTCCTGCATATATCTTACTTTTTTTTGTTGAATCCCACTTCCCCCCGCACCAATCATCGCTTCCTGCGTCCCGCGTGTCCCCGATACGATGAGTTTCTTTATCTTTCTGTTTTCTGGTCCTATCGCACCTAAAGATTCTTTGTTTTGAATTCGCGCCCGTTACCGAACGTCCGTTTGCATTAAACTCGCGTGTCCACGAACCATCGGTGGTCCGTCTGGAGACACTATCCTACGTTCCTACTAGCTGCTGTCCCCGTTCCTTCCTCTCTCCATACCCAACATCTCCTCAGCAACATCATTATTTTGCATTCTCTTTCAACCCGTCACCCTGCTATCCCGGCGTACGGCGAAAATACCACGCACCCTACGGTTAGTCTTTGGCACACTCGTCGATTGGATTGGTCTGTCACACTAACTCAAAGCGACATCAATACCGTTCCTAACAAATCGTCGTCAATTTACTGACAAACGGGTAAAGGGATGGAAGGAAAACAGCAACAATTCGCAACACCGCAAGGAACAATAATTTAAACGTTCTGGAGGGATACACTTGCGGGTACGTATATTTATCACAAGACCCCAAAAGAATGATCGACCGACCGGTAGAACGCTGGTAACGAATTAATTCTACCACGGCCCTTTCGCTTCCTCAACGCTCAATCGAGATTTGCGCAAATTACCACCGATTACTAACGAGATCGTAAACGATCGAAACCATAATCCGGAGTTGCTGACGGTTGCCCGCTGACGGATCCTCATCACCGACGACGACGTTCGGGACGTACCGAGCGGAACCTGGAAACAAGTCGCAAAAGGGACAATTTTCTAGCAGTGTGCCGTGCAGCCACTGGCTACCGACGAATGCGAGAGAGATGTATTAATAATAATCTAATTAGACGAAAACTAGCAGTCCATCAAACGCCGCTCGTCGTTAGCCGTCTGGCGAAAATGTGCCGCCGTACGGCGTAACGCAGATCACACACCAACACACGATCAACCATGCGGTACCAGACCGGCATGCACGCTAATCTGTCCGACTACCGGCGGCATCAGTCGCTTTTATCTTTCGGATGATCTGACAGGGCTGCACGTTTTAAGAAGGGATTGTGTGCTTTGTGTGTGTCTTTAGTTTAGCCTTTTTTTTGGGGAACAAATCTTGTGCCTCGGGAAGTTTGCTGAGTGGTCGAGCAATGATGGACATGTTCATCAGCCGAAGGTGAACTAACAGTTGAAGGAGACGGGGTGTTGTGATGATGTGAATAATCCTGTTTATCGTGAATTCATCATTCGGAAGGAATGTCTGATGTTTCAATGATTAAAACTCAAAAAAATGGTGCCACAACATAAACGCAGATGACGGACTGACAAACTTGTCGTAAATGAGTATGGATAATGACAGTATTAAACGTCATACTCTTGAAACAAATGCGTATCCTTGGAATGCCGTATAAAGAATTTTGATATGCGCTTTTAATTACCCGATTAGTCTGATTAAAACAACAGTACTATGAAAGGTACGTCTGTCACACACACAGTGCATCCAACGCTGCGAATTATGCGCACTATTAATTCAAAATACTCACAGACGTTTAAATGCTTTCCCCCGGGCAGTAAATGATTGGTCCTTCATTAACCCAATCCCAAACAGTTTCCACACCGGGAGGAAACATTCCATTCCGATGACTAAGATCGTGACTTTCGACACTTTCCGTTCCGTGTTGTCACCTTCCTCGATCGATCGGGTTCGATCAACGCGACAACCAAACGCCGTTAATCGATAATCGATCGCGTCGAAACGGCAGCCACGGGCATTCCGTTCGCAGCACAGGATGACGGCTTAAGGTGGACGGCTGCTATCTAAATATTTCGGCCATTTGGAGATACTTTTTGGAGATACTTTATCGCGAGATCGTCCCCCACTCTCGCCATCTCCATCTGCGAGCGCACGCACCTCTGGAGAAGATTTTTCTCATCAAGGGGCCAACCATTTCATCTGCATACAGATGAGCTTCCCATAGGTCTGCCCAACCATGGCTACAGTGCGCTTGTCAACGATCCATTGTCACAGCTTGGTTGTTTGTTTTATTTTGGCTTTATTTTAAGTTTCAGCGTTTTGCTTCACCCGCTAAACGAAATGGGCCTCACGCGTACACCGTCGACTCCGTGGCTCCGTGTGTGTTTATGTTTTATTCATGTTTATTCCGCGCTCCGGCAAATTGCCGAATCCGGCGCGAGAATGTCCTGCTGCAACCGAACGTGGAACAACGTGTACCCGGGGCCGGGAGCGTCGTAAATTAGCGTCCATTTTCCTGCCCGGTGTGCCCTGGTCAACACATTCAATTTTATGGCCATCGATCTATGATTTAACGCCCTCGATCGCACCAGGTAGCACCCGGAGCCGGGCAGAGCATGAGGTGAAATAGTTCTAGCGATAAGCTTGAAATCATGTATCCTTATCGAATGATGATGATCGTGTTGGGTAGTAACGCACGATACATAAATCATTTGAAGAGAGGAGGAAACAATATTGGGGGTACATTTCTTAAATCGAGAATTTTGAGGATTTTTGGTTAGGACAGTTGGGGATATGAATTCGCATTTCCCTCTATATCATTTCCTGGTTTAGTAGTGTCTTCTTTTCATACAAAAAAAAAGATGTCGTGATGGTGTTGTGAATGATCCACCAGTACACCACAAAAGATAAGATAAGATCATCAACTTCTATAACTGTATCGCTTATTTTAAGATGAAGGGTAATGATCAAACGCAAAACACTAGTTATAAGATTAAACTGAAGGTTGAAGATTGAAGTTCAAGATCAAGTATAACATTATAATCAAAGAGCCCATATAAAAAATGTTTGTAAGTAATGACTTATGACGTCTTTTGATTGCAAACTCAGATATTTTGTCCAATCAAATAAAGTTCTAGTACAGACAGTTCATCCAATACATAAAATAGCTTTAAATTTGTCTGATGCAAGATCAGAGTAGCTCTTTTACATCTGAACTATATTGCCAGTCGTTTATTTACTCGACACAACAACATTCCCATGTCAGAAGAATGCCTCTATCATGTACTAATACTCCTCTCTCTCTCTCTTTGGTAGAGATAGATATCCGGTAGATAGCAACATTTATTATTAGGCACGGTTTCCGCAAATTGGTCTTTATAGCCGTACCCCATAAACTAACCAAGTTCCCAGCCAGGGTTCATAAATCCATGCGAGCCGTAAAATGTTTTCGCACTCCGCTCACTAACCAACGCACAAGTACAGTTTACGACTGACGCAAACGAACACATCGATTTACGACCACTACTATATACAGTGCCAAGTGCACCGAAGGCGCTATAAACATCGTACCAGTTTCAGTACAGCAAAAGCTGACATTAACACCGCACAAAACGGATTGCGGATCCGCTCGAGCAAACTTTACTTACCGGGAACGTTCCGTCGTGTCTGGTCCTTCGGTGCGCGATCGTTTTCCCTGCAAGACACGAGAAAGAAGAGAGTAAACGCGTTAAGTTTGCGTGTGTGTGTGTGTTTTTTGTCCACCCGCTCGAACGTTGGAAACCGCGTGTGAAAGTCTCCGTCCGCGGCCCGGTGCCGATTGGAAACAAATCATTGGGCGAAACCCCCGTGTCCTAATATTTAACAACCGAAGCTCATACCGAACAACAACTACTAACCAGCCACCCTATCCCCAATGTCTACTGAGCGGTCTACGTGATTTATCAGCAACCGGGGCGTTGCTCGTCGGTGAGCTCGTAATTTATCTTCACCTTGCTTCCTTAGGATTCCCTGCAACCTTCACACGCACACACACATTTTCCCACCACTGTCTATGCCTCGGGAGAGTTTGCTTCAGAAACCCAAAGAAAAACGAAAGAAACACCCTCCCCAATAAAACGCTAAACGGGAACAAATTATTTAAACGCTTCCCAAAAATGCACGATAAGCTCGTCGGGCGATCGGGTGAGCCAAGGTCCCTTGGGGGTGGGAAAACAAACGGGGAACACTATCCCGACCGACACCGGGAAACGAATGCGGATGGGCGAAAGGCAACAAGCGAAGCTCATCCCAATACCGATCCCGGTGTAGAGCGTCATTTCCTTGTTTCGATCATTGCTGTTTCGTAGGGCTTCTTCGAGCCAGGGTGTCAGTGCATCTCGTATTTTATGCATCGCTTGGGAAAGATATTCACTTGACTGATTTAAGGGCTTCCTCCGCGTTCGGGATCTCGTGACGCGTTCGTAGAATAGAGAAAACCTCCGCGAGCGAAGAGTGAGGACCACAACAGGCCACAACAACAGCAAAAAACGCATATTCAAAATCGAATGAAAAGTCATAAAAATAAAAAAGGCGACAACTGACGGGTGTCAACAGCAAGGTCTCGAAGGCCTCCATGGTAGA
>KZ061942.1:61248-107815 GCA_002091835.1 Anopheles maculatus | reverse complement strand
CCCCCGCACCAATCATCGCTTCCTGCGTCCCGCGTGTCCCCGATACGATGAGTTTCTTTATCTTTCTGTTTTCTGGTCCTATCGCACCTAAAGATTCTTTGTTTTGAATTCGCGCCCGTTACCGAACGTCCGTTTGCATTAAACTCGCGTGTCCACGAACCATCGGTGGTCCGTCTGGAGACACTATCCTACGTTCCTACTAGCTGCTGTCCCCGTTCCTTCCTCTCTCCATACCCAACATCTCCTCAGCAACATCATTATTTTGCATTCTCTTTCAACCCGTCACCCTGCTATCCCGGCGTACGGCGAAAATACCACGCACCCTACGGTTAGTCTTTGGCACACTCGTCGATTGGATTGGTCTGTCACACTAACTCAAAGCGACATCAATACCGTTCCTAACAAATCGTCGTCAATTTACTGACAAACGGGTAAAGGGATGGAAGGAAAACAGCAACAATTCGCAACACCGCAAGGAACAATAATTTAAACGTTCTGGAGGGATACACTTGCGGGTACGTATATTTATCACAAGACCCCAAAAGAATGATCGACCGACCGGTAGAACGCTGGTAACGAATTAATTCTACCACGGCCCTTTCGCTTCCTCAACGCTCAATCGAGATTTGCGCAAATTACCACCGATTACTAACGAGATCGTAAACGATCGAAACCATAATCCGGAGTTGCTGACGGTTGCCCGCTGACGGATCCTCATCACCGACGACGACGTTCGGGACGTACCGAGCGGAACCTGGAAACAAGTCGCAAAAGGGACAATTTTCTAGCAGTGTGCCGTGCAGCCACTGGCTACCGACGAATGCGAGAGAGATGTATTAATAATAATCTAATTAGACGAAAACTAGCAGTCCATCAAACGCCGCTCGTCGTTAGCCGTCTGGCGAAAATGTGCCGCCGTACGGCGTAACGCAGATCACACACCAACACACGATCAACCATGCGGTACCAGACCGGCATGCACGCTAATCTGTCCGACTACCGGCGGCATCAGTCGCTTTTATCTTTCGGATGATCTGACAGGGCTGCACGTTTTAAGAAGGGATTGTGTGCTTTTTTTGTCTTTAGTTTAGCCTTTTTTTTTGGGGGAACAAATCTTGTGCCTCGGGAAGTTTGCTGAGTGGTCGAGCAATGATGGACATGTTCATCAGCCGAAGGTGAACTAACAGTTGAAGGAGACGGGGTGTTGTGATGATGTGAATAATCCTGTTTATCGTGAATTCATCATTCGGAAGGAATGTCTGATGTTTCAATGATTAAAACTCAAAAAAATGGTGCCACAACATAAACGCAGATGACGGACTGACAAACTTGTCGTAAATGAGTATGGATAATGACAGTATTAAACGTCATACTCTTGAAACAAATGCGTATCCTTGGAATGCCGTATAAAGAATTTTGATATGCGCTTTTAATTACCCGATTAGTCTGATTAAAACAACAGTACTATGAAAGGTACGTCTGTCACACACACAGTGCATCCAACGCTGCGAATTATGCGCACTATTAATTCAAAATACTCACAGACGTTTAAATGCTTTCCCCCGGGCAGTAAATGATTGGTCCTTCATTAACCCAATCCCAAACAGTTTCCACACCGGGAGGAAACATTCCATTCCGATGACTAAGATCGTGACTTTCGACACTTTCCGTTCCGTGTTGTCACCTTCCTCGATCGATCGGGTTCGATCAACGCGACAACCAAACGCCGTTAATCGATAATCGATCGCGTCGAAACGGCAGCCACGGGCATTCCGTTCGCAGCACAGGATGACGGCTTAAGGTGGACGGCTGCTATCTAAATATTTCGGCCATTTGGAGATACTTTATCGCGAGATCGTCCCCCACTCTCGCCATCTCCATCTGCGAGCGCACGCACCTCTGGAGAAGATTTTTCTCATCAAGGGGCCAACCATTTCATCTGCATACAGATGAGCTTCCCATAGGTCTGCCCAACCATGGCTACAGTGCGCTTGTCAACGATCCATTGTCACAGCTTGGTTGTTTGTTTTATTTTGGCTTTATTTTAAGTTTCAGCGTTTTGCTTCACCCGCTAAACGAAATGGGCCTCACGCGTACACCGTCGACTCCGTGGCTCCGTGTGTGTTTATGTTTTATTCATGTTTATTCCGCGCTCCGGCAAATTGCCGAATCCGGCGCGAGAATGTCCTGCTGCAACCGAACGTGGAACAACGTGTACCCGGGGCCGGGAGCGTCGTAAATTAGCGTCCATTTTCCTGCCCGGTGTGCCCTGGTCAACACATTCAATTTTATGGCCATCGATCTATGATTTAACGCCCTCGATCGCACCAGGTAGCACCCGGAGCCGGGCAGAGCATGAGGTGAAATAGTTCTAGCGATAAGCTTGAAATCATGTATCCTTATCGAATGATGATGATCGTGTTGGGTAGTAACGCACGATACATAAATCATTTGAAGAGAGGAGGAAACAATATTGGGGGTACATTTCTTAAATCGAGAATTTTGAGGATTTTTGGTTAGGACAGTTGGGGATATGAATTCGCATTTCCCTCTATATCATTTCCTGGTTTAGTAGTGTCTTCTTTTCATACAAAAAAAAAGATGTCGTGATGGTGTTGTGAATGATCCACCAGTACACCACAAAAGATAAGATAAGATCATCAACTTCTATAACTGTATCGCTTATTTTAAGATGAAGGGTAATGATCAAACGCAAAACACTAGTTATAAGATTAAACTGAAGGTTGAAGATTGAAGTTCAAGATCAAGTATAACATTATAATCAAAGAGCCCATATAAAAAATGTTTGTAAGTAATGACTTATGACGTCTTTTGATTGCAAACTCAGATATTTTGTCCAATCAAATAAAGTTCTAGTACAGACAGTTCATCCAATACATAAAATAGCTTTAAATTTGTCTGATGCAAGATCAGAGTAGCTCTTTTACATCTGAACTATATTGCCAGTCGTTTATTTACTCGACACAACAACATTCCCATGTCAGAAGAATGCCTCTATCATGTACTAATACTCCTCTCTCTCTCTCTTTGGTAGAGATAGATATCCGGTAGATAGCAACATTTATTATTAGGCACGGTTTCCGCAAATTGGTCTTTATAGCCGTACCCCATAAACTAACCAAGTTCCCAGCCAGGGTTCATAAATCCATGCGAGCCGTAAAATGTTTTCGCACTCCGCTCACTAACCAACGCACAAGTACAGTTTACGACTGACGCAAACGAACACATCGATTTACGACCACTACTATATACAGTGCCAAGTGCACCGAAGGCGCTATAAACATCGTACCAGTTTCAGTACAGCAAAAGCTGACATTAACACCGCACAAAACGGATTGCGGATCCGCTCGAGCAAACTTTACTTACCGGGAACGTTCCGTCGTGTCTGGTCCTTCGGTGCGCGATCGTTTTCCCTGCAAGACACGAGAAAGAAGAGAGTAAACGCGTTAAGTTTGCGTGTGTGCGTGTTTTTTGTCCACCCCGTTCGAACGTTGGAAACCGCGTGTGAAAGTCTCCGTCCGCGGCCCGGTGCCGATTGGAAACAAATCATTGGGCGAAACCCCCGTGTCCTAATATTTAACAACCGAAGCTCATACCGAACAACAACTACTAACCAGCCACCCTATCCCCAATGTCTACTGAGCGGTCTACGTGATTTATCAGCAACCGGGGCGTTGCTCGTCGGTGAGCTCGTAATTTATCTTCACCTTGCTTCCTTAGGATTCCCTGCAACCTTCACACGCACACACACATTTTCCCACCACTGTCTATGCCTCGGGAGAGTTTGCTTCAGAAACCCAAAGAAAAACGAAAGAAACACCCTCCCCAATAAAACGCTAAACGGGAACAAATTATTTAAACGCTTCCCAAAAATGCACGATAAGCTCGTCGGGCGATCGGGTGAGCCAAGGTCCCTTGGGGGTGGGAAAACAAACGGGGAACACTATCCCGACCGACACCGGGAAACGAATGCGGATGGGCGAAAGGCAACAAGCGAAGCTCATCCCAATACCGATCCCGGTGTAGAGCGTCATTTCCTTGTTTCGATCATTGCTGTTTCGTAGGGCTTCTTCGAGCCAGGGTGTCAGTGCATCTCGTATTTTATGCATCGCTTGGGAAAGATATTCACTTGACTGATTTAAGGGCTTCCTCCGCGTTCGGGATCTCGTGACGCGTTCGTAGAATAGAGAAAACCTCCGCGAGCGAAGAGTGAGGACCACAACAGGCCACAACAACAGCAAAAAACGCATATTCAAAATCGAATGAAAAGTCATAAAAATAAAAAAGGCGACAACTGACGGGTGTCAACAGCAAGGTCTCGAAGGCCTCCATGGTAGACGGTGGGACGTGGTTAAAAAATGGATACGAAAAAAACCGAAAAACCTCGATCGACGGTTTAGGGTGATGTTGTTAGAGGAGACAAAAAATCGACACAACTAGTGTGACATGGCGAACTAGTCAGCATGTGTTGACAACAGGAGTTGTGAGGGTTTTTTTTTGTTTTTGGAGCATTGAATTGATCCATTGCGGCATACTTAGCGTGGTTTATTTATGCACCAAAAGGAAAACAGCTCGGCGATCTTTCTCATTTGAACAGTTTCGTTGTTAATAAGAGTTCTAGAAGAAAAAAACTAGAACCCAGGCACAATCTACGCATAACGATAATCAGCTGATATTAGAACAAACCGATGTCCTACATGTATCGGACTTATGTCTCGGCATAATCTTTGATCTCCGTTCCAAGAAGCCTTATCGCACCGTTTAGTCCAATCAAACCGGAGAGCGCTACAGAAAAGATCACCAACCAACCGGCCATGCATCATCATGTTGACGGACCGGTCATCGGACCAGTCCGTCCATCCCGGTGCCGGTCATCGAAACGCTTCTTGTCACATTTTAAACCACACCACGGAACGCAACACCCAACACACCGTAACCACCAAGAAAAGTGGGAGGAAAACACATCTTTATCGAGCGTTTATCGTGTTTTTGCTTGCGCGGAACACGATTTTTATATCGCTACGATAATTGCCTTCACGTTTGGGGTTTGCGCGATTTAGTGCTGTGTTCCTTCGCGGCCCGATGGTAGTAAAGGTTTTCGAAGGGATCTGGACTGGTAGGAGAATCAAGCAAAACAGATCCAACAAGATCACCCGTTTCACCGTGAAGTACGGAGCTCCTAAACGACATGTCATGCCTCTTCCCATTCTGTCTCCTTGTGGTAAACAAAAAGCACAAAACAAGACAAGACGAATTTCATCAACCGACCATACTATGCGCCCGAAATGGACGGGGTCCGTTTTTGGTCGAATGGTGTTGGAGGCGATAAAATTATACCGGCTCGTGTACCTACGAACGGTAGATTGGCCTCGGTAGGTTTCCCGCTGAAAATCTTGCATCGGGCGTCGGACACACATTTCCAAAACTTTCTATCGAAGAAAACTGGACACTAGCGAAAACGGACTGTGACTGTGCTAGAAGCGAAACAGTTTCCTAGTGACAAGGGACACACATACACATACACAATTTAGTCCCTTGGTCCCACCCAAAAGACAAACACTGGGTCAATTCTTGGATGGATTTTCTCCTTTCGCCGTGTTCGTCGAACAATCGCTGCCATCGATCGGTTAAACGACTCACAGCGAACGGTCAGCCTATAAATAATGTTCATAAATAATATCCATAAAAACCAAATTAATGGGTGAAGAATTATGTTGTTGAGGTTTCTTCTGCTTAATTTTTATTAGCAACCACCGCTGCTGATCATGCGACATCAGACATCAATCCTCCTTGTCGCTAGAACTGAAAATGGCTTGGCTGTTGTTTCTTTGGTTTTATGGAAAGATATTATTTTATTTGTTTTTAATTTTTATCATCCTTAACTTTGTCGTTAAAACGGACCCCGGTAGAATACGGGTACGCAAACACACTAAAATGCCACCGGCTTGCGTGCAATCGATTGATCGATCGTAATGTTTTCTACCCAGGTTCGGTCTCGAAAACCAGGTTCGGTGGTGCCGCGCTGGCATCTGAAGAAGCGCGTATCGATTTACTCTCGCGTTCACCTATTAAGGTAGGGTGTCCCGTTGGTTCGATGGCCATTTTCGCAGGAAAATGGTCTCGTGTACCCGAGCCAACTTGCCACCTTGATGCGTGTTAACACAGCACCAGCCACGAGTTTAATGTTGGGTGTGTGCTGGCACCGACAACACCATATCGACCGACAAACATTGGGCAGCCGGGTTTTGGGTCGGTGAAATATGGCCAACATAATCATTTGTGAGTCGTCGGGGGTTTTTTTTTGCATGTCCAAAACACCGATTACAGTGAACTTTCGTACAAACATGTGCCAGTGGAGAGACCAGAACCACCCAGCGCTTGGGGCTACAATCCGCAAGACAAACGATCGTATGATCGTAAGATCCAGCAAACAGGCGGTGTAAAGGTGTAAGCATAAAATGTGCAGCAGCATGTCCACTAACCTTTTGGGGGGTCTTAGGGAACCCTCTGTCTGTGTGTATGCCGATATGCTCAGGCAGTGGTTGTTCCTGCCGACGACGGGAGACAAACATTTATCACGCCTAAAACATGTGTCCTCGCTGAAGGAATGGGTGGCAAACGAACAAATGTGTGTCCTACGGTCCTACGGTGCCTCTACTTCTCCGCTGTGCAACAGCAAATGGCGTGTCAAGTGGCTACAACCCAAACTCCTTTACAAGGGTCATCAGGGCCGCGACATGAGCGCGAAGAAAACTGCAGTCAAAAATTGCATTTTAAGAACGATGCCCTGCCACACTCCACACGCGCAGGAATTTCCAAAACCCTGGACCGACCGGAGACAGCGAAACAAAGCGACTAATCAACACCCCCGGCACCGTACTGCTGCACGGTCACCACCGTACGGCGAAAGGGACGATCATCTATCTAATAAATCTACTTGAAAAGTGACCAAATGCTGGTTAAAAATATTAGTTGAAAGATTTTCCAAGAATTTGTCCACCCCGAATTTTCTGTGCGGGGTGTTTGGCCCTGTTTCTTCGGTACGTTTCGTTCACATTATTATTCGTTTCGCTTAATCATGGGCCCGCTTCTATCGTGTGGACCATATCGTTCCGATCGTTAGCGACCGGTCCCGCTGTGGAAGGCCTGGCTTGTCAGATGTGGGCATGAGTTTTCGAGAAAGAAAACAGCAAAAGAAGTGTGCTCGTAGCATAATTTGAAACATAATTAATTTTATATTATTATTTAATTTATCTTCCTCGTTGCCGTTGTTGCCCCTTCGGTTGTTTGTTTGTTTTAGAGCTTGGTGATTTTTACAGTTTTTCGCTCGTCACACGCACCCAGAGACCAGACGTGCGTTTGTTTTGATTTAATCCGTCATGTGTCATCGGAACGCGGACACAACCTTTTTGGCGGCGATTTGTTCCGAAGATAAATTTACTACATCGATCTTCTGGTGGTTGGTCGTTTGGAAGTAAAGGAACATGAAGATGGCTTGTCTGACGTGATGAGCTACTTTTTATCACACATGATCAAGCGTTTGTGACAATTTGTTGGTATCAGCTTTGGGAACTGGAGCAACAGGTATAGGAATTGTTTTTTTTTTAGAGAAGCATACTAATTTTACATGCTTTATAATTCCTGAAATAGCATAGGCGATATTGCACGACTCAAAAACTCTTGAGAAAGGTTTCTGTTTTGTTCTGTTATTTATTATTCTGTTTTGAATAATTCAAGTCACCAGGATGACGTTTAGTTTGACCTAGATTTCAAAACTAAAACTTGATGATGATTTTTAAAGCTTGTTGCTACGTTTTTATGCCTTTCACGCCACAAAAACTAAGGAACTTTAAACAATGAAGATGCAAACTAGTTGTACAAATATTAACAAACTTATATAATTTTATACAATAGTCTTTACGTTCAAATGACGCGCGTTTTCTCTGGTCTATCAACAAGCAAATACAAATTCTTTGCTATCCTTTTCGCAACACAGCCAAGACACCAAAACACACTAGCACCAACAAGTGCACCGGTGCATCATGACAAAACGAAACGAAAAGAATCAGCACCAACAAAGATATGACCCAACAAAACAACCAACAACGAAACACTCGCCACGAAGCATCGCGCGAGCTTGGAATCCCACCGGGCATTTGAATGATCAAGGTAAATTAAATTAATAAACAAAAAGACACAACATTAACACGGCATATTTTAGCAGCCTCCAAAAAGTATGGAGAATGAGTTAGAGAGAGAGAGAGAGAGAGGCAGAGACATCAAGAGAAAGATTTTCAGATGAAGATAGCCGTGGAGCACGTAAGAATGGAAGAATTATGGCTGTGGCTGGGCCCGGGAACCGCTGGTCCCGGGGTAGCGTATGAGAAATGATCGGACAAATGAAATTTGAAAAATAACCATAAACCAATGTGAGAAGAGCTGTGGAACGCGGACGAGGTGAGGAAGATGATGGTGGTGGTGGGAAATGCAAATATTATGCGCTTGCAGGAGTAGGATAATTAATGAGGAAAAATTGCCATTTAACAATGTGGTTGTTTAAGCTTTACCTTTTGGCAATAAGATTGGGCTAGAGGGTTAGAAATATTTCTGTATTTTTTAGAAGAAATAGTAAATGTTCTAATTTGTTAAACAATGAAACCAGCATGCCTCCAAAACTAAGCTTCAACCACTTTTTGTCCATTCATTCTACACACCTCATCACCATCAAACCGTAGTTCATCGATTAGGGCGTACGGCACCTACAACAAATGGGTAAATAATTTGTATCTCTAAACAGTCATAAAACTAAATAAATTTATTGTCCCCGCTGCAGACAACGCCACACGGCAGCAAGAAAAGCGATAAAGCAGCAAGAGAAACGGGTTAGGACAAAAAACAGGTGAAGCCACAAGTCGATCTTTAAAACACACACACACCAGAAGGATCGAAAGATAAGATGAGACAGAAAGACATCAGCAGATCGCAGTCAGATCCTCTCTACAGGGCATGCTTGTTAGTTAGGTGAGTGAGGTGCAGAAGACTATCACCGTACACGGGAACCCCTTAAACGTATCGATACCTGGTATAGTGGGCTATTGGTTTATGGGGTTGTACCTTTGGTTCTATCTCTATCATTTTATCAATGATGGAGATCCGGGGGGCAGATATATAGCTACAAGGCATTAGTGTCACCATTTCATACGATTTTCACATTAAGAATCGACAGAAACACACACACACACGCCAGGCACACACGCACGCACGCACGCACACGATCACCGTCGAAATAATGCACAAAGTTCACGAGCGGGCACACTTACATGCACCGGTGGCGGTTAAGGAAAAACACCCCGAAAGCGAGATCAGATGGTTGCTAGTAGTAGCAGGCGCGCTCGGTGTCAGTAGAAGCAGCAGCAGGCTAGTTTCAGTAGTAGTAATGGTAGTTGTGGTAGTAGGCGTAACAGCAGAGATCGTAGTAAAATTACCGTCGACCGTCGTTTTAACACGCACACGAGTTCCAGCCGCACGAACTATTTTATTCCACCGTGGTGACGCATTTGTTTGACGTTTTGCTCCAGAAACGCACACACTAAGCACGGATGAAATAGTACTACTTCACTAGCCGGTACGGCTCATTGGTCACACTTCAAACGAACGCCACACAAATGGCACACAATCGCGCACACAAAAACACTGTTGCACATGCACAACCAGACGTTGCGCCGTTTTGTCCATTCGGCGTGTCAATTGCCCGTGGATGACGATCCGTTGACGTTCGCCGGATGGAAGGATGTTGCTGGGTTGGTCTAGAAAGAAGCGAGGTAAGGTGGGTTTACTTTAATGTCATTCGAAGTTGTTATTGCTTGTGTTTTCTTTAGTGACTAAAACGGTTCCCTTCCCACTTCACCTTGTACCCTGCGCGCCCGGTGGAAGTTTTATTGCTTTTACATTATTGTTATTATTATTACTACTCCAGTGTCCAGGGTCTAGAGTGTGGTGGACCTCCCGCTAGGCTACGTTTTATGCTTGAACCTCTCCCCCATGTCCATCCTACCCCGTGTCATCCTCTGATCATCGTCTGCGATAAAGATCTTCGATGATCTTCGTCCACTACTACGGTGCTGCTGCTGCTGCTGCTGATGCTGCCTAGCATCATCATCATCATCGGGATCACCTGTCCCGCCGGTGTGTCTTCGGCGCATGTTTAGCATTTTGTATTGCATACAAACAAACCCACACACACACATACATCCTGAGCACAGTGTGTGTCGTAAGGTGCGGACGATGTATCATTCCAAATTTATGATCACGGCGAAGGGTTCTCACGTTTTTCGGGAGAATCTTAAAATTTGCCTTCCTCGATCGATATATGCAAAAACAAAACAGAGTTTGAGATAGTCTTCGTACAGGGAGAAGATCGTTTGAGTGTTTCTTTCCATCAAACCGAGCTGGTGCGTTACCATAAACTGCGGATCTTTGGTACGATACCCGTCGATGAGTATGATGATCCGGTGTACACATTCAACCATACTTCCGGACCTCGAATCGGAAATTGTTTCGTTGCACTGCCTTCAACAGTACCGACAAGACCTCCATGGGGTGATCAGTTTTTTGTTGGAAACATATCATGAAGACACTCATCATTCATATAACGGGAAAGAAATTAAACATGCACCTTGCACACAAACACATTCTTTATCATTCGAGTTTGATTCCCTCTCCCAACCATATTCCTATGACGAATACAATCTTATCGGTGTGTATCAGCATCCCATTCGATAAGGCTAGACAATACAACAACCCAAATCCGAAAACTCCATCGAAACATTCAAATCAATCTGTCGTCGTCATTGTCACTGACGTTTATCGATCCGAGTCCTCCCGTCAACGTGTTGCTCCGGTCCGGTCCCGGCAGCACATTTGACAACCCTTACCTACCGGGTAGACGTGCTTGAGTTTTTCGTTTCTCCTTTTTCACCCACGACTCTTCTTGTGTACGATCCTCGATCAAAGCCCCGGGCCAGTTCTACGAGTCACAACAAACCCTCGGCATGCCCGTCCAGCCACAGTTTGTGACAGTTTCTTCGAACTCGAGAGACGAAGGCCACGCGTATTGCTGTATATCTGAAAGGGTTACAGCAACACACACACACACATCGGGGAAAGACCGGTCCTGTGTCTAGAGCCGTTCGATTCCTTCCGACTTACTTTTTGTCCATTCATTCTACACACCTCATCACCATCAAACCGTAGTTCATCGATTAGGGCGTACGGCACCCACAACAAATGGGTAAATAATTTGTATCTCTAAACAGTCATAAAACTAAATAAATTTATTGTCCCCGCTGCAGACAACGCCACACGGCAGCAAGAAAAGCGATAAAGCAGCAAGAGAAACGGGTTAGGACAAAAAACAGGTGAAGCCACAAGTCGATCTTTAAAACACACACACACCAGAAGGATCGAAAGATAAGATGGGACAGAAAGACATCAGCAGATCGCAGTCAGATCCTCTCTACAGGGCATGCTTGTTAGTTAGGTGAGTGAGGTGCAGAAGACTATCACCGTACACGGGAACCCCTTAAACGTATCGATACCTGGTATAGTGGGCTATTGGTTTATGGGGTTGTACCTTTGGTTCTATCTCTATCATTTTATCAATGATGGAGATCCGGGGGGCAGATATATAGCTACAAGGCATTAGTGTCACCATTTCATACGATTTTCACATTAAGAATCGACAGAAACACACACACACACGCCAGGCACACACGCACGCACGCACACGATCACCGTCGAAATAATGCACAAAGTTCACGAGCGGGCACACTTACATGCACCGGTGGCGGTTAAGGAAAAACACCCCGAAAGCGAGATCAGATGGTTGCTAGTAGTAGCAGGCGCGCTCGGTGTCAGTAGAAGCAGCAGCAGGCTAGTTTCAGTAGTAGTAATGGTAGTTGTGGTAGTAGGCGTAACAGCAGAGATCGTAGTAAAATTACCGTCGACCGTCGTTTTAACACGCACACGAGTTCCAGCGGCACGAACTATTTTATTCCACCGCGGTGACGCATTTGTTTGACGTTTTGCTCCAGAAACGCACACACTAAGCACGGATGAAATAGTACTACTTCACTAGCCGGTACGGCTCATTGGTCACACTTCAAACGAACGCCACACAAATGGCACACAATCGCGCACACAAAAACACTGTTGCACATGCACAACCAGACGTTGCGCCGTTTTGTCCATTCGGTGTGTCAATTGCCCGTGGATGACGATCCGCTGACGTTCGCCGGATGGAAGGATGTTGCTGGGTTGGTCTAGAAAGAAGCGAGGTAAGGTGGGTTTACTTTAATGTCATTCGAAGTTGTTATTGCTTGTGTTTTCTTTAGTGACTAAAACGGTTCCCTTCCCACTTCACCTTGTACCCTGCGCGCCCGGTGGAAGTTTTATTGCTTTTACATTATTGTTATTATTATTACTACTCCAGTGTCCAGGGTCTAGAGTGTGGTGGACCTCCCGCTAGGCTACGTTTTATGCTTGAACCTCTCCCCCATTTCCATACTACCCCGTGTCATTCTCTGATCATCGTCTGCGATAAAGATCTTCGATGATCTTCGTCCACTACTACGGTGCTGCTGCTGCTGCTGCTGATGCTGCCTAGCATCATCATCATCATCGGGATCACCTGTCCCGCCGGTGTGTCTTCGGCGCATGTTTAGCATTTTGTATTGCATACAAACAAACCCACACACACACATACATCCTGAGCACAGTGTGTGTCGTAAGGTGCGGACGATGTATCATTCCAAATTTATGATCACGGCGAAGGGTTCTCACGTTTTTCGGGAGAATCTTAAAATTTGCCTTCCTCGATCGATATATGCAAAAACAAAACAGAGTTTGAGATAGTCTTCGTACAGGGAGAAGATCGTTTGAGTGTTTCTTTCCATCAAACCGAGCTGGTGCGTTACCATAAACTGCGGATCTTTGGTACGATACCCGTCGATGAGTATGATGATCCGGTGTACACATTCAACCATACTTCCGGACCTCGAATCGGAAATTGTTTCGTTGCACTGCCTTCAACAGTACCGACAAGACCTCCATGGGGTGATCAGTTTTTTGTTGGAAACATATCATGAAGACACTCATCATTCATATAACGGGAAAGAAATTAAACATGCACCTTGCACACAAACACATTCTTTATCATTCGAGTTTGATTCCCTCTCCCAACCATATTCCTATGACGAATACAATCTTATCGGTGTGTATCAGCATCCCATTCGATAAGGCTAGACAATACAACAACCCAAATCCGAAAACTCCATCGAAACATTCAAATCAATCTGTCGTCGTCATTGTCACTGACGTTTATCGATCCGAGTCCTCCCGTCAACGTGTTGCTCCGGTCCGGTCCCGGCAGCACATTTGACAACCCTTACCTACCGGGTAGACGTGCTTGAGTTTTTCGTTTCTCCTTTTTCACCCACGACTCTTCTTGTGTACGATCCTCGATCAAAGCCCCGGGCCAGTTCTACGAGTCACAACAAACCCTCGGCATGCCCGTCCAGCCACAGTTTGTGACAGTTTCTTCGAACTCGAGAGACGAAGGCCACGCGTATTGCTGTATATCTGAAAGGGTTACAGCAACACACACACACACATCGGGGAAAGACCGGTCCTGTGTCTAGAGCCGTTCGATTCCTTCCGACTTCCTGCGCTCCTGCGATCTTCCATCCATCGCCTACAAAACGGGAAGGCCGGGTTTTTGGTGGACAAATTGAAACCTGTTGATGAAAATTATCATCAAATAATTGATTTCCAGTTGATTAACATCGAGACGAAAATCAAACAAATGAAAAATGGGACCCAATTCCACGAAGCGTCTCTCGCCCGGACTCCGTTTACCTGCCCCCTCACCGTTGCCGCTTTCTACGCTTTAAGGTGTGGAGCAAATTAATATGCACCATACATCAGTGTGACAATGTTTGAAGGGGATGAAAGCAAAGGCTTTGCAGAAAACAAAAACCAAGAGTTAACCGACAAAAAAACTCCGGACAACAGAGAAACAATTTTACGCAAAAAAACATACACACACACACGTACAACACAATCCCCACGGTATTCAGACGTGGCAAATGGAGACGCGATCGATCGCGATCAGCGAGAATCATTCGTCATCGAGGGATGACACTCCGTCGGGGGTGTTGTTGAAATAATAAATTTGCCCGCTGACAGTTTCCCTACCACAGCGACAGGGAGATCTTTTCGCTGCGGCGTACGAAGATCACACTCGCACTCGAGCCCGTTAAAGATCCTTCCGGTACGATAGCTGTGTGCAAGCGGGCGGGTGACTCACGAATTTGTCTTCGTATCTTGGAAAGGGATATGCACGGTATGACCAACTGTATTGGAAGGTAGTTCCCATCGGAACCGTACACATTCGGACTAATTTGTCAGTGGCCGCTGATGCCACTGGAGTGATGATACGTGCACGATGAGAACTCTTTGTGCAAACGATCCGATGAACATTTATTTATTTCTAGTGGGCAATTGTGAGGATGGCCTTTTTGATCATTTTCCATTGCGACAAACGGAGATGTTATCGGGCATAAATGATATTTTAAACGATTGGTTTGAGTGTTGGTGTTGACTTGGATTCGTACATACTTTTCGTTTAATTTCATATATAATTTCGTGTATATTTCACTGTGAAATTGCATTAATACACTGTGAGATCAAATTCTTTTACAAAGATTCAATTTCTGTACATTGTAAAGAATATCTCAAGATAGAGACTATAATTTTGTTCAGATTTTTTTTCTAGAATTCCAACAAAAATATTTCTTCTAAATTCATAATTCTTCAAATAACGCGAACACAATATTGAACCAGAGAATATTTATTGCAACAGAGCTCAGCACATTAAAAGACGAACATAAAAAGACATAATACGATTAGATTTATCAGCGAAACCTGAAGAAAGTTTTCGTTACAAGACTTTTTAAATGGAGACCGATTCCTCAAATTAACATTTTATCGTAATCTTAATTTCCAATTTTGTTGTGTTTATAAGATGTTGGCATAACAAATTTAAAGGCTGTAGAACACTGAATCAATTTCGGTTGCATCCGCTAGAAACACACACACACATGCAATGCCGCACAAAACATCAAAGCCTCAATCAACCTGGTTACCCATCATCGATCGGGCAATTAGGGCGCCGTAATGAAAATGTTTGACATTCTTATCCATCATTACCCGCCGACAGGCTCTAGACGAGTGGAAAATGTGGAAATGTGTTCCCAACCAGCAAAGGTGACGAAAAAGCAACGTCACATCGTACGTTTGCGTCGTGTGTTGCTACGGGACTCCCGGGCGCGTGCAACTCCAATTACCAGCAACTTTGCTTTGAAATGTGAACCGTGAAATTTCACCAGCAGGCCGAGCCCGGCTCAAGTTCACCAAGGCGACTGACTGACTGTACGTCCGGACCGTTTTTTGGGTGGGCAAGGCAAGACGTTTGCGCGCGTCAGTGTGGGTATCTCGGTGCGCGCGAACGCCAGGAATGTCGGGCACTTCAGTCGATCAGGCTTTATCTCGATCGGTCACCACATTCCAGCCATCGGGATCATCCTCTTCTTCGATGTTTCACCATCCAGCGCGGTGCTGTCTCGGAACGTTCGTAACGTTTAGCCGGCCGGGTCGGAAGGGCATGTTGTTTGGCTCAACGGGATTCGGAAGGATTAGGGCAGGTAGCTACCGTTTCCATGTTTCAGTGCGAAAGGTTTCAGAACCATTGATTCATAAAATCTGATTTGCTTACCGCTCCATCGCATTGTTCCCCGGAACAATCCCGGGAATGTACGGAATGGCCCCGATTTCTTGAAGATTCTAGCAAGATTAAACACGGTACAGCGGCATTTACGGTACAATATTGGTAAACACGAGTTGGCTGGTAAAGCCGGCTTCTGAAGTTGAAAAGAGGATCAGAGCGTTCGTGAATGTATTTTAGACAAATCCATTCCAGTGCATTTTTGCCCAACGTCCGACGGTTGGAAGGCGCCGTGTTCTTAAGATCTTAAGCGAAATATTCAAAGACATTCCCATTAGAAAATGTGTGCGTCTATTATTTTAATAATAAGTATACGCTCTGTGCTCTTCCAACGTCAGCTAGTCTATCATTATCATCCAAGGGGCGTATTCAGTTACAAACACCAGATCCATTTTCTGTTTCAGATAAAGTGTTTAGCTGTTTTAAGCGTCGTTATCGCATCATTAACGGATGAACATGTGCTATCGATTTTAGCAATAAATTCCTCTCCTTAACAAGAGCAATAAAGTATATTAATACCTTTATTCTGAAATAAATCTCATATTATCTGACAACCAGTCACTTAAACGGCTTACAAGTACTCATGTAATCGTAAAAGCAATATATTACAGTGTTATTCATGTCATAAAACAAATGTTCACATGTAAAAACGAACAACAAGCGGGTTACATGCACAAGACAGCAACAAGATAAAGTGAAGATTGATTTTATATAGAATCTCGTTTTATAATATGAGTTAAAAAACGCTATAACATTCCTGAAGTAATAGCTAAAGAGAAAACCAAAAATGCTAAAACTGTAAATTCGTTAAACTGTGGAAAATGGTAAAGTACATCCTTAAAACATTATTGTAAAGTTTTACAAACGTCTTAAAATATTTTTTGCAAACAAATAAAATTTGTCTTAGCAGTGTAATTAAATATTTATTTTTCAAATTGATGGGTTTAAAATTTGTTCAAAACTACAAGTTATTTAAGACGACCCTTATGAAAGGTAATTTACAGGATGTTCGGGATAAATAAGACATATTTACAATACTCGATACTAATTGAATAGTAGTAATAGTATGGCAACAAGCTTCGACCCCTTGTCACATATCTGCGAAAAGGCAAAAATGGTTGTCTGAACAGTTCTAAGGCTTCGTCAGTGAAAAAGTTTCGTCTCCAAAGTCCCGCGTCCTTAACTCCATGGATTATTGAAAAGCCCAGTTAATGGATAAAATTAAAAAAAGTTGGAAGGAGTTCTTCTTTCTTCTTCTTCCTTGGCACTACAACCTCGTGAGGTCTTGGCCTGCCAGCTATTGCTAGCTTTCTGTGACTAAGTTGTACCCGTAGCTGGATAGTCAGTCCTGCGTACGGGGAGGCGGTCCGCCGGGATTCGAACCCCGGTCCTGCCGTGTGAAGACCGGCGCCGCTATCGAATACACCACCGGGCCGCCCCATGGAAGGAGTTCAATCCTAAGAAAACTGTAGCTTGATGGTCTGATGTGTTCGATGGTCTGATAGGAGGATTGAAGATCACTATGGTGGTTATTTTAAGAAAAATTGTTGATAGTTGTGCGTTTTACTCTGCTGCTTATTGTTTTCGCTAATTAATTAAATTTAATAGATACAACCAAGATTTTCGACCCCGTAAGACGTTCAAGGAATGAAATTTAGTTCACTTTTCCAACAGGTTATTTAAGAAGCTGTCAACTTAAATGTCTCTCGTATGTATATCCTTGTTCCTCAATATGATTTTCATATATTATATGCCTGCAAAATCGAGAATAGTATAAAATTGTTAAACAAAAACGGTTTTCTATTTGTTTTTTACCAATTGTGTACATGTGCCTTGTAGAGTTGATAAAAACAATGGCTGTCTGGTCTATCAAAGTCTAAAGTCTGGTAATAAGACAACCTTATTTTTAACTCGTTTATATGTTTCCGTGTCAATTAAAAAGTAGGCAAAACAAACCAAACATTCAATGGTACAAAGTCATAACTTCAAACCATGCCCCCCCCCCGTATGTACTGTACGCATGAAAGGTGTTTATCAACATATCTCAACTGCTTTCAGTCCATTTTCAACACAGTCTGTTTTACCAAACAAAAGAAAAACCTTTACAACAAACAACAAACATTCGTCTGAACCCTTCGAGACGTGTCTGCTGTGACAAGTGTAGGTGATGATCACGCAATGATAGCTGCTAACTAAATTGAGTTGCAGTTGCTAGAGCTGACACGTACTACCATCCATATCACTTCCTTCTTTTTTATCAACCAAACTCTAATGAAAAAAAAGTCCATGAACCGGCAGTCTTCAATTGTTCTCTTTGCGTTTAAGTTGAACTGCATCCAGAAAGTTAAATGCATCGTTTGTTTTTCCTCAAGAAACAAGGAACGTGCCCACAGCAACGGGTAATTGGTGCAACTCACCAGTTGAACTAAAACAACATTATCCGCGGATTACTGTCGTTTCGCGCGTACTTGTGGTACACCTTCTCACAAGCGGGGCGTACAGTCGAGTTTGCCGACGGATTTGAGGGCAACAATACAGTTGCCGACCACACATTGCAAAGGGTTGACGATAATTGCGCCGGCTTTCTGCGAGGGCGTCAGGTGAAGGAGCTTCCAGTAGGGCTTCACCGTCAAGTGGCAAAACGATTGGTCGTAAAACCATTGGCCGCGAAGAACTGCCGGCACTAGGCAGTAGGTTTGCTTCGAAACAAAGTTCCATGCACAGCTTTTTGATGCAAGCTGGGTTACTAATCAACAACATATAATTTATGGGATTAAAGCGTTTGTGTTGAATCAAGCGCAAAAATGCAACTCCACCTCACAACCGGAGAAAGCCTGTGCTGTCGGGCAGGAATGTGAATTTCGTAGTCGCTTCCTTGCCTGGCGCGTTTCCAATTTCTTCGGAAGCTTCGCCAGCTACGAAACAATCGTTCCTTACTACAACTTTCTTTCACGCTTGGATAATCTTTTTCTCTTCCACGAAATCGACCCTTCCGTAGATGGCTTCTTCCCTAGATTCCACGGTGGTGGTGGTGGTTTTTTTTGCTTTTGCATGCCCATCTTCTTGCCCCCGATGTCTCTTTCCCGGTCGGTTTCGTATGTCACACGTTACAATGGTCCGCCCATCGACGCTAGTTTATTATACTGCCGAGACCCGAAGCACAATAAATTCGTCCTTTTCACAACCAAACACACACACACACACGTACGTTCAATTTCAAACACAAACAAACATTCATCTGCAAAATCTGGGCGAAGATTAAGCTGCAATCGTACACTTTGGCTGTTCATATTGACGGTTCGCGCTGTACAAACGGTGTTAATCCTTAACGTGCCATTGTACCATCTCGAGGCCGGTGAACACCAACTCTGTGTAATTCACAGCCTGTTATGCTGTTGTGAATGTATGGTAAAGCTGTCCTTTTAAATGTATTGAAGAAGATAGAGAGCATTGAAATTCACCTTTTTTCGTACAGAGCACAATTGTTTTGAAACCAGGACACAATTCGGAGATTCGGCAACTCACTTCAAATTGCAGCTAGAGCCAATCTTTTCTATATTACACACAAACACGCACACTCTCACAATTTCAACTGTGTTTTGTTCACTACTTTCACAACGTTTTTTGTAGTTACATACACTTTTCAATATTACAATTAATCCCACTTGCTATTCAGCCTACATTCAGCCCAATCTTCTGCCAGCAGTTCCCCCGTTTGTGTTCCGTCCACTGTTTAGAGACCGTTTCTACTGCGTGATCCGCAAACTATTCACCGAAACACGACACGCCAACGATACACGCTCGACGGGGACCACGCACGAACCGCTCGGACGGAGATTTAAATGGAAACTAATTTTTAACACATTTTTTGATCTCCCTCAACATACGGTGCTATAGATGCTCCATGGGAGAGAGAGCATAGCGCGAGAGCGAGAGCGACCCTGTGTATCTGCGGTGCGTGCGAGTGTGAGCAAGCAAGCGTGTGTCTGGCGGGGAAGAGTACACCAGTTTACCAGTGACAGGCAAGCTTATGCTGGTTTATGTTGCACCCTTCGGTGGCGGTTGTTGTTGCTGTTTTTTGAAGGGACACACGGTTGCGAGAGACCGTTTGGCTCTGGCAAGGCTGGCAGGCTTTTCTTTGTGCGTTGTGTTCAGCAGCATGCAGTGCAATGGATTCGGATCTTCTGCTCGGTTGTGTAATGTTTCTTGTCTTCTTTTCTTTTTAGCTCATGCTTAACGATCATTCCCGAAAAAAAACAGCAATGCATGCCTGCGAAAAGTGCACTCGAAATTGTCGTTTTCGATGCCCATTATTGTGAACCTTAGGCTTGATGAATATTGTACTGGGAAGGAAATATGTTGCGCATTTTACGCTTATTATTGCCTGAGAAAAAAATGCATTCATTCTTGATAGATCCATAAACGATATGTTGCTATTTTACATTATTTCATATTGTTTTGTATATTAATAATTAAATATATTTAGAAAAAATATAAATTAATAAAACAGATATCCTTTTTGCTGGTTTTCAAATTTGTTTCGAATAATTTAAACAATTGATTTGAATTTACAAGATTTGCTAATGATCACAAGCATGTTATACAGAGGCAGACAATAGAAGAAGATCATTAAATTTTGTAAAAACGTACAGGAGAAGTTAGCTTGCCGATTTTAAAAGAATCAACACTTCTGTGTAAAACTTTATTTAAGATCTTAGGAAAATCTTGCTTATTTAACACCTTTATTGGTCTCATTACACTTCCAAATTGTAAAACGGGTTAACTCGGCCTTTTCCCAATGGATTTATAGATTTTTTCTATATTTTTTATTCTCATACAACGATTAGGTAATTTATTAAACGAACACGACATTGCAGAAGAAAATTAAGAAATTGCTTATGTTGTTTCGTGATGAATAGATGTACTTTATACAAATTAGGTAGTCTTATTATAGTGTACGCCACTGTATCTCACTTATTTAATCATTTTTCTCTTGCATTATATCCTTCTTCAGCGCTTTCCATTCATTGTCTCCTTCATTCAGATCGAACAAATGCAAAATCAATGCGAAAGTAGAGCAAATGCAGCGCAACGCAGTCTCGTGTAAACAATTCTACAGCGAAAAAAGACAAAACCTTCCAACCGACTGTTGACAATTAAGGGCTAAGTTGAGCAGCGGCGTTTGTTTGGTTTTTGCTTGCCCGGTTTGCATCAGCATCGATCGGTAACTGCCGCGGCTTTGCTGCACGCAGCCAGCTTCACAACCTTTTTTTTCCTCTGGGTTTGCGAAAAATCGTAAACACATCACGTTCAAACGGTCTCAACGAGGTCTCAATGAACTTTGCGCCGATTGCCCGATGGATAACAACTTAATTGATTTGCATTGAACGCTGCCCTATGTGCTGCTTGTGTTTGCACTTGAAGAACGAACATTAAGAAGCAAGGAAAGAAAAAGACACAAATGTTTAGTCAGAACCATTCTGACGACCCAACTGTTGCACTTTCGGTGCATTCGGTGCAAGTGGTGATGTTGATTGTGCATGTGGCGTAAACACAACAACCGATCACGTACGACGACGATCGATTAGTGTGCAGCATGAATGACGGGGAAAACATTTCGTCTGCGAAGTGCAGACACTGCCCAGTGCTACAATTTATGCTGTGCGGAGGTTCTTTTCACTTCAACGAGGGCTCTTTACCTCTTAAGAAGACCGTTCGAAAAACATAATTGCATCCTTTGCCCAGCAGCATCGATCGCACTTGCAGCAAAAAAAAACCAACCATAAACATCCATTGATAATTATGTTTGCGTTTCTTCTGGAGCACGAACACAGCGCTACCGGGAAAAAGCGTGTTTTGTCCAAACAATGCACACGAAATCAAATCAACACCAATCTTGACTGCAACTTGATTGAACGTCATACTACCGCATTGCACTGCATTGTTGGAATGTTATGAGCATAACATCATTCTTGTGATTGTGCATACGCGCTCATAAACGTAGCATCAAATTTCCCTATCTAATTGCTCTTTTGCAAGTTCGAATTCCTGTTCACATCCTCTCTTCCTGCGCGCGAGTGTACCTCTCTTTAGTGTTTGAACACTATTTTTCATTCAGCACTCAGCCACCAAAAACCCACCACATCCACACACCTCGGTACAATGTATTTTCTTCGCACAACAAACGCTTCAATGTGATGCTAAATCGATCACCTAAGCGCTAAGTTGTTGATGATGGGTGGCGGACGACGTTCGCTCCGAGCCGGATATTTGTGTACCATGTTTTGCGGAAGCTTTTGTAAGTGGTTTTTTTGTAAAACAGCATTTTGAATGCATGATGACAGGCCAGATGCCGCCAAACTTGTCGCTAGTGCCGTCGCACGCAATGGTTGACGAAAAAGAACAATTTACTCTAGTATACAAAAAGAGATCCAAAAACAGCAAAGCAATCCAAAATCTTTCGCAAAACGTTCAAACACATCATCCACGCGTGGTGTTATGTGCGCGTTATGTATTGTTGTATACGGGATTGTAACCACGCCCACTTTATGCTGTAAAGCAGTGATCAGACAGAGAGAGAGAGAAAGAGATCAGAGCGTGTGGTGGGGATGATTCGCTCCGTTTTCCGGCGGTTTATTGCATAGCGATGAAAGCGCATCTCTTCCACACACACACATTCACCCAAACGCGGGATGATCAAATTTTAAGGGTAGCAGAAGAGATATTGAAGGTGACACTGCGACACTGCAAATTCTTTTCTATCTACTGTGTGAACAATCGTCTTCGGAATTGGTTTAGTTTTGCTAGTTTTGCAAGTTCTACACAATGCATCGGATTTAAAGCAGCCTAAAGAAAGGCATTATATTTGTCTGTGTATTTCACAACATGTAGTTTTTTCAAGTGTTGTAATATATTTGCACCAGTTTGATATAGTGCTCAGTGTTCTTCAAATAAATTTTCGAAAACACAGTAAAGTATTGAATATGATAAATAATATTAAATGATTTTAGTACTTCAAAAAATGAAAACCCCATTTTCATCTTTACTGCACCTATTAGTCCTATCTATCTACATCGAATCTTTGCGATACTCGAAGGTTCCTGTAACACGGTTTGATCAATGCTTCATCGATGAGGTTTCAGTGATGAACACTTTTTTATCCTAACACCCTTTGTTAGAGAATTATTTGAAACATTTGATATACGTTCAGGCGCTTTACTAAACTACTAAACTAAACGTGAATCTAAACTAAGCTTTTACTAAGCCAAGCCTAAACCTTAATTTTACTTACTAATGATATTCGCAGGGCACATGATCAACTACTAAGATGTCATCATACAAAAACAGCTACTGAAATCACATCTCAAGTCAACTAACTTCTCTCAAATGGAACTGAATATATAAGAATACTCCTACAAAAGTTGGCTCTTAGGAGGATTTAGCGTAGTAGTGTAAATCATAAAATTCCGGACATCAAGCACCAGTTTTGATTTGCAATAGCCAAGACGCACATAGAAGTAGTCTATGCTTCGCCTTCACAATTTAAAGATTAATTAACCGTATTTAAAGATTATAGTTCAAAATCTGGCAAACTTTGAATGTGAATAACAAACCTCATTAGCTAACGCACTCATTATCGAAGAACAGCAAAGTATCTTACAGCGTTTGCAGAACTGACTCGTATCTGCAGAACTGACTATGCCGCTATAGATGTCAATCGGCCAATCTCTTGATTTTTAGGTGCCAACGAATAAGAAGAAGATAGAAAAAAAGATGTAGTTTGAAGGTACTTCAACTCAAGTTAAACTATCCTCCAATGCAATGGAGGATAGTCAACAATAAAAACAATAAATGTAATACAATATCTACAAAATAAAAGATGTTTACAGCATAGATGCATAAGATACTTAAAGATTTAACAAACAACAGTATCCACAACTTCTCTTTGGTAAATTTTCTTGTGTAACTCATATTCTCATAAAACACATGCTAGTTATGTGAATGTTTTTAAATAGAAATTTAACCTTTTTTCACAAAACTAAATATGGACTTATATTACAGTGGATTTCATATGTTTTAAATGCTTATTATATTTTTATTATTATAATGTATGATTCATCAATCCATGACTTAACATACACCGAAACGATACCGAAGACATCATCCGCACCATACTCTCCTGTTTCTTCTTAACCATATCAATCAACAGCGACGGACGGCCGACGTTAATATGTCACTTTTCGAAACATTTACCTTGCTCAAGTAAGATGTTACACATATTGAACGAGAATGGTGGTCAGAGAACACACACACACATACATTTCCATTCGTATACGTAATTGTACACTGGCACAAACAAACACACGAAAACAAAATCATCATAACGATCCCGTACTTCTTCCTACCACGGTGCCATTTTTGCCGAACCGACTCGTACATTCGTTGGTCTGAAGTAATCAGGATCGAAGTAAAGGAGAGTTATGAACGTCGCGATCGTGACGTCGGCACATCAAACAGCCTGTATGTGCCAGGGAGCAAGAAAAACAAAAAACCACAACAACAGTTCAAAATCCTAAAGACAAAATCCAGAAGCTGTGCCTTTTTGGTCCATCGTTTCCTACGAGTAAGATTCTATGTATTGTGATAATAAATGCGAAGTTAAGTTATTTATATAGTAACAAAAAGATTTATCTCGAGTTAAGACAATTATTTTCCGATTGATTATTTTATTGTAAGCAACAGAAATTCATGTAGCAAGTGAATAGCTCTACCACAGCTCTACAGACCTCCAACTTGATACAATATGCACAAAAATTGAAACAATTCGTTAAGAACGAAAAAGGGAGTTAAGAAAAACCAGGGACAGCACCACAACACAAAAAAAAACGCAGCACCGATTCGTTTGAAAATTATCAACTGTCAAAAGTGACAGACGCAAGAATAAGATACACGAAGCGTTTTCCACATAATTATGACGTGCGTTCCCGAACCCATCACGGCATTCGGATCGGATCATGGGCTACCGCGATATCTCAACGTACGTACCCCCGTGTGTAGATCGAACCGTTCTCGAATCTCGAATACCAATCCCGGCTGTTCCAGTACTGGCTGCTGTCAAAATCGCGGCAGGAAGCAAACAAGGACCATGGGGCAAGTGTCGGTTGAGTGGAACCGAGGGTGTGAAAGGCAGGGATAGAGGAGGGGAGAGACGGGATCGGCAGTGCCGCAAACAGTAGCTGATCTCGAACCGACCGCCGACTGTCAGTAGTCAGCACGAACGCACCCACAATGGGAGGCACGCATCAACATCATCGTTGGGCTGTGGATCGATCAGTGAAAAAGGGGAAGAATGTTTGGAGAAGCGGGGAAAGAATCAAACCATGCGGTAGCATGCATTTGGCACCCGGGATCTTGAGGGATCTTTCTTGAGTACGGGATATTCTTTTCCTTTGCTGCTACCATTCACCATGCACTTTGGTGAATGAATGTATCCGAGATGTAAGTAAAAGTCAAGGGTTTTTTCGATGAAGTTCTTGGAATGCTTCATTCCGGGTGTATGAAACGGATCGATCAAGTGTTGATCGAAGGCAGCATGCTACGAATAATAATTTAAAGTGTAGATCACTCACTAATTTATCAATCTACGCATATGACTGGCGAGTGAATATGGTAAAGAGATGAATGTACAGGGTGATTTTTGAATCAAGAGAACTTGCTGCTGTCGTTTTTGTGAAAAGATCTCTTTGTCTTCTAAGCCACGCGTTCTCAGGTTCATCCAAGTGGTATCTTATCAATCGATACATTAGCAACTTCCAACAGAACTCCTCGTCGACGAAACGGGTCCTTGTCCAAATGACCTTGTCTAACAAGAGACCTTACCTTATTCTTCCTTCTTGGCCTAACGACCTGTTTTGGTCATGCCTGCCATTTTTGGCTTACTAGACTTATTGTTACCGCATAGTTGAATAGTCAGACCTCACTATGGGGGAACGGCCCAGATGAGACTTGAACCCCGGTCCTGCCGTGTGAAGACCGGCACCGCTGTCGCATCTACCATCGGGCCACCCAAGACCACGTAGTCGTATTAACCTATTGTACTTGAGAGTTCTCCATCTCTTCGATCAAATCTCATCTATCAAGTGACGTCGCAATGACCTGGGCTGCCAGGAAACATCGTCCGTATCAAGGACCTAATAATCGGAGCCCAAACGTCAACATTAAAATTCATTTTTGCAACAGGTCTCTTCAAGACTAAATCCGTCACGTTTGGTGATAACTACGATAAATCGTAGATTGCTTGGATTGCTATTATGCAGCTGAGCATATTCAGCATAAATGTTTCTTTTAAATGATCTAAACAGATAATTACGTATTAAAAAAAAACTGTTTCATCTTTTGTCAACAAAATTTATTATCTGACACGCAAATATATGACAGGATATGTTGTTTTACTGCGTATGCTACTGTGGAAATCTGAGCCTAAATCAGGCTTGTTGTTAAATCGAACTTTACTGAACTGAAATCCAATAAATCCGATTCGTTATGAACCCAACAACAGCATACTCTACTGTACGCCTGCATCAAAACATTCATTATCACCAGCATATGGTGATCGAATTTACTATTTCTTTCATAATCCTCATCGCGTTCGGTAATTGGAAACCACCCGTTCGGTTGTATCATCCCCGCAACAACGAAGCTGACGGATTGATCCATCCAGAAGAAAGGACAAAAAAAACCTCAAACCTCAAAATCCATTCGACCTTACACCACGCGACCACCTCAAAATGGCAACAGGCCACAAAATTGAGTACCGTCAAGCTAGAAAACAATACGAACAACAATGAAACCACCATCAGAAGCTATGGCCGTAGCTGTGGACCAATGAAAATGATAGCTCGATATGAAATGGAACAGAATTCCACTGTCAAAAAAAAAAGAACGCACTGAACAAAAACGCACCAAATCAATCTGTTTCCGTTCGGTGGAAAAAATCAATCAACCGGAGCAGTTAAAGACGTAACGAAAAAACACACACACAAACTTCTCTTTGTGTCCTCGCGGTTTGCGGTATCGATCTCACTCGCTCCATTTCTACGAGGCACATAAATAATTATTGTTTTCCTGAGAAATGAACAACGTTTGGTGGCTCGTCAGTTCATTGCAAATGGCCGGAATGGAAATGGATATTTTATTTTTCCAAGTCCAATTTTTCGACCCATTGCCATTTTGCCCATCGCGCCCGGCTTTCTCGCTCGGGTCTGACCACGGGAAGATTAGGGTCGCTCCCGAAGGAGAGAGAAAAAGGCTAACCGTAACGGAAAGCAGGGCATCAAAACGCTGGTAGCATATGGCAAGCAGCAGCACCAGCACGGGAAAAAGGGGATAAACGAATCCTTCCGAAGCGTCTGTCCGGGTGTACCGGTAGCCAACGAAGCGTCGAACCGATAGGATCGATGTCCAATCAATACGAACAATCATTCGACGGACCTTTTTTTACCGTACAGGCCAGTAAGGCCAGTAGAAGCAGTAGTAGTAACAACACAGACATCAAATAATTGGAACTATCCTGGCCCCTATCCTCCACATGACACGAGGTGCACCAATATTGAATCATACAAAGTTGAAGAAATATATCCGATCCGTCAGCAAACCCTTTTGCCAATTTTGACCGTTGGAGATGGTTTTATGTTTTTTCGGTCTACCTTTAACCGTGTCTACAATGTTCACCAATAAAACACAAAACTAGACCCGAAGCCCGAGAGCCGAACAGGCAAGAAGCAAACAATGTATCAAATAACCAATTTCATTAATGGCTTTGAACTTTCGGGTGCAAAGGTGCCGTTAATTGTGAGGTCAATCGAAATAAAGTGCACCCGTGTACGCCTATCGGTACCGGGTCCACACAGTGCATCCCTTCAGATTTTTGAAGTTGGTTTAATTAAAAAAATATTGTCAGCAATCAATGAACGCAAAAATTAAAAGTGTAAAACGAATTTTGGGACAAAAAATGTCTTTTTCGCACTAAGAAAGTTGTGCTATCAATCTGGAAAGGAATTGTAACCCCTTTCACAGTGCTTTTTTCAACATTTCGATCTGTTCCCTTCTTATTGCCTGCTCGTAATTACACATGTCTTTCACTTCTACCTTGAGACATGCAGGTCTTTTGGGAAGGGACTTTACTATGCTTTGATTGCAGCGATTGATTTGATGCATCCGGCGCAATCTTTATTGCACGTGATTGTCGCGTTCGCTTTGTTTATTTACACATGCACAAAAGATCAAAGGTCTAGCAAATATTTTCTTTAAGCCTGGGAAAAAATGGTCCCTGACGATAACCTTTTTTATGTAGAGCGTATTGAATACAGTGTTTCTCACTTGATAATGCAAAGTTACCTATGATTTTTGCAAACGCTACATACGATTTCGTATGGAGCGTTTGCAAAAATCATAGGTAACTTTGCATTATCAAGTGAGAAACACTGTAACATTGAATAACGTAACATTTTTATTCTATGCTTTTAAGACTGTCAAAAATTATAGTATCCTACAAACCATTTCATTATTTAAATAGCTTGTAAATGTTTATTAATATCTAACGATAAGGAACAGAAGCAATTGAAAGTAAAGCTTTACATATAAATTTAATAGTTTGTATTTTTTTATGAATATCTAACGATAAAGAAGAGAAGTTATTGAAAGTATAGCTGTGAATATCAGGCATCCAAAAACAAAATAAATATTAAATAATAAAAAAAAACATAAACTCAACAACAGATACAATATTTTTAAAACAACAATTATTCAAAGTTTGTGAAAAAATATGTAATACTATTTAAAATCCTAAACTAAAATAAAATTGTACACAAAGTTCCTTGAAGATTAAAAAAGTGCATTTAATTCGAAAAGAAACACAAACAAGAATAGTTCATGAAACATCCTACAATAACCCTTTTTTGTGCTATAAATTCTGGGGACAAAAATGTGCAAAAGAAAATACATTGAAATCGATTGCCAACTTTGTAACGATCCTTGGTTAGGGTAAGCCAACATAAAGGCAAACTTCTTTGCTTCCCAAGACATCTCGTGCAATCGAAAGGCTTATCGAAAAGGGTTAAACGATCAAAAGGAAACTGCTCTATTATTCAATCAGTAGAGCTTTCTGTAGGGATTTCCTTGGCCATTAGGTACGATATTAAAAATTCGTGAGAAAAGTCACCTTTTAACACAAAATTGAAGAGAAAATCAAATTAAATTTTTTGTTTTTTCGATTGATTTATTGTAAATTTGCTATACATTGTCCCGTTGCTTGAAATAATCAATTTAACCCTTTGAGAAAAAAGAAGGTAAAAGAAGCATTTTTCACGAAAAGCTATAAACGTTTCTGTGTGTTTCGTTGCGTAAAAAGTCCTTTTCCTTTTTTTAGAGAAAATGTGTACTTCAATTTTCCCACGACAGGACAAAGTTAAAGTCTACAGCACCGTCAATATTCACCATCAGCATCATCCAAACCCAACGAAACACCCATGTATCACAGGAAAATAAAAGCATAACCATACCAACATTATCGCACCATAATTAATTCCGAACATCCCGGACACGTGCCGTAGCTCGTTTCACATGCCAGCAAAGAAACAGGGAAAAGCCGGCAAATTTGCGCACAGTTTTAAACCAGCAACACTCAGGTTATCGTACAGCAGGAACCAGCCTGGCTCAAGAAGACTGACAGCGACCGACGGTCGGGTGTGGATGCGTTACATCGAGATCGGGTAGCAAAAGGGAAGTTGCTGCAAACCAGCCAGTAACAGCAGTATGCCAAACCGCCACACTCACATCAACTGGTTGGTACTTGGTTAATAGAATTTGTCTGTCATCGTTCATTAGATAATGATGGACAGCGGATCATGGTACTAAAATAAAGATGGGTTATAATTGTTTAAAAAAAAAACCTTCCAGCTAGGGGAAATGGCAGATTCGCAGCCGTAGGAGATACGAAGAGAGTTAAGAATTGAGAAATGCAATGTAAAAACAATTAAAATGCTGTTTAATTTGCACTCTTTACTACAGAAGTGAATATTTTATTATTAAATTAACTAAAGCAGTTCAATCTAAAAAAAACACCTTCAGAGAATTGAGTAAGAAAATCTATATCGTCGAAATTAACCGAAAATTTAATTAATTCCCCGACCTTACATCCTAATCATTATTGTATTAATATAACACTACCACTTCGAGTGAATTAATTTATTGCAAAAGAACGTCGTATTCATCATCAACCAAGACAAACGAACGTACAAACGTTTCAATAAACAGAACACGGAAAAACATATGGTTCCGTCTTAAACGTACCACAGTCGAGTGCCGCCGAGGTGTTCCCGCACTTGAGAGGATAATGCGATCCTTCTTCTGGCCCTTGTGTTCCCCGTTCCCGAGGAAAACTTTCCCATCGCTCGGGAAAATCCTAATCAAACTCAACAGCATCAGACAAGCAGCAAGTTAAGTTGTTATAGCAACGCCCCTTAAATTACGTCGACAGCGCTCTGCTGCGCGAAGACTCAACTCAACCAAACGAGGGAGGAATCGGAAATCAACAAGAATGAAGGAAATTGGATGTTGCCACCATCGCCCCCCGGTTCATGATACCCAACTTCATCGCCGATTTTGTCCCTTCGGTGTTGCTAAATCACCCACGGCCGGAAAATGAACGTAGCAGCGCATTACAGCATCAGACACACCACAAAACTCAACCCATACACCACACGACTCAAATCCTGCTAAGCCCGTTGTTATTGTACATATAATTCAGTTTTCCCGCATTTGCACCCCTTGCGTCCACTGGTCGGTGAAAAGCGAAAGCAAAAGAAACTGATTTTCCACCGCGTACGCAACGAGGTGTGTAGCATCCTTTTAGGAGTACAAAAAAGAAACCGGGAAAAGCTTGCCGAAGCAACATATTGGAGGAAGAATAAAAAAACGCAGACCAAACGTCAGGCAGCGAAAACGCACCGCGCTACACCGACCTGACACGGGATAATTGCACAGCAGCAGCAGTAGGGAATTATGCTGCCAGGGAGTCATGTTCGCCTGCCTTAAATTACGGGTGTCTTTTCCGAGCGTCGCGTCCAATGAGCGCTGCCGTGTTCGTGTTCCAGTTTTCCCCCTTTTTCCGTGTTTATATTAAATCCAGTTTGCTTTAACGAGTGCCACACTACTATTGGCAATAAGTGGTATAAGTACTGAAAGAAATCAAATAAAAGTGTGATTATCCTGTGTTTATTATAAATCAAAGAAAACGAAAAGGAAGGTAATGATAACATGAATGTGGAAACAGAATTTCACTACCATTTGTGAGGTGAAAGTAAACATTTAATAAGTACATTTAAAATCAAAGATAAAACATAACACGAAATTCATAGTTATCGTTTGTTTAGTATAAAAATTTTCCCCATACCGATACAACGCATTTTTATTTGCTACTATTTATCCAAAGAACTAGAAGCCTGCCACTGTTAGAGCAATCTGCGTAAACTCTGTTGGCTTCCTAACATTTAAAGCACAGCAAAAAACACACACGAAAACCAGATGGGTTGTGAACAAATTAATTACATACATTATTCTTTTCATACACGTGCAAAACCAGTACGTCCTGAAACGTTCATGATTCCCGCGGTAAAACCAGTAAGTTTGTCGTGAAAATTATCCTAACTTAACGGACGTAGAAAACCCGTCAAAACCCCTATCATCACACACCGGGAAAACCTTACGTTACGGTCGGCAAACAACAGCTATCCGTTGCTACGCACACCCTAACGCCTCACCCTCACACACCGACGCTTACACCGTAATAAAGTGGCCAAATAATTTAATCATATCATTTGTGGATTTTGATATGCGGCTTCCTGATCTTATAAATCATCAGCCCTTCCAAGCTAGAGCCGTTTGTGCGAGAATGCTGCGCCTCAAGGGGTTTCATCATCTCCCAGGTTTTTTTTTTGCACCCTAGCAGAAGGAGTGAACGAACATGGAACATGGGGCCCGACGTTTTGGATGTCAAACAGAGAAAAAGCGTAAGGATAGACAGCAGCCCGATAACGATCGTGCCGAGTGATAACGCTCCCAATGGGCCAAATTAACACCGAAAATTGAATGAATATTTCATACATCCGATACGGTGTCATGTTGCACGAGGCGCATGCACATCCACCGTACTACTACTGCGAGAGAACCGGGAGTCGGATTTCTTCAACAAGTGTTTCGTTATTATTTCTACCGGGTTTGCCCTTTCGTTATGTGTCGTGTCACAGGAATTTGTTTGTTTCAATCTCCCTTCAGAGCACTTCGGTGCAGCATTTACGTTGAGAGTTTTGGCCGTTTTTATTAGATCATTATGCTATTGCAATATAATAAGCTTAATTGGGTAAAAACACAATTATCGAACTTATAATTTCGTAAGATAAGAACAAAATTGTTTTGCAGAAGCTTCTTATTAATACGAAGCAACTTTCAACATCGAGAAAATCAATTGCTATTATTGAGGACAATTCTTCAACGTTAACTTCTTAATCCTTTACCCTTTTATTATTGTTCAATTATCTCACTTTCAAGATTCTTGAATCGGAAAACAATGAACCTAACGCATCTTTCATAATCCGTATCATGCACCTGACATTCTGACTTCATCCTAGACCAGAAAGAAGCACAACATTTCCCACGGATTTCCTGGCAGGTTCCAGAATACCAACTCAAGCAGCAGACAAGATAAAGAAAGCGGAGTGCTGAGTCTTGTTTACAGTACGTAGCGTAGAAGAAAGCTATTGCTCGCTCTTCACCTTTGCTGCTCCTTAGCATGATCCATCGATATGTGAAGCCCACCGGCTAAGATAATTCCAAGCCTCACAATTTTGACCTTGTGTTGCATCAACCTATCTAATCTAACGAACGAGAACGAGAGTTCACCCGAACACACACCTTATCGAAGAGATGGGGACGAATCGAGCGCGAAGCAAGCTAGGTGATAGCTAATGAAATTTTCCTAGAAATCTTCGACCGAAAATGTAATCGATTTCAACGATGCATGACAGTATCTGGCTTCCGAATTTTGTGCCCCCAACAACAACAACAAAAAAAGGGATGCAACACACCCATGAGCGGAAAGTTGATCTTGCTGAAGGGATCAAAGCCCACGACGGATGCGTGGCTAAGGCCCGAGAGATCACCCACCCCGCTGCTGGACGTTGTTCGATCGGGTTCTCTCAACCACGCTCAGGTGAGGTTTTGTGTGGCCGAAGCCCGACAAGCCAAAGGCGACAAGCGTTGAACGAAAAGAAAGAGGAACGAGAATCAAATCCGTTTGGCTAATCGTCCGTAGTCCATTTTTGGTACTGGGCTCATGTGCCTTTTGCGGTCAGACCCTTGTGGTCGTGAACCCGGCCAGGATACTAGCGCACCCCAGCCCACGGCCAGAATGCGGAGCAATTCAAGCGTACCGAGGTTCGTAAGGATTTTGGTTGTTCTTCCGCCCGTTGATTGACGGGACCATCGTGGCGGGAGTTCTTTTGGGTAAGTAGCACCAGAGTTGGTGCTAGCCGCATTTTAAAATATTCTACAGATGTGGTTTGATTCAAAATGCCTTTAAGTTAAGATTCAGAAGCTTATTGCATGTAAAAAAAAATATATTAGTAAAACTTTAGCTGCATAACAGGTAGTAATCTCACAATTACTACAATTTAAATTTAATAGAGAGACTCTTAAAAATATAAAACCTTTATAGTACTAACAACATAATATAAAAAAATGTATGATAAATAAGTAATACTTGATATAAATGTAACCAATTAACTAAAACTTCAGTTACAAGGCCATTTTTGTTCGAAACAAAATCAAGAAAGGCTCAGTATATGAACCATATTTATCAAGGATGCAATACAAGGCAAAATAAGATAAGGAAAAAGAAAAAGAAAGGACATTTCTAAGAATTGAAAAGCATAATATAAAAACTTTACAGACATTAATTGCCTCTTAAACTATATTTTTTTTATAAATATTGTTACGCACATCTCCAAGACTCTTCCAACAACAATAACAGTATCACTGGAATTCGAAGATTATCTAATTTGTTTCGAAAAATCAAAATAAACATAAACAAACAACTATAATTTGTAAATATAATATTACGAATTGGTTAGTATAATATTTCTGGTACTTCCAATAGATGAAATCATTCTTTTTCGATACAATCCAGACTAAAAGCGAGGAGACTAAAAGCGAAAATATGGTTCATCCATTAATTGTTTTTTCTCATCTTATTCTCTTGTTTAACAATACATCAACAGTAAAGAGCATATTTGTTTGACGCCATTGCAATACTTTAATATATCTTTAAAAAAAATGTATCCTTGTTTATGGTAACTGGGAAATCCGTCAACTATTTCTTCTTAAGCAACACAACCTCTAGAGGTCTTGTTTAGTTCTTTCTGTCTTCCTTGGCAAATTTTTAACCGTAGTGGGATAGTCAATCATGCATGTGCTTTTCAAAAATAAAATTACAAAACAATCAAACATAAATCGTTAAGTTATTTAACCATAACAAGTTTTCCTTTTTAACGTACCTCTAAAATTAGGGATACAAACTGTTCATAAGATACACAATCGTTGTCTTTTTTCTTGTACCGCTTTTGTTTTGTTCGTACCAATGTTCAAGAAAGTCCCGATCGGCTTATCAAAGGAGTTTGCAAAAATATTAGCAAACATACAATAACAACAGCATTAAGGTAGCCCTAGACGGCTGCTACCGGCACAAAACAATGGATTATGCGTAATGTCGACTACTTTGACGGGTCGACTACCCAACCGAAACCTCACGCCGACGTCTTGCGTACTCCAGGAAGACCGTGCGTGTTGATTAGCTACCACACACCGAAAAAAAAGTAGGAAACTCCTCAACATTTGCACCCTTTTTGTGCAGACTGTGTTTTGTTTTGTCCTCTTGTTTTGCCAATTGTTTTGCAGCCGGTGGAAATCAACCGTTTTGTCTGGCCGGTAAAAGACTCCCTCACATTCCAGTGAGAACTGGTAGTAGTGACCCCCTGGAAGCAGTTAGGAAGAAGGAATTAACACGAGCATAATGTACAATAAGCTTATTGTGTGCGTTTGTATGTGGGATGTCTGTTTTTTCTTTGTGGCAGCCACAGTCTGTCCCATCACTTCAAGCATAATCCGAAACATATTTAGATGCTTCACATTTCGCATAATTTCGGAACGGTTTCGGGTGTTACGTTCCATCCGACATTAGGGCCCAATGAAGAGTTTCCCGGTTGTTGTTTTTTTTCTTTAAAAAAAAAAAGACCACAACAAACGCTACACACCGGTAAGTGTGTATAGAAAAAAATCAAAGCTGGATGGACGTTGAGAAGCCACTTTCCGTTTCACAAATGATTGTGTGGCTTAGTTTTGGCTTTCGGGAAAAACACGCACCCCGCATATCCCGTACCGTACGCTTAAGTCCCAAAGTCTTTGAAGGGTTTCGCGCCGTTTGCATGAGTGGTCCCGTCCGTCCAGCCGGTCCGTGATCGTGCCCTTCAAAATTGTGGCCACTTCGGTTCGGTGCCGGTGCAACCTTGAAAGTACCGAAAACTGGGCAGCAGAACACGCACCGTGCCGTTGTGATGCTTCTGCGACTTGCACTTGATCCCTTCGTGGGCCGATCGGAAGGTTTTTGGTGGGTAATGGTAAGGGCTTGATGCTCTCTAAACGGACAGCTCAACTTCTAATGTTTCACTTGAGTCCGAGCACATGTGTCTGTCCCGCGCCAAAAAGGGGGAGAATCCTTTCGATATCACTTGCCCATTGCGTTGGGAATCGGAAATAAGCTTCGGGACGTGCTAGAACTGGTAGAAGAATGTTGTTTGAACATGTGGTTTATATTGGGCGCTGATAGTGTCAAGTGTTCGAAGAACAGTTTTACTAATTTAATTAATTTCTTAATTCCTAACAATATTTGTTATTGATCAATTTGGTGTTAAGTTTATGGAGAATAAAGCAATATTAAAACTGTAATCTATCAATTATTAATTCCAAATTTAAATACATTCCTTCACACCACAGCTTGCACGCACAGAAGATTGGAGCCCGATTACAACCAGCTAAATGCTTTATCGTGCATTTGAATCATCGCATATTTTGCCGAATAAATTATACTCACTAATTAAATCTGCCCACCCTACCAGCTGGCCGCGTGACCCGTTGCAGCGCGGGTGAAGGAAAATATTACTCTCTCCACATCATAACTCAATTGTGACTCCAAAAAATCCACATCCTCTCATCCCGCATGGTGCGTTGTCGCCGTCCTCACAGACGAACCTTCATTATCGGTGTGATTCGATCGAATATCTCATAAACCATTTGATCACCCCCTTAAACGGGGTTTCGGCCTGGCTCACCGTAACACTGCGGGTGTCTCTCGGGGTGGAAGATACCTACAATACAGACAAACGCGAAAAGAACGTTAAACAAATCGATGTTGTCGAAAATTTGTACTAAGCATTCTTCTATTAGCCTTCGCTGGCCTACGTGGAGGCGAGCTTTGTGGTGGATGTGGAGGATGCACAATAAAAATTTGTCACAAGACCTCTAATCGTTTCCATCTGATTTGTAGTAGTAGTTTTTTGTTGCTTTGTTTTACGCCTTATTGAGCGAGGCAAGAATTCGATCGATTTCGATCGTCGAAGAAGAAACACCACCAAAACGGGCTGGTCAAAATCTATGTAAATTATCAATTCCTCACGCCACTTATCTGTGTGCATTCATCTGATCTATAAATTAAACACACATCTCCCCCCGGTGGTAATGGTTGTTCTTCCAGCACGGGTGCTGAGGCCATCGAAGTGTGTGTGTGTGTGTGCTTTTCGTTGGCAGCATCCCGACCAGCATCTTGGATCGTCATTTTGGTTGATCCTTGGGACGAGATAAGGAAAACGAAATTCGTAACATCTTGGACAGCAGCAGCGTACCCCATCTGGGGGTTTCGGTCTGGCGTTTTACTCGCACCTTCCAGCCGGTGGTCTCGCACAGGTCGTCTTCGATAAAACCGATCAAGACCCAAGACTTCGCGGAACTTCTTCATCTGTGTTCGCGATCGTCTACACCGAAAACTCGGCTGAGTAAAAAAGTTAAATAACCACACACACAACAGGTTGAACATGGCTCCTTCGTCCTGGACATTGCATACCGGGCTTTGGATGTTTTTTTTTTTGGTATTGTGGGGAGTACGGAAAACAGGTTCCACCTTTTCGCCGACGGTGTCAGCGGGATGTTCGGGATTTGCCTGGCGTCTTGACGCCAGCTTGCGAGAATCGCATTGAAGCTCGCACAGTGTATGAACAAACAGTGGGATTATAGCGAAAACAACCTCCAATCATTTGATAATAAAAAGATAACCGACAAAACATTATCTATGCTGGTATACAATTGTAGAAAAGATTACCTGTGTACTTTCTTAATGTATCTTCCCAGCCATCAAAGCTTTTTTGTCCACTGCCCAATGCTTAACTACACATTATTCCCACTGTCCATGCCCAAAGTTCACTAATCGGTTCCTCCTTTCGGCAAAGGACAATCTGCAAAATAAGCGTACGGTGCAGAACACGCTACAGAAGGTGCAAATGTTTAACCACAGCTAATTGGAACTGACAGTGGACCAAATCATGCGTAAATTAATTGGCCCAGGCGGGCACATGTGTGATTTTACAAACCCAAAAACAAAAAGAAAGCAACTAGAGGCACAAGTCGCAGTACACTGTCCTGCCGCCGCCGCTGATCCTTGCTGTCAATTGCGGCTGAAAGAATCGAGGAAAATTCTTCAAGGAACTGTCGGTTCAACAAAAAGCCGCACTCAACAAAACTCATCAACCAGACCGTGCGCCAGACGCCAACGGTATAGTCCAACCATCGAGTTGTCAACCTTTTCTACGTCAAATGAAAAAAACGGACATCATCGAGATCCTACCGATGATCTTCCGAGAATGGCTGTAACAGTTTCGCACACAGTTTGGTCATCGTCCTGCGCGTCCAAGGTGTGCATATTTGGCAACGAAAGCATTTCGTTCATCGGCAAGTACACGTCAAATTGTCGGGACATCAAGGGCTCTGGAATAACTTCGACACAGAGGTTTCGCGAAGTTTGATCCAAAAGATTCCCGGAACCAATTCCAAATGTTGACGTCGAATCAATCTTACCGTCCGTGAAATGAAATGATCGCGCCATGTCCGCAAAAAAAAGGCTAGCCAACAGTCCGATATGATTGCTCCATAAGCTTGCCTACGGCCAAACCGTTAAACAAATCATAGCTACGGCGGCAAACCTGCTTGACTCCCACCCGGCCTCGTGCCGTGCGCTCTCGGAGCAACCTGGCAAGGTGAGAAAGTTTCTCACCGTTTCGGTGACATTTTGACGCGTATGCGAACGAAACGCGATCCAGAAACGGTCACGGCGTGATATGGCCCGCACCAAAAAAACCCGTGCACGCCCCTGGTTTCACACATGACTCATCAATCTAATTCAATAATGAGACATCCCATAAAATAAATTTAATAATAAATTTAAATATTTTACCCATTTCACTCCATCGTGTTTATGTTCTACGATCGACTGCACGGTGGTTGAAGAGGAGGTGTTGGTGGCCGTTGATCGTCACCTCGTTCGCACTGTAGAATACAGCGTAAAATTTTCTCCACCTCACACTCCCCCTTAGAGCAACCCACCATCGCCCAAGTTCTTAAGATTCCTGTTTTTATACGATCGAACCCCAATCGGACGAAAGTATCGACGGTCTGTGATGGGTGCCTGCGTGCGTACGCTGTCCAGCTCCAGCAGAACAGAAATTAAAACGCGTCCACTGCCAAAGGTGTCGATGGTTAATTTCTCGATCGATATCTTCACAGCCCCGGGCTATCCCCGTGCAGATGGTATAGGGAAGTGGCCAGTTGGGGGTTGAACTAAAGAAAAACAGAAGAAGAAAAGAACTCAAAACAAAACGTGATGATTTTATACGCCAAGACCACCAGACGAGCGCGCACCGGGATCCACCGTGCTCGTACGTTTCGTTTCGTCGATCGTAAAGAGAACAGATTTTTAGATTTTACAACTGTCGCGCCTTCCGATACGGACGTGTGGTTCGCTTTGGGAAAGCTGGCAGCGAACGTAGTACGTACGGTTGCGCCAAGGTGGAGGAGATATTCCATAGATTTTAAAGATGATATTTTATGTTTTATTGCGTGGCGAAAAAAACAAACAAAACAAACAGCGAAGGAAATGTATCCGTCCATTTTATGGAGGTTCCACTGCTCGCAACAGAAGTCTTGCGAGAAAAGCTATAAACTACAAAAGGAGAAGCCTAGAGCGATGAATCCAGGTTTAAGAACTGATTCTAAATTGCGTGTTTGTTTTCGTTATTGGCGATGCTTAATATGGGCGCAGTGTTACTAAAACGAATGTTGTTAATGTTAAATAATATGCTTATGGACATGGTGAGTCATTTGCTAGTAATGATGTGCCAGGAGTACTTCTTCCTGGCTAAATTATCATGCCAGATAATGCCAACCAGCTAGTAGCTTACTAGACCTACTGATACCACGTAGTTGCATAGTAAATAAGACTGATACTGTTTCAATGCAGCAGACACTGATGAGATGAATCGAGACTTTATTGCCTGGTGACTTGATCGTTGTGAGGCTTTGACCCAAAAATCACAGCATCCATCAGCTCTAAGTGGACAAATTACAAAACTCACCTAATCAAAGGCTGCCTTATCCTAGGGTCCTTATCACATCATAATGTAGTCAATATCTGGAGTGTCAACCGGTCTCAAAGGCCAAGAAATCGCCGAAAAATAAGAACATTTGTTTTTAACAAAAGTCGTTTTACAGAAAATCCTACACATCTCAACTTCTAGAAAAGAAATGCTGTTCTTGATGAGCACCTGCAGATTCTGGAATTTTAGTATCCTTTCATTTTTAACAGAACCATTGATTTTATATTCTCTTCGGTATATCAAATGCATCACAAACTGGTTTGAAGATTAGTGCATTTCAACGAAATTCCTAACCTATACATCCGTCAGCTCCTAGCAACAATTTGCTAGCATCTGGTCGAAAGGATAAAAGCAAGACACATTTTCTCCCTCACACTCTTTGATCTTACCGTGTGCCACTACTAACTAGAGGTATAATAATGGTAAAATTTGATACCACACCGAACGAAAAACAATGTTGAGCTGGAGAGCATCAATTAAAGCATCCCAGGGTTGGTGCCGCCGTGTTCCGCGTCTTCTAATGGTTTGGTTCGGTAGCACAGTAGCCGAGGTCGTTGCCATAGTTGCGCCCCACTAACACACGTCGTCACAGCAGCGTGCGCATCTTGCTTTCGAGCAGCAGCGCTGATGGGGGAAAACCAGCCAACGATTGGTGCGGATAAAAATCGATGTCCCTAAGAGCCATGGGTGCCATCTTTTCCACTGTTTGCAAGGATAACATTCGCTCTGACGCATCCATCCCGTCGACTAATGCACACGTGCCTTCCATACGCAAGCAAACCCATAAATGGGGGGAGGGCGAATTCGTTTGTTGTTTTAACGTTCAGCCCTTCACAGACAGTGAGACGAGACAGTGGCACCCTTCAACGGTAGACAATGGTAATAGGTGTTGTCTTTTATACAGTGGGCCAACAGTAGCGTATGTTTTCACAGCACACAGAAGCCATCCGTGGTGTGTGTGTATTCATGTTATTGCTCCCCAACTGTGAGTTGCGTGCCGTCCTACCAAATTGGCAGTATGGTGCTGCGTATTCCAGCCGTACGGTTGCTAGGATACACCGAGAGAAAATTATCGATCGGTTCGGGATGCTTTTGACACACTGGAAAATTGCTTGGAAAGCGTAAATCAACATACGCCACCGGGGGAACAAATCACGGTGCAACGGCCGTCAATCGATGTTGGGCCATTATTGCTGCCTCTGTTTACTCATACTCATGAATTTCACTCACGGACATATGTTGCCCGGATGCTTGTTTCCCTGAGCTTTCTTGTAATGTGTTTCGTAGAATAGGTTTTTTTTTTCGTTCGTAGAATATCTTTTAAAATGAAAAGCGTTGCCAAATATGTATTAAGTATGGGGTAAGGAAAAGAAAATATATTGGCTTTTGTACGAATGAAACTTAATAGAGACACAGGAGTTACAATAATATAGATCATTAATTTCAATTAAGATTCTTTGACTGAATATTCAACATTCCAAATGATCGCAGAGCAGCTACATGTTATTGATCAAGCAATTAAGATCAGTGTTTATTATTTGATTTGTTTGTTGATAGTCTGTTAATTTAATTGCATTTCATACGTTCTATTTAATGTTAATCATTGCCCTTATAAGCTGATTTACTCGTTCAATTAGTCTGCAACATATCAGGAAGCTCATAGAAAACCTTTCTGCTCGATTGATCACTCAGTCGGCTCGTTCATAAACATCACAACAATCCTACCATAAGGCTTCTCTTCTCACGATACACTTTTGATAGCCACAATTTTTCATCACCTTTTCTTACTGTACGGAAAAGCAACAAACGATACCATCGGGAACGCACTGATACACACCATTTTACTCCGGGAGGAATATGCTCGCAGCAATACATGTCTCATCATTCCGACAGCTTTCCCTGCCAAACGAACAGGTACCTGCCCTTGTCCTGCTGCCGGAAGCGCTGCTTGTCACCTGGAATCTTTGTTGCACATTTTCCATTATTCCGGACGAGAATGCTCTGGCATTTCTTTGGGCGATCCTCCCCGATTTCAAGGGACAGATTAAAAGCGGATTAGCAAACTAAAGCACGCACACTGCATCCCGAGCCCGGGACACCATAACTAGAGCAACGAGCTGTGAATCATTGTTGTTGGCTGCATTTTGCTGCCATTTTCCCACCCTACCTTGGATGTGCTCTGCCCGAAAAGTGCATCGGTCCTATCGGAAGGGCACAATCTAGGGATGAGAGCTACATCGCTTCCTAGAATTAAGGGCTACCACTCGAAACTGGCTGAAAATAGCTGCAAAGTATATGATGAACATATAAAACCACACGAGAAACATCCTTGTAGCAGCATAGAAATAGCATCTGGAGTACAGAGCTTGGCCTAGCACCAACGTCGAAGATGATGCTGCTGCAATGCACATTTAATTTCTCACCATCAACGCCCCATACAACGGGGTGACCAGTCAAAGACGGAACTAGGGTTGTACGGAGACGGAACCAGACCACCACTTACCAGAGCCAATATTTGTTTAGGTCGACGTCAGTCAGCGCGGACTCAGGAAGCAGTCAGGATGAAGCACTCCAGCGGGCAGAGTCACTTAAAGTCAAAAACACACCCGGAAAGGATGAAAGTTTCGCTGCTGCTGGAACTACGTGACACGAGTTGACAGTCTCACAAAAGTTTTAGTTAGCTTCCAAGTTGTCATTAATAGTGATCCCATTATAATAAAACACAAAGTATCGATAAAAGGATAGGCAAAGACTTCAAGAGATGTCAAGGATTTGAAGGTTCAAGTTTTTGTTTGCAACGGTTCACTTCATCTGTGTTCTACGATTAAATTTTTGAATTGTAAACAGTTTAATGGAACCATAACTGTCACCACATCTGCTTGTTGATCATGATTATTTCCAAACTCCAAGGAAGGAACCATTTTGAACTTCCTTAACACTTAAACTTCCTTAACCGGTATCACTACTGATAAGAACCTGGGAAAGAATCCTCCTAAATTATAACTTATTTCGATAGACGCTCGCACTAGTCCCATACACAAAAATACACTTTGAATCCAAAAAACAACCATCCCAAAAACTCATCGCTTCATTTTTACCAACACCGATCCCGTGTCCGTGTCACTGATGCCAAACATATTAAGCTCTTTTTCCCAAAAAAAAGTAACCTGGCTCTTTCGTCAGGTACGGACTTACGGCACTGTGCTTCAGCTCGCGTGGTTGCTTCTTACAACGGTGAACGGCCTGCTGCCATGGCTGACGTTTAGCCTTTATGCTGCTTCATTTGTTTCGTGTCTCGGGCCCCGGCCAGCCACCGAAGCAAGAGGACATCCTGCAAATGAGCGTGAGGTAAAGGTGAAGGAGGCCATTTTAAGGATCGCTCGAGTGCATCCATCCTGGGCGGCGAGCCGAAGTTCACCATGCCGGTCGGGGTCTAAGCCAGACAGTTGTAAGGATTCGGTTTGTTTGCCGCTCAGAAATGGAGCTACCATCCGGGTTGAGACGGGGCCTCGGCAGGAAATCCCTATCCCTTGACCGTTTCTTCCCGCGCGTACCATACTGGCACGGTGATTCGTGTGTGTGTGTGTGTGCGTCTGTGCTAGTTCCCATCATCCATGAATGAATTAACTGCCGGATGGCCCTTACCTCCTTCGCCAACTAATGTTTGACTAACTGGGTGCAAGAGGCAGCCTTTTGTGGTCAGAGAAACGAGGGCAAGGGATACGAACAACAGTAAAAAAAAGAGCTAGAAATTTATACAGACATCCCAAACGTCGGTATCCATCAATCCAGAAGCCCTGTCTTTTCCTTGCACCGTGAAATGCACTCCATACGAGGCTGAAGTTTGTTGTTGGAACACCCTCCCAAGTAAAGCTTTCCCTTCATTCATTATAACGGGAGCTGCGGCAACACATGCATCGACCGCATTCGAACGAACGGTCCCCGGTGGCCTACCACCAACGTCATTCATCTATGAGAAAATTTAATTTCTACGACTTCTCAATGAAATGTGCTAGCGTGTTTCTTCTCACCGTGTCTCCTTTACGGTACGTACGGCTGCCCTGTATTTGCTCTAGTTACTTTTGAGTGATACCTTTACGAGATACACCTTACATGATGGCTTAAGAGTGGTGGAAAACATGAAGAAAGTTAAGAAAATACGATCAATACAAAGCAACCTAAGCAAATAATCTTTTCTTTATTAATATTTAAGGACTTTATGCAACGTGTTTGCCGTTTTATTTAGTCATATTGAACGGCATGGCTTTTTTTGCTAGTTTTTATAGTTTTAAAATGCGTGCTATTTTAATCTTGAAGATGTTGATGTTATGAAGATGTTTTGAATCCTGATTCTATAGCATCCATTTTTATTGCCATTATTACTAACGATCTTTTCTATATTTGTTTGCCATATTGATGTTTCATTTAAGTCGTTAGAGACATTTACAAAAAACTTATTAGTTTGCAAACAAGATCAGAATTAGTTTTCTGAAGATAACAGCGACCCTTAATCATATTTCGAAGTATATGTTGCTTTTAAGGATGAAATTTTCATTGAAAGATGGAATTAAATTGCTCGCAAACCAAAATCGCAACCAAATAGCTGACATAGATCAATGGTAAACATTTAAGGTAATTGTGTCAGAGAATCGCGTAAGGTATAGTTAATTTCTTGCTCTAGGCAGTATTGAAGTTAAGAAACGAGTGTAATGAACGGCCTTCACAGCCTTCTTTAGACGTAGATTCTTAACAGAGGATTTGCTTTATTTACTATGGCAAATAGTTATGCTATGCATCACATAAAGACACCCTGTTCTGGAATTTCTGATTCTCTGAGTGACTTTCATAGGAGACGCAATACTATATACCAAGCAACTAACCGGTCCGATTAGGAGTACAATTAGGTTGGTCTAGCAGCATAGTGGTAGCAGTGTCGGTCTTTCGCACAGCAGAACCAGTTATCGAATCCTTTCCGGATCGTTCTCACATAGCACGGGCTATCAAACTACGTGTAAAATTAAGCCAACGAAGCCAGAAACCCAGCCAGTCATAAAATAGCTATAAAATGGAGAAACAATTAATCATCCTTCCAAACTTCTTCGACAATATAATCATCCATATAGTTCTTCTTCTTCTTTCTTGGCCTAACGACCTCTAAGGTCATGCCTGCCATTTCTGGCTTACTAGACTTATTGTTACCGCATAGTTGGTTAGTCAGTCCTCAATATGGGGGAACGGCCCAGATGAGACTTGAACCCCGGTCCTGCCATGTGAAGACCGGCGCCGGTGTCGCATCTACCAACGGGCCGCCCCAAATCCATATAGTTAAAAACATTAAATACGTCAATAAACTATTTTAAATGTGGTCATTCGTACACGCTAAACCATGCAAAACAGAATAATGACAAAAGTCTTGTCCGAAACGAGATCAAACATCAACTAAACACGCTTCATTGATGAGCAACAGCTTTTAACACTATTCAAAGCAACATTATCTGTATTTACCGAAGAAAAAAAACATTTTGTTTATGTGTAACATATCAGTATTACGTTACAAGGGTGGCACGGTAACATGGTCACACGTTCAACATATGATCATCCCGTCTGGGCATACGATCGTAGCTGGGTTTCAGGATACGCATGGATCGTAGGATAAGATAAAAACTAAGAAAAGATATCAACGCAATCAAAATAATCAATATCATGTCACAAGCAAAGTGTTGCACAAGTGTTGAAAGTTCACTTTATTAAACTGCTTCTAACAACTAGCCACTGTACACATTACTCGACTATCAAATTGAGAGTAACGAAAGCACACACTGTGTAAAGCGAGACAAAAACGTGATACAGATATGTTACCAAGTACTCCTACAACATTCAAAAATTTGAAAACATGACAACACAACAGGACCGAATCTCGGTGACACGAGTTGACACAACTTTCAAAGAATTTCCTACACACAAAGAGACAGCGGTGACCAGAAAAAAAACACACACCTCAAGACCCGTTGTCGTACAGCTTGTTACATTCCTTCACGGTGAACGGACACACGCACATGCGTGATATGACCCACGGCACGCGGCTAGACCCCGCACACATGTGTGCCGCCCTGCCCCGGCCAAATGTAAACTGATTTAAATTTAATAGTTTAATTAGTAACACGATAAGGAGATGATCTTTCCAAGGTTCCGGTAGGTTCCCAGTTGCCTAGCCCTCCCTTAGTCCCTAGTCTGGCCGAATGGCCGAGCTTTTTGAGGACACACTTCGGCCAGCTTCGATCGGTGGCCGGTGGCCGCACCGAGGCAGCGGGCGTGGGGTCGTTTATTTCGTTTTTCGTTTCAGATCAAGATCGACACCACGGTGGTATCGTGCGTCGACGTGCGCTCATGTCTTCTGTCACGACAGGCACGTCGCGGTTTCGCGGCCAAATCCGAGGAAATCGAAACCGGCCACGGATCAGCTTTCACTTCGCACGCCGGCCGCCAGCGGTCAGGGCACGCATTGTTTTCGTCCTAACACGAGAGAGACACAGTGAGGTGGAGGGTGTGTGTGTGTGTGTGTGTGTGTTATGGTCAGGTCGTTTCGCTGGAATGGCCGGCATTGCGCGGACCACCACCATCGGGACGCATGAAATGGAGCCCCGGAAAAATGTGTGCCCGGGAGTGGGTGGTATGCCAGCGCAGGCGCAATTATTCGCAGAATTTCCACACCTCGGTTGATGCGGGTGATGGTTCAAGGCGGGGTGTGAATGGGAAAGGTCGTACCATGTGGAGGACGTTTAATTGTGTTGTCCGTTTACTCCCAGAAGAATGATCGTCATCTCTCAATTGGAACTTGATGAGTGTGTACACACACACACACACACACACACACACACACACACACACACACACACAC
>KZ061942.1:26591-60970 GCA_002091835.1 Anopheles maculatus | reverse complement strand
AATTGTAACGTTTTTGGTTTAACTTTCACTTTATACCGAATGATGTAAAATAACCTTACATTTAACTATTGTACCAAACCTCTTACAGTTATCTGGGAAGGACTTTTGCCTGAAGACTTACAGGCTCTGCATATTATAGTCAGAAGGTTGTAGTAAGTCGTTAAGCCAGTATGAGAAATAAATAGATTTTGCAGAGTTTTATATCATTTTTGTAATTGAATCGAAAGTGAAATATACTTCAATCTTGCTACAAATTAAACAAAGAACATAGAAATTAATTTGATAGACTGGATACAAAAAGGAATCTTCTTCTTCTTCTTCTTTGGCACTACAACCTTGTGAGGTCTTGGGCTGCTATTGCTAGCTCTCTGTGACATATATTTTACCCGTAGCTGGATAGTCAGTCCTGCGTACGAAAAAGGAATATTAGGGTTTAAAAATTCCTAAAAATATGAAATAAAACCTCGGGGTTGATTTATGTGACACTTAAAAATGTCTCTAGGACTTGTTTATCAAGGTGCTCTGTGGAAAATATCCACATGTTTTGTTAAACAATTTTTACTTAAACAATAAATTATTCAGATCGCTTTTTTGGTCGAATGATTCAAATCAATTTTAGTCAAAATTGGCAACGTATCCAATCAAAAATAGATTGTCGAGATTTAAACATTCAAGATGAAATAATTGTCAAATTTGAATATATAGTTTACACATCTGATCTTTACTATTAACAGTATTAGTAGGGCAGATTATTAGATTTCGTCGAAAATAGTATTAAAATAGAAATTAAACTAACCATTTCATTGTCTTAACAAGTCATATTCAACAGACAAGAACGAATGTACCTCATTCTAAAGGTACATTCTCTTGAATAATAATTCTTTGAATAATAGATTTTAAAATTATGTTAACAATGTTTAATGTCTGGTCAATAAATTTTTTTAATGTTTTATTTAATTTATAGTATGACGGGCGAAGGCCGTATTGTCAGGTCAATCAATTAGTCACAAAATATTATTAATTAAATAAACTATCCGTTACAGAACTGTCTGTTAATGTACAAATGAGTCATACCTTCCTTCATCATCTATAGATAGTTAATTTATGTTAACCTTGCAGTAAACGCACGTCTTAAGTACAAAATACTTGTGACTGTAAATAATAACTTCTTTTACACGCTCCGTAAACACAGCCAAGGGCCTAATCGTTATCGTTGCAGGCAGTAAGAGAAAACACATCATAAAAATGGCAAACAAAGTAAAGGAATTATGTGAGAATGATTACCGCAATTACACGACAGAACGTCCCTTTCATCAGAAAACCTACAACCGACAACTATAAAGATATGTACACCCGGCCCGTCCACCAAACAAACTAACCACCTTCAACCTCAAAAGTGTTTATACAGTGCGCGAGATGAACAAATCCGATAAATGTGATAATTAATTACCGGTCCCGTCCGTCCCGTCGGGCTTTTGCAAACACAAATGCATCGCATTTTCTTACCGGCCAAGTTGCACCCCGGTGCACGACACCGCACCGAGAGATGGCCACCTTGCGATAAGCAACGTGAAAATTCCGACCGTGTTAATGGTCCCATGGGAGTGTAGTGCGCACACATCGGCTGTGCCGCTTTCCTGGGCCGGGGTGTTGTGGCATTGTTTCCGTATTTCTTCGTTCGTTGGAGTTTACCCTTTTCCAGCGGCGCTCTAGCTAAGGTGTTGAATTACCGCAACAACGGTTTTCCACGACGTCCGAGCGCGATGATGCGCGATCGTGTCCAAGCACCGGCAGATCGGCCATCGCGGCTCCTATCTATCGTGGCGGCATTTTGCTATTTGAACTTTTGCGCATTTTCCTCCCACGTGTTGCACAAGACGCGGGACTGTATTTTTTTTTTCCTGTTTGGGCAGCTGTGTTTGTACTATGCCGAGGATGGAAAAAGTTTGCGCTGTGTCGCATCTTCTCGTGCAAGCATCCTACCCCCGGACAACATCGCCGCTTACCTTAAAGAAGGCTTGGAGACACGCCGATGATTAATGGCGTTAATTTAAGCAATTCTTCGCACAATTACCACCACCGATGTGCGGGAGCGCTGCCGGACTTCGGCAGTATAATTAGGCAAGGGTAGCCATACGGTGCATTTGTAAATTGTAATTAAAATGCTACTCTCTCTCTCTGTCTGCATGCACAAAGCACGGGTACAAAAGCACGCACAACCACCATCATATCTACCCATCAACGAATGATAATGTTGACCTGAAATGGATCACCGGCCAGAGCTAATCGGCAGCACCGGTCTTCGGATCGTCGAGCACAACAACCACAAACGCACTATGGCACTTTTGCGTCCCATTTAATTAACCGAACGGAGAGTAACCGCCCGCACAATTGGAGGTTTCATATTTTATGTCCCGAGTTGCATTTCATTCCAACAGTTTTGCGGAAAACCGTTTCATTTGAATAGAGCAGTAAACGGACGAACGGATCGAATTGGTCATTACTACTGCTGCTGGGCTTAATTGCCAGTGTTGGTGTTTTCTGTGCGTATTTTCTCCCCCTTGCATGGTAGGAAGTTGCTGTGAACAGGTTTACAATCCTTTTGCATATTTTAAATTCCAGACATCAACAACGAGTTCCGTTAACTCGTAAAATATTCATTTTTTTATTTGTTTTTCACTGAAGACGGTATCGCTGTAGTGTTATGACGAAAACCCTTATCTAAAAATGTAGAAAAATACAATTATTATCAATTTTAACCATAAAAAAATGTCTCAAAGCTGTCTAATCTGAAAATGTTTGAGGGAATTGGGTGAGTTCTGTCCTAAAATACGCATACAAAGAACTAGCTTAACAGATAACAAAGTTAGTTGTTAGCATAAGAAAAAGCTTTAGGTTATAAAATGTAGGGTTTTATTACATTTTTTCCCTTGGAATCTTTAAACTCGCTTTATCAATAGCTTCAAATATCGTAATGCGGTGAAAAACCCATTGTATGTCCACTAATAATGTTACTATAAATGCGGAATAAAATGAATTACTTACTACCTTACTTATAAATAACAAATACACCTTTAACTCTAGACACGTTTTACATAAACCATAAAAACAAACAGAAAAATGCACAAAAAAGCATCGTATATCACATACCTGTACCGATTGCAGAATAAAAAAACGATTAAAATCATTTAAAAAGATTAATTGTTTAATTACATAGTTAGCGCTATCAATGACACGCCAAATGAGCAGAGGACATACCACCACCACCACCACCACCACAACAGGAGGAACAACGGGGCAATTGGTAGGACGTTTAAAATTAAAAATCACGAAAAACTGCACCCACCACCACACCGTCGCTGCACACATTTTGCTCGTACCATCCCATCTAAAAGACGTATCCGATTACGGGGATAGCTGAACGGCAATGTGTGCTCTCGTATGCGTTTAATTTTAAATAAATTAAATGCCACCGGTTTGCGGATGCGAAGCTTCGAAGTACTTGAAAACAGCAACCAAATGCGAACGCGATTTGGCTTTTGTGTACAATTTTCCGCATACATTCCACGTTGCGATCGGTTGTAATAGAAGCCGGGCGACGGATGACGCTGTGAAAGTTTGTAGAAGTTGTGCTTTATCGATGTGCCGTAATCGTAATTTGCTACTATTTTCCGACAGAATCCGATTTTTTTTTAAACAACTTTATACAACTTTCCGTACAACGATTGTCCTTTAGATGTTGTTGGTGGTAATAGGGGGGAAACAGCTACCCATTGCTCGTACGCGCTCGTGTACACAGCCACACACACACGCGTGGAGATGGTCTTTCTCTGTCTCATCAACACAACGAACCGACCAGCACGCAAACGCAATAAATCGTCCTGCCGGTGCCCGAAAAAGGAACCCAAAAAACCGGCTCCGGTCACGATTGGTACGCAAGTTTGCGTATTTTGGTAATCCCATTTGCTATGTAAACGCGGCTTTCCGATGAAGCCCAGCCCTGTTTTGGAGGCCCTGGTTTGGCTCCGCCTCTTCTGTTGCGCTGAGCAATGCGCATGCACATACACAGTGCTGGACAAAACGGAAGCATCAGCCAGGATTGTTTCTTCAACGAATGCTTTGAGATGAAAGAAATTGAGAAATTTCTGTACATGAGAATAAAAGCTTGAATCAATTAAGCTTTTATAATATTTTGTTCAAGACTATAAAATATCTACCACAAGCAGCATACCACAAGAATTGAATTGAAGCAGTTTAATGTAAGCTTGATAAATACTTTGTTACATCGAGTTTCATGGTCTCGTGTCTTCCTTATTGTGTCAGGTGACTCTTATTTGGACTACAACATCTACAACACATTGAAGTATAACAGGATAGTGGTTATACGTTAACTTGTGTTACTTATTAACTTCATTAACGCCTGTATTTTGGAAAAGATACAATGTGTACTCATTAAAAATAGTAACATTTTACCGATTCTTTAGCTAATAATGTTGAACTATTATTTATTCATTGATGTTTTTCATTTAAATATTGGTCATTTTTTAAATAATCAATTATTAAATTTTAGTTTAACAAACACCTCAGTCACCAGTGACAAACAATCATAACGCCAGTACTCCATAGTGTAGGCCACTGTAGTATAGTGTAGGCCACTGTACATAAAGAGCCATACCGTCGTAAAAGCCATTCATCTCACAAAAGCTAGCTTTATCTGGCAATGCATTAGTGTTTTCGTGCTGCCTTAGTGTAGAAAGCTGCCGTTACAATTCCTTCTGATCAGCGGCACGGAACGCTAGTGATGTTTGGCCATATCTCATTTCTAGTGCGTCCCGAAAGTGCATCGAAGCGTTTTGCCGTACGCAAACGGGAAAGGGGGAAAAACGCATCACGCGTCTGTCAACTGTCGTTTGCATTTGTGTTTCTAACGAAAGAAGCCACTGAAATGTTTTCTCGCAACACTCTCGCCATTCAGTGGGGCCACCTCCAATTTTCCAACCGTAACATCAAAATGGGTAACAGCAAATGGGTGGCCAACAATTGATGGAGCCAGGCTAACTTTGCATCGGTTAAAGATAGAAGGGAAAATCAATCTTTGAACAGAGGAAAAGGTAGCTTTTTTTTACATGATGTTAAACAATAAAACTAAATAAATGTGATGAGTTTTAACCATCATAACTATCACAACACCATAACTAGGGCATGTTTTAATCAATCATATAATACTAAAATAAAACCTCGATTAAGAAGGCTAAGAGTATGAGAACTCATAAGTACTTTTTTTTATTTAATTCATTATAAAATTTAAAAAATATACAAAATAATCTGTTATTCATCCACTAACCCTATGCAATAATCAGCACGCCTTCTTTAAAACTAACCCATAAATATTTTATGCAGAAATTTTGCTACCTTTCCCAAACAAAAACCTTTCATCTTGCACACGATCGCCTATCCAGTGCAACGATACAGTCTAGTGCACACCACGTTTCGACAGTAGAGGCCAGAAACAATCCACTGCAAATCGGTATGGCCGACATAGATGCAAAACAAACAGCAACTATAACAACAAAAAACCCGCAATTCGAGAAGCAATCCATCCGGAGCTTCGTTTGTCTATTTCATCACAGACGCACGGTGCATGCAGGTGCCAAAGCGTATCTACGATGATCCGCCCGTGTATCTGTGGACGTGGAGAATGATTTCCATCTAAGGCCCAGCGTACGGTAGTTGCTGTTGGTTGGCACTATCGAGGTTTCGTTTGGAAGATGTCAACAGCTTTCTGCACACCATAGCAACGCACAGCAACCGCAACCGATCTTCTTTACGGTTCTCGGGCGCGTTTTTGCGATGATGGAGCAGTTGGTGCATCGTAGCGTACACGAAACACACGACCGCATCCGTCAGCGGTTTCCAAGTTTCCGGGCAACCAAACAGAGCAGACAAGGCCATCCGGACGCACGTATCCCGTTTTTTTTTACGCTTGACGCACCAACGGTACACACACTCAAACGAATACGTGCGGGTGGTGCGCTGATTGATGCTGAGCATGACACATTCCACGCGTCCTACCTGACACTGTGTCGTTGCATCGTAAACGAGAGTTATCTGTGCACGGCCTGTGTTCTATAATGTAGCTTTTGAGCTTTTTTGTTTTTGACAACCGCAGCTAAACAACTTCAGTAAGGATCCAATGAAATGAATAAGTGCCTCGTGTCACCATTTTATTTAGATTTAACTTTAATTTTGGCTTACTTGACTTATCTTAACTGGGTGGCAATAAAATCCCATCCCCGACCGTCTCTTCGTAACTGGACTGACTTTCCAAGATTAAAGTCAAGGATGCCAGATTAAGGTTGTAATGTCTAACTAGAGACGAGAGTACGGATGAGAATAACAACTCTTTTCAAAGTATTCTTTCATTCTTACTTCTTCACCTTTGCGATTCGAAACGTTTAACAACTCTATAAATTATAAAGATTTAAATAAATCATTCATCTCTTAATCAGTTCGCACAACACAAGATTTGACACCTGATGCTAGAGAGTATGAAAGACCGGCACCACTATCAATATTTTGTTCATCAAACAAACGCAAAACTTGACTCTATTAATATTAAGTACACATTAACACTGCCGGTCTTCACACGGCTGTACCGGGGTTCAAGTCTCATCTGGGCCGTTCCCCCATAGTGAGAATTGCCTATCGAACTATGCGGTAACAATAAGTCTAATAAGCCAAAAATGGCAGGCATGACCTAAGAGGTCGTTATGCCAAGAAATAAGAAGAAGAAGTAGAAGAAGACTTTAATTTCTATAAAAATTGTAGAATGGATACTGTGTGAGGCATCTTTGGATTTAAAATAGATCTGTTTGATGCATCAAAACTAAATAATATTAATTCATTTAATTTCCATGAGCTTTCTTCTCATTCAAATATGATCAAACATGATCAAATATGGCATACAATAGCCTGATCATTTCATTGTAATAAAACAAAAACATTAAACATTGACATTGAAAAATTTATATTACAAAACAGAACAAAATCTGCAAATTCACCGTAATGGTACACGTTACAGTCCGTTCAACATTTTGAAAAACATTCTCACGCTCAACCTCATTTGTTTACAGCAATGTGCCGTCATCTGCCACCGAGGGCATAAATTAATTTGCTGTCGATGGGCGCATCTCGCGATAAGCCACGCGTTTGTCACCCACACACGAACGCTGAATCGGTCCGTTTTGCCGCTCCTCAACCATTCCCAGCCTTCCAGCTTCCCGAGGGACGAATAAAACCCGGCGAGAGGTGGAAACTGGCGGGAAGGACAGCATATCTTTACGTCCTATTGAGTATAATTAGTTTGTTGGGGATCCGATTACCGGGGTTCCAACAAACGACGCGTCACACTGTGAAATTCAAACGATCCAGTGTGAACAGTTCTAGAGCCACCAGAAGCATCATATGGGAGCATAGAGAAGAAGTAGCAAACTGACCTTTTGTGCATTGTTGTTCTTTCATTTTTGCTTTTCGGTTTGTTTTGCTGACGCATTCCTTACAGTGGCCCCTGAAACCCGTAAGTGATTTCATTTGCTGGTTGGTATTTGCTGTCTCTTAGAGGACTGTTTTGAGAATGTTTTGCTGCTGCTTGGCTTCAACAATATACTCTCATTTCATAAACACAGAATATACGTTCTTCTGCTAACACAAGTTGGCAAAGTTTGTACACTATCCATTCGCATACAATCGTACCATTTTACTACGAAGTAATTCCAAGCGATCGAAACTGTACACAAATCTCTGCGTATTTCGTCACCATTTACACAATCAATCAAACAACTTGAACTCCTTATCTAGTAAAGCACACACACACGTGCTGCCTAATAGGATCCAATCAAATACATCAACATAATCACTTGTCCTAAATAGACGAAAGCTGTCCGGGATGGGGATCAAAACACGCGAACGCACAAACGATCGTTCGATAAGAATCAAATCAGATCAAATAGTCATAATTCACTTCAGCACGTTTCCTGCTCGAGCATCTTCACCCAGCATCCCGGGGGAATAGCAGGGTGAGTGGTGCTGGTGCTGGTGGTAGACGAAGCCAAACACCACTGAGTTCCCGGAAGAGGAGAAGCATAGGTACTAACGAAAATTTATGTCACAACATGAGCAGCATAATTGTTGGGAATAAATTACGAACTACGAACGACAACAACGCCGGAGAGCCACGAAAAACGGCTCCCCAAGGAGAAGTGGTTGCGTTCTTAATCTTCTCCCCCCCCCTGTTAGCGCACCCTGGCGGCGCTATCGCCATACGTGCGTTGTCTACAGTTGGTTCTTGCTCCATATTCTATCGCTAGTTGTAAGATTCGACCTACCAGGTGCTAAAGAAGTTAGATCTGGGAAAGAACTTGTATTTTTTTTGTTCCTCATAGACGAGGATCGAACCACCAGGAACGGTGGTGGCTCAGCATGTGCCACCAACGTGGAAATATGTGTACAGCTTCGCGTGGCACCGCAGTCATAGGAGAGACGCCAGTGCCGGCAGTAGGCGCGCTCCAAACCGATTCTTTTTTTCCTGTTCCTCATTTCACTGTGCCCCATATGTGCTCGAAACAAAACAGAAAGAAAATGCAACAACGGAACTTACAAATCGAAATCATGTACACGGTCGGTGTAAACTGTCAAATTCGCTGTCGCTGTAACAATTGCACGATTCGAACAAATATACTTTTACGCTAAAAAAACCGGCACATTGCGCTCATGTACTGACTCTGTTCGCGAGATCTGGTGCAAAAGGTGTAGTTGTTGTTTTCTTTCTACATTTTTTATTTTGTTTCTTCTGCTGGTGGGCTATGGTCCAGAAGGCACAGAATGGTTGTAGCCGATACTTACACGGACAAAGCATAAATAAGTTCACACTCTCCTGCACGGCTGGCTGCACGGGAAAAGGGGATGAGAATCTTGCAAAGATAAAACAAGGCCTCTTAACTCTTGTGGTCGTATGACTATTTAAAATTTTTTGTGCAATTTTTCAATTATAAATCTATTGGTAACACACCACCTATTGAAAGTTGCAAAGTCAGTACTTCTAGCATTTTAGAGGAAATTATCATAACATTTTCTTCCAAAAGTGTGTCTATTTTGATGATGCTTTATCATGAACGATGAACCTGGTTTTACACTTTGTGTTGTTATTAGAAACTCGTACACAGAACAGGCTAATCAGCTACCGGTAAGATCAAGTCAAGGCATCCAGAACGGCAGGCCGAGTCCTGTCGAGGTTGTACTAACAAAAAAAGTAGTAAAAGAAGCCGTTGACGGAATGCAATATAGTCGTATTTGGGACACACTGTGAATCCTGGAGTCTGAGGAAACATCTCCACTCAAAATGCCTGTCGCGACTGACGAAGCTGGGGCTGCATAGAACCTTCATAGTCCCAGTACTCACATACGCCTCTGAGACATGAACTTTGTCCAAAACTGACGAAACGATAGCTTTTGAGATGAGATGTTCAGAAGGATTTTTGGCCCCGTATGTGTGGAATCCGTGGAGGAGCCGCTCTATGAGCTGTACGGTGATCTCACCATCGTGCAGCGAATTAAGCTCGCCAGGCTCCGGTGGGCTGGTCATGTCATGAGAATGGCACCGGACAACCCAGCCCATAAAGTCCTTTTGCGTCGTCATGGATTTCCTCTGTCCCAAATTGAGATGGAGTGATGGCGTTGATACGTCCGCCAGCACGTGAGCATTATCGAGGATTGTTGCAGCAGACCAAGACTGCGAAGACCGCTTAGTACCTGATAAATAAGTAAGTATGAATTCTGGACTGATCATCTTTAAATTACTTTTTGGTGTAGTGTTTCAGCAACAACTAGCCATATTTCCAAGATTCGATTCATGTTGAAACTCGTCGTTTTTGACTATTATTTCTTGAGAAAAAGGTTTAACGTAATTAAACAGCTAATCTCTAGTAAGTTAGGACCAGCATCTGTCGGGGAAACGCAACTTTCTCGCAAAACCAACACAAAACTCCTAAGGTGTGATGAAAATTGCTGAAAGAAACCGATTTTTCTAGCTAGCTAGAGGTGTGGATCTTAAGACATTAAGCCGATGCAAAAATCCAATGTCAGTACCAAATTCATGTTTTCATCAAATTTAAATGTTCATTCAACTGCAATAACCTGTTACTTCTTTATACATTTGCAGCCAGATTTAAATTAATATTTTTTGGTAAATTTACTCTAAAGATACGGAAGACACGTCCAAAAGGGTTAATACAACTCGCCCCACGTTAAAACGTGAAGCAAAAGACATTTACAATTCATTCCAGCACGATGCAAGACAACACAAATCGTGAATTCGCACACGTACGTCGTAGAGGCCGAAGAATGCACTTCGGATCACCGGTTCAACACGCACGGGGACACAGGAAGGTGAAGGTGTTACGAATCGAATCAACTAACCTTACCGTACACTGTCACCCATCGATACCGGGTACCATAAATCGAAGATAAGCCAGATGCGATAAGGAACTGCAAAACAAACAAAAATTCACACCATCTGATGCGTCCCTGGCTAAACGCCAAAGTTTGCGGTTTTGCGTTTCGCGCAACCACCGACTGACCGATTTTTCGGCTTCCCCTGGTTGGTTTCGGATTTCCCCGGCCTCTTCCGCTTTCCCCCTCACGAAAATCTCGCCATCTCTCCCACAGAGCGGAAGCTAACGAAAAGGTTTGGCATGCAAGAGGAGGTTTTGTTTCCCAATTAGTACTATCGGAATCGTTTTTCGATAACCAAAGATTAGGCTGCTGCAGAACCAACTCGGTGCTTCTCTCTCTCACTCTCTGCCACGCCGGTCTAAAGTGCCGGTGGATGCCCAAATCGATGATCGGTGCGTACGAACGTACAAAATGACCGTATCGATGCACCAGAGTGTTGATTCATATCCAGCGGAAAAGGAACTGGGTAGAGAAATGGTCCGTGAAGAAAGGACTGTGCGGACGCGGATCGGTAATACAAGATGTTAAACATGATTTTATCGTACCACAGATGCCAACAGCAAGCGCTCCAGAGTCCGGTCATCCGGACCACCCGTTCAAGTGTGCGAAAGCGACAGCGGAGAACGATGAGACCACGGTCAATCCCGCGAACGGTCAACCCCGTACCAGCGTAAGGCCCTTTTGCCTTTTCAAAGCCACCATCTGCATTTACTTTCCCGTGCGTGCGTACGATTCGCGTAACACGTTCTGATGCGTTCGCGCTCGTTCTCGGATGGAAAGGAGTGTGTAAGCGATCCTACGGGCAAGATAAATGAATCGTAACCGGGCTGACAGAGTCGTAAATTGCTTAACACTTTCATTTAATACTTGCTTATGTGTGCCTTTCTGCATTGAATTGGTACGTGCAGTAAGCAACTCACTGCACTCCACAGACGCACAACATTCAATTTTGAATTCCCAAGGATAAAACTGTGGACCAAACGATGGTGGACGAATGAAGCTGTAGTGGAGTGGTAGAATGGTAAAAAGATCTAATTTTTACTTTGGCTGTTTGGTTTTTTTTATTACTAAAAAGGCAAACGCGCTCTTTCCTCACACAGCTGTTCCGGTAAATCATCGTTAATCGATAATGACTCCCGAAGGACCGTGATGAGACTGCTGTACAATCTTCCTTTATTTCTCCGCAATTTTTTATAGCTCTTTTTTAAGTTTTAAATTCCTAGAAGATCACAAAAATACTTAATGCAAGGAAACTCAAACAGGGTCGCCGTATTTTTGTCAGCATTTTATACCACATTGCTAAAACAACTCGTCGTAATTTACATAAAGCAAAATATAATTACGAAACACAGGCAACACAGCTAAGCAATGGTAAAGTCGTTCTTCGCGTGGCAGGACCAGATTTCGAATCCCATCCAGTTTGGTTCCCCGCATGTGCTGGATTATCTAAACAGCAACTAGTAGAAAGAAAGCCATAAATAGCAGTTAAAGATTTCTCGAGAATTTAGAACCAATGACGGTGAATAAGTCTGGAACAAAATAGAGATTTAGTTATTTTTTCATACCAGAACAGTAGCATCAAAATATAGACAACCCTGAGCACCACACGTGATACCAACAGTTCTGGCCACGAACCACTGCTACATGGAGACGCAAATTCGACGCAAAAACCGGCAGGTATAGCACTGCCATGGCAACCCGTCTACCAAACAATCGTAGGAGTCGTTTCTGAGGGTACGGATTTTCCAACACAACCCACCAAACACACGGCACGTGACGTTTGTTTATGCGTTCCGTTCATTGTAACAGTGTTGTGGTTTGATACTAAACCGAATGTATCAAATTCTACGCTCATTTAAGGTTCAGTGATAAAAACGAAACCGGTTTACCGGCAGGATCTGTTAACAGCCATGAGCAACGCAACGATTTTGTTCAACATTTCCAAGAACGAGCTCTTTAAGCTTGCGGACAACTACAAAACGCTGCACAGAAAGTTGAAGGTGAACCTTCGGGTGGAAAGGTAGGACTATTGGATAGCGTTTCCATACTTTTTGGGCCATCGCTAACACACTAAGTTTTAACGTCTTTGCTCATTAGTAATAAAAGTGAGATCACTCCGGAAATCCTTAAGACGGCTACCGTGTTTGTGCTGGCAGGACCGCAGGAGAAATTCACCGAAACAGAGTTTCAGCACTTGAAGGTAAGTTCAAGAATATACGCTCGTTCGTCGTTCTTCGGAGTCAAGTAATGACTGTACTAATATTACTCATTAGGACTATATTAACGATGGAGGCAGATTGTTACTTTTGCTCGGTGAAGGCGGCGAAGTACAGTTCAACACCAATGTAAACTTTTTGCTAGAGGACTACGGAATGACTATCAACAATGGTACCGATATACCGTACCGATGAAACATGCTCCCCAGTAATTATCCTTTTTTTTTTGTCTCGCTCTCCCGTTTTGCAGATGTCGTAGTGCGGCCACAGTACTACAAATATTTTCACCCAAAGGAAGCGCTCATCAGTGGCGGTGTAAGTTGCGACTCGATGAACAATCTACTGCTGGACTCGAGCAAAAGCATCCTGACATCGTTCGATTTCATGGACGATAAATACAAAGTCGAGGTATCATAAACTTTTGCGAAAAACTCACACCAGGGTGGGATTAACGATGAAGCAATGGTGGTAGATAGATATCGGATCTCATTTCCATTCTCTACTTGTTCTGTAGTTTGTCTATCCGTTCGGAGCGACCATGAACGTTATAAGTCCCGCTAACGTTCTCCTCACGACCGGCCCGGTAGTGTATCCTTTCAACCGGCCGCTGGCTGGTTACTTTCAAAACGAAAACAACGGCAAGCTGATCGCCATCGGGTCGGGACATATGTTTCAGGACAAGTACATTACCAACGAGGTAAACACCGCACTTTGGGACAGTTTGCTTGCGATGATTCTGCAGGATGAGTTCAAATTTAAAACGTCCGACTTCAACGACCTGGAGGTAGGTTATCGGTGGTCGCCAATCACCGTGATTGGCCGTACAAACCCTTCATCTTGCTCTGTTTCACTAAATTCCCGCCTCAATAGATAAATGACTATGCCGTCATACCCGATACAATCTATCTGGCTGAGCAACCGAAGATATGTCTAATGGATTCGCTCGATTACGACATTCCGGCCGACTTCAAGAAGCTATTTGATATGTCGCTGTACTCGATCAACAACGATCTGCTGCGCGATGTTATCGGCACGTACGAAAAGCTTTTTTTACCGCTCAAGATCATCAAACCGCAGTTCGAGATTCCTCTACCGCCGCTGCAGCTTGCGGTAAGTGAATGTGGCAAATATAATGGTTATTTTGGCCTTCGGTCAAACCGGAGGAGTAAACATTTCTTCTGTACTTTGCAGGTGTTCCAGCCCATTTTCAGTGACCTAGCGGCCCCACCTCTAGAGCTGTTTGATCTAGACGAGGCATTTAGCTCGGAAAAGGTACAAATCGCTCAACTTACCAACAAATGCCTCTCGCCGGCACACGAAGGACAGCACGCGATCGACGAAAAGGAGTTGGGCTATTTCATTCAAGAGTGCGGGCGAATCCTGAAGGTTTGTCAGGACGATCAAAAGATGTCGCCGAAGGAGATACTTAATGCAATTAGTATCAAGATTGCGCACTATAAAAAGCTGGACAAAGACTAGGGTTTCACGGGAAACCCGGAAATTCTATTCAATATCAGATGTTTACAGATGTACAACTGTTTGTAAGCAGCAAACAGATATAATAAAGTAAGTTTCAGAAGCTGTTTGTACTCACTCAGACATTCGCTTCCATTTTCCTTTGTCGCAGATATTCATGTAATAGCAGCTGCAAAACTTCATAATATTTAGCAAACAATTTTTTGAAACTACTTTTTGCTCCAACAGAACAAGAGATGAAGAAATGAACTCCTAGTTATAAATCATCCTTCTGAAGGTCAGCAGTTCGCCAAGGTTTCTATACATGGTTTCAAAACGAGCGCTGTCCTTGTTTACCAACATTATTTTTTTATGTTTAAAATGAAATACATCGTGCAGATTTTCTCATAAAAACTCTTGTATATTTTCTTAATATTTTAAAAACATATATCGTCTACCGTTAAAGTGCAATATAACAAAATAATCTGTTTTCAGCTGATCCGCTCGCGACAGCCACCGAACTGTCAAATCTGTTCATACCATGTGATTGCCGCTAGCAACCTTGGTCCCGCTCTCATCGTACGTCAAAGCAACCGCAGTTCGTGAGAAACCTCTACGAAAAGTGCAATCCCCGAGACCGACAACGAAAAGACACCTTTTCACATTTCTCGTCGCGTACAAAGCAACCACACCAATGGCATCGCTGTGCGGAAGAATTGTCCTGGCCGCGGCCAAGCGAAATGTGACCTACACGCCAGTTCGATTTTGCAAAAGTAAGTTCTTGGGGGCACCGATATATATTGCACAACACCCCTATCCGCGTGCGTGTGTGTGAGACAGATGGAGCGATCGAAATTTTCCTAGCGACCGAAGTGAGAGAGCAATCCCAAACTCTGTGTGCGCTTACGTAATTTGGAAGGGCAAAAATCAACATCCTTCGTATCGGGGAAGGATGGCACCCGTGACAAAAGGATGCCCCGTTACGACCGGCGCTGATTGGAAAAACTTCCGTGTGCAAATGTCCAAAAGTTCATGCCGCTGCCCGATAATCTTCTCACGGGGGTTCCTCATGCCGACTTGACACTTGTGTGTGTCGCTGGAATAGTGTTTTCATTGCTACAAACAACCCGACGGAGAGCGCTGGCTAATTTTGGTTTGTACTTTTCGGTGGTTTCTTGCAGTGATGAACGACCCGATCGAGCATGCCACCGGTATCGAGAAGCGTGAGCTGCTGGCCAAGCAAGCCGGAAATCCAGATCCGTTCGATATGCGTGTGTTCAAGCGCGGACCGGGTACCAAGGATAGCCCCAACCTGATTCCATCGGCATTCGATGCTCGTCTAGTCGGCTGTGTTTGTAAGTATACTGTTCTACGGCACTTTTTCGTTGGCTTTCATGATGTAGGTGATAGCTAAATGGAAAATGGCCATCCTTTGCGTTAACATCTTCACACCCAACAATCTTCTTTTTTTTTCTCCAGGCGAGGAAGACCAAACCTATGTTCAGTGGATGTGGCTGCACCAGGTAGGGCAAAAAGCTAAAAGCAAACGCAACGCGACGGCAGCTAAAAAAATGTGCCCACAATACAACAATCTTCTATTTCAATCTTTTCTCATTTTAGGGCCAGCCGAAGCGTTGCGAATGTGGACACTGGTTCAAATTGGTAGAGAAGGCTCCGGTCTAAACAAGTGGCATCCAAGATCCACCCTATTTGCCACCCTGCTGTAGAAATGAAAAGCAAACTAAATAATTTTTAAAACCTGGAGAGCATTACCTACGCGAAATAAAGAGATATCCAGATCGTTGAAAAAACACCCACACCAACTTGGGGAATCCGGTATATCGTAGTGAAGCGTAAAGAAGCAATCAATATCCACGCAGAACGAAATGCATTCATGATACATCGGGGGTTCCGCTCTGCCATATGAGAATTCGAAACGTTCCATCATCTGCAACAGAAAATCAATAGCCATGGTAGTCGGAAGACTACCTACAGATTATACAAAGCTACGGCAGCATACGTTTCCTTGTGTGTTATCCGCTTGAAGCAAACCCCTGTTCACCCTACTACAGCAAAATTACGATAGCAAAACCAATTTAGTGTTATCCAATAAATAATTTTATTGAAACCTTCTGAGTTTGGTGCTTTGCTGATGGAACTGAAGAAAAATGAAAAGAATGCAGTAAATGCCTTTTCTTGGTGTGGCGATAATACGATAAGATATTGATAAATAGTTAACTTTTTATAAGTTTCATGTAAATAGTTAAAATATTCCCTTCCAAATGTATCGTCGCAAGGTGCGAGCGCTGGTTGTGCATTTCAATCCTTCAATATAAACGCGTCCTCTAGTTCGTCGCCCATAATATTTACCTTTTTTTCTACGACGACAGCGCCGTCAAACAGTGTCATAACAAAAAAAAAGTTTTTCACCAAAAAGGTGTTCCACTTCTCGCAAGTGTTGTTTAGTTTTGGCTAGTTTATCGCGGGGTAGGGCTTTTCCTGAAAAAGAGACACATCGCCATCGGTCTGGTGGGGACTGCCATGAAACGGTCAATTAATTAGGCGAGAACACTCGCAGTAAGGCTGCGTTCGAGGTAGAAAATCCGATCCCAGCAGGCAGACGGGCGGTGGCGATTACATACCAGAGAAGCTCCCAGCCCGTTGGACACGCTCTGATTGCCATCTGCAGAAGGCGTAAGAGGCTATTGGCCGCTGTATACGACGGCACCTAACATTCAACGATCGAAAGGGCTGCGCTACTAATTCGACTTTCGACTGCATCAGTCAAGCTTCGCGCGCACGATGGACTCCTCACTGGATCGCTCGTATGTATCGGATTACTTTGCCAATCTGAACGAAATCTCCAAAAAGATCGCACTGGACATCGACGAGATACGCGGCGCGTACGAACACATATGGGATGATCTGAGCCGCGAAGAACAGATGGAAATCGTAAACGAGACGATTATCAAACCGGAGCTGGCATTGAAGTACTTTGACAACTTCTCCACATCGACCGATTCGCTGCAGCGAATCCTCGGCACCGATGATGACGAAGCAAACCCCGGCGAGGAAGATCGAAATGCCAACCTGTACGATGGTAAACGTTTGCAAACTTTCCAGTACGTGCGAACCGGGCGCAAAGTAGTTACGGACGACAGTATCGGCCTGTATCGGGACGAACATTCGTCACCGTTTTCGCACAAAACTAAAAGCCAAATAAACTTGACCATCTTTCCGCCGGACAAGGATGGCAAGGACGGTGGGAAGGTGGCAGATGCCAGCGCCAAGGCAGCGGGACTGCTGGCGAAAAAGTTGCTGCTCAAGTCACCGAAATCGGACGATACGAGTGGCGGATTGGCGAAAGGAAATGGGGCGGCAGCATTGATGAAAGGTTTGACGAAGAAGGGACACGACGAACCAAGCGCAAAAGATCTGCCGGCGTACGATAGCGAGCAAAACATCATCCTGACGGAGGAAGCGTACGGTACGAAGGCAACCGGAGCGGGCTTTTTGAGTAAGTTCAACAATCTCATCTTTAACCAAGCACCGATGGAAATGACGACGGCCGCATCGGCCGCTTCGATCAACGGTAGCGACGAAATCGATGGTACGCTCGAGCAGGACGAGTTCGATACGGACAACGATAAGGTAAACCTGTTTAGCAAGAGCTCCAAAAACGAGTGCCTTCACCGTGCGCAATCGTCTTCGGTTGAGGAGGACGATAAGAACTACGACGAGCTGAACAGTTTGCTCGGCACTAGCAAAGGGTTTGACTTTTTGAACAACTGGTAAATGTACGTCTATGGTACGGATTAAAGTCTTGCCTTGCAGCATTATGCACTATCTATGGAATAGGCCTCTCTAGTCGTTTTCGTATGCTGTCGATTTTGACGACGCCCCTCTTGCTGTGGAAACCCACGGATTAGGTTTCGCGTGTTATGTTGAGCAGTTTGCATTGATCGTAAAATCTTTTTGGTTGGGCAAACAGCAGCAACTACCCATTTTCTCTCTACATATTCTTTCCTTTCCAATCGCACCAAAGCTGTCGATTATAGCCTTCCAAATCGTAAATTACTGATGAAAGAATGAAGTCATTCTGCTTCTTGTTTGCTTTACGACTTTCAAACGAGAGAAGAGCTTGCTGGAGTGTTTGCCATCCTTCTGAAATTAAAACTGATTATTAACTTGAAGTTTAGCATAGAATCAAGCATTATTTATCCCCTTAAAGTACCTCTCCTATCCCTATTACAAACTATTTAAATACTCTCACGAGAACGAATGAACAATATCAACTGATTCCAGAACAGACTGATTACCCCATGCTCTCATGCAACTAAAAAACAACAAAACGTTCGGAAAACCTCTCACCGGTAGATTAGACAAAATGGCCCTCGGTTTGTGAGTGCATCTCGCGATCATGAAGAATGAAACCAAAAAACAAGAATTTAGTACTGTTGTGCATCGTCTACAACTTTCGTGGCAAGCTCATGGGCACATCATTTATGGCCATTCTTACTGAAAAAGTTAGAAATTAGGTGTGTAGGTTTACAAAGCAAAAACTCGAAAAGGGAACTTCGCACTCGCTCTAGAGTGTCGTTTATTCTAATCTCATCCTCATGTACGTGAGAGAATTCGTAGATTCCTTTCAAAAATTAATGCTAGAACAACATCATCCCATCTTTCATCGAAGCAGATATCAGTAAACGGTAATACCTCATCTTCACATGACATGTTTAGCGCCTAGTGATGATATTCGAACAAACAAATGAACAAAAAGGCATGATAATAGCTACTAACACTCACATTTTTGTATACAACTATATAGAAGCAAGAGCGAATAAAGCATCATTCATACAATTAATCGAAGCAAAGGTATTTGTGAGGCCGAAATTTGTTTATTGCTTTCTTTCGTTTACCTTCACATAAGTAGCGCAGGTTAGGTGGACTGAATAGGTTGACGAATTGTACACACAACAAGAGGCATTATTACGATCAGTCGAGTAGGGGAAAACTGTCCGAACTGAGCCAGAAAATTAACGCCCGTCATAGTGAATATTGCATGTGTAGCAGTCAACTGTTGCATACATTTATTTAGCCTTGTTTCATTTCAGTCAGCATATCAACTTTCCTCCGCCGGGACCAGCAAATTCAAGCTAGCACTCGCACCAGCCAAACTGCCCAGATACTTCTCCTCGTCGCCACGAATCGACAGCACGTCGCCAATCTGTACGCCACGCTTCTCCTTCATCATCGCACACCGTTCCCAGCGTGAGCTTTGGCATGCTTTGCAGCTAACCTTCGGTATGCGGAACAAACTGACGGTCCGGTTGCCACAGTCGGCACAGCGGAAGAAACGCTTCTCCGCATCATGTACCCGCAGTTGGTGTCCTTCCGCCTTGCAGCGATCCGCAGCGGAAAACGCAATGTACTTACACTGCGTACAGCTGACCGCTTTACAAGGCATCTTGTACGTGTTCAGCATTTTCTCTTCCATCGCTTCTTTACGTTCGAGCGACTTGAAGTACTGCTCTTGCTGTGCATTCTCGCTTGCCATGATCAGATCCTGATGTGAGGAAGACGCTTCTATGATGCGTTTCATGTGCTCCTGTTTTGCACGTTCCTTCTCGTCCTGCTCTTGCTTTTGGCGCTTTGCGGCATTCTCTTCGCCGGGCGCATTCTTGGACAGCTCTTCCAGCACCCGTTTCTTGCCCGCTTCCGTGCCGCGGTACTTGAAGTTGTTTGGGTCCGCTTTCTCGATCGGTTTTCGTTTGATAATTTCCGAAGCGCGAACACGCGTTTGGAGTGCCTTCTTCAGCGACACTTGCTTCGTAAAATCGATATCAAACGAATCCTTGCTTAAGCGAGGCACCATTTCGAGACTGAATTTTCGATTCTCTAGCGAGTTGGAAGAGGTGGATGGTGCTGCAACTGGCTGAGCGCTTGCCGGTTCAGGTCCAATCGATGGCTTGGAAGATTTTATTTCCTGCAACGATTCCATCGATACACCGAGACTTTGCAGACGCTTAAAGTCTTTCATCCGTTGACCAACATTAAACTCGACTCTGGCGGCAGATGATTTTGCAGGTTTGTTTGCCATTGCTTCAGCCCGATAAGACGGCACGGTTCGTGATGTTGATGGAGCCGTTGTGGTTGTTGTTGACGATGATGTTGCACCACTAGTGGTGGTGACGCGTCCACCGCTGTTCCCACTACCTTCAAAGGGCGATCGAAAGTAATCCGACAGCGTCATCATACGATTGCGATCTTTCTCGATCTGTTTGGGATGTTTAACTGCTTTAACCGCGCTAAAGCTTTGCCCCGCGTAAAACACCTCATTCTTCCCGAGAACTTTGTTCCGCAGCTCGTTCAATCCACGACCACCGGTCGACGTTAGCAGACCGCCCCGATTGCTCGCCTTACTGTACTCCTGCTTGATGTGGTACAGGCAGTATTCACATTTGCCCAAATTCACTACAGCCGTGCATGGATCTCCATTTTTCTTACGACTTCGGCAGGTGCCAAAATCTCGCGATTGTCCCAGCACCATCACCTTCGTAGCTCGATCAATCGAAAGGGTGGCTTCCGTATTTTTATCACCGTTATTATTCAGTACGTTTGGGTTCAGTACAGCCAGTGCTGTACCTAGCGCCGTTTTCCATAGATCCTTGTACGCCTGGCCGAAGAGAAACAGGCTGACCATCTTGATGTCTCCATGAAGATCGCTCAGCTTCCAGATGGTAAACTGTTTGCCCTTGGAGGTAGTTTTGGTGGGAGTTTTGCTTATCAGCACACCACCGATTACCCAGTCCTGCTGTAGATCGGCCGTTTCAACAAACGGGCGAAGACGCATGAACGGGACCGCTTTCTTATCTTGCATACGTTCCTGCAGCGTCTGGCTGGACACTAACGGATGCACAATGCGCAGTCCGAATATGGGATCGGTGTGAACTGTCGCTTGAAAAACGGCCGGAATAGTCCCATTGCTGGTAGGTGATTTTTTTATGGAATTGGTGGGTTTTGGATCTTGTGTACCGCCAGCACCACTACGGTTGGTTGTGCTCGGACTTGCTGGTTCGGATTTTCCTGCAATCTCTCCGGAGGCAGGAGTTTGCGGAGAGCTTCGGTTGATTTGCCGCAGCTTCCGGTCCACCCATTTCGAAAGTGTTTGGTCCGTTTTTTCCGCTTCCTTCGTTTTCAACAGATCATTGATTTGCCGTCCGTACTGGTTGTACTTACGCTCGAGAAAGTTTCTCGTTTCTTCCTCGTCGGACGAATCAATGTCAGCGTCGGCGGTTGCCGCGGCTCCTTCTGCTAACGGTACGGATGATGTTTCTCCACTTATGTTGCTTTCTGTATCGGCCACCAGAAAGTTGGATCCTTCGAGAGTTAACTTAGGTTTTGGAGTTTCATTCTGCACGCTGTTATTAAGCTGGTCCGGTTGTTCATTACACTCACTGTCGGCTGCATCTTCGTCGTAATGTTCGAGCAACAGCTGCTCCAGTTCATCCACATCCAAGTCAGCAATTCCTTCTGACATGCTTGCAACACAATAGAGGATAAAATAGTAGATATTGCTTAAAATTTAGCTAACTAAACTGATTTGAAAATGTGACTACAATTTGTTTTTAATATTTCGCGCCTTTCCCGCACCAACTGACATTAGCCGACGATCGATGACAAAACGCTTCGGATCGCTCATCCCAGTCGACAAAAAACGCTTAAACTTTTTATTTACTTGTAAATATGATTTGTACTTCAATTACCTTGAAAATCTAATTGATTTCACTTATAATCAGTTAATTTAATTTTCGTCAGATATAATCAACATTTTAATGCTTATTTTATAATGATAAAAATAAAAATCTTCGGGGACATCTCATTGTAGTGATCTCGTGCATATCGTCTACTGATCTTGAGGTTGTTGTTGTTGAGTTCATGAAAATAAAAACCGGCAAATTTGTGTATGGAACAAGCAAAATATTGCATTTAGTTGTGTAAAGTCGTTAAAAAGTGCCAATTATGATTAAATTTATCAAGAATATATCGTATGGAAATCATTTCAAGTATTATTGGACACTAAAGATGACCAAGTTTGCCAGAAAACAAGGATTTGTCTTGGCATGTTTGTAAGTTTTGCTTATGTTTGGAGCTGTACAGCTTTGTTAATGTTATATTTTTGTTCGATTGCAGCTTAATACGATTGCTTCGTACAATGAACAACCAACCAGCTTACGAAACCTCTTCTAAAGCAGCGTATTTTAGAAAATCTCTTCGTGTATCATAATGAATAAGGCCGCAGCTTCAGATCATTTTCAACGCTCATATGAATGATGATGCAGAGTTTTGCTGTTCCGGCATTTCTTCCTTGCAAAAGTCCGTCCAAGCGCCAGTTTTCTTGAGCTCTGTGCAGTTTTAAGGTAAGTTAAAAGTTCTTAGCCCTTATCATTCAAATTAATCATCAAACAGCAGGTCATCAAACTATTCTAATTGCCAAATAACATTTACCAACTATTAATAGTGCATGTCAGTAACCACGCGCTTATACCTAATCTGCGTATCAATATGCATTTTTGAGAACGTCTCGCCCGGAAGACCCGGAAAGGTTGACGGCAAACCGCCCAACCAAGAGGCTGATAATCTTTCGCAAACCATTAAACGTAGCATTTAACTTAACAAACTTGCTGTCGTTTTCTGCCCGGACGACCTTCTTCTGCCAAGGTTGACCCAAATAGTTACTGACCGCGCGATGCTGGGATGTTGTTGGGGCTATGCAAAAAACCGGTCTTTTGATTATCGAAGGATATTGCACGGTTCAGTACACCACCAACCAGCAAGTCGTTGACCAAGCAAGCAGTTTACATGCATATTATAGATGAAACTTTCAAATGATACTCTTCTATTGGTTGAGTACCATCACATGAAACATTACGGTACGGCAATCCACAAAACCGACAAACGAAGCTAGCGTACGAAACTAGAACAACCACAAGGATTTCTGATCGAAATGAAACTAATTGCTACCCGCAACGTTTGCGATCCCGCGTTCACATTAGCTCTTCATATTTCCTTATCAAATGCACCGTTTACTACAATTGTGGGGTTGTGCATCGTACGATCGCCGTCAACCTGTAAATGCCAAAAAAGTGGTTCTCTCTACGCAAATAGAGCAACTGTGTTCCTTCTTTTGTTTTTTTGTACCGTCGTACCTTTTTTTTCTGTAAGTCAAACCACGCTGGTGAACAATTGCCGATAAATTCGTTATAAATTACCACCGAAATAACGAGCACACACACCTCCCCGGCACGGTGTGAGAAGCGCTTTTTACTCATCAGAAATCATGCAGTACGATTGGAACATAGTTAATACCATACTTGTACTGTAACTAGAACGATCTTCATCGATCGCTTGGCCACGATGGGATATAGAGTTGGTTAACAATAAATGGTAAATGTTGTTTATTCGTGCACAAAACGATTATCTACCCGGACAGCTGCATAAACGGTTGTCGCTCGCGCAACGTAGGTTTAAGTGAGCTCTGGTCCCAGAACTTTTCTAGAAAGTTTATTTGTGGTGCTTTCTGGATGTTTTGAAAAGAGCTGTACGTAGTGTCGAGAGATTTGAACCGGTGAGCACGTGGTTTCCCTTTTCCTTGCCATTGAAGCGATGCAATGGCACCAAAGATCAAACAGCTGACAAATATAGCAGCGTGTGCAGTACGCTCCAAAACCCGCCAACTGGCGAGGAAGAAGACCTTGCCCTGCTAACGGGGACGCGGTCGTGCTATCTTTCAACTCGCGAACCGCCAGCACGCAGGTTATTTGCGGGTAAAGCCCAGGTCCCGCGGTAAATAAAATGTAGCCCAATATATTCAAACTCCGACCCACACACCGACACTGACGGCAACAGCACTGCACGATTGCTGCAAGGGTGCTGCTGCTGCTGCTCGACAAATAGGGGCTGTGATACGAACGATACGAACGATACACACATCGATAGAAGAGACCGCGTGGATCAGCAGCCTCGTCGTAGGAGAGATCAACCGAGAGAGAAGAGGACGTGAACAAAAAAAAAATCTACGCTAAATAAACGACCGCGTATAACCCGGGTGGTTCGCACGTTTGCAAGGGTGCGTCTCCATCGCCGGTCGCCGCAGAGTGGGGTGGCAATGATGGTGACGATGATGATGATCGTATGAGACGGTGAGACGATCGGGAAGATTGGGCTCGGGTGACGGTGTCGCGGGTACACAGGTTCAGCATAATACGATCAGCAGCCCATCGAAGCCATCCCAGTCGTGTGGAGAAGATCGTCGCGAAAGGAACCTTCAAGTCCTGGCTGACTCGTGGAGCTTGGTTTTTGTGTGACTGTTGTGCGTGGCTGTCTCCAAAGTGGCCCAAACCGGGTCGGGTGTCTGTTTTCGCTCGTTTTTTTGTGTTTTTTGTTTGTTTGAAGTGACGTTCCGTTTCGTTCCGTACGTTTTCGTGCCTCGGCAACAAGCGTTTGTGCGTTGTATGGTTGTAACATTTGGCTTGCGAGTCGTGTCACGCCAGTGGCCAGTTTTCACCAGCAAAACCTGTCTAGCAGCGACTGTTAGCATCATCCCCACATACAAACACATTCGGAGAAGGTAAGCAACGGGCGCTAGTAGGCGCCTATTAATGGCGTGCAAATTTATGAGGTGATTTGTTATAATCAGCAAGTGTTGTAAAACCGTTTCGGTGCATAATTGCATAAACTGGAAACTGAGAAGAAAGTTCTTTTGCGAACGTTCACTGCCTTTGGAAGGAGTGTTTATGTGTGATTTATGCGTATATATTATTTATGTGTTGTCTGTCCTCTTTAAAATTAATCGCTTAAAGGTTGAAACTAATATCAAAAATAAAAAGTAAAATAAATGAAAATCAATCAATCTAGTTCATCATTAGTTTGCTGGTTTAAAAATCCTTCTGTTTAGTGAATTTTATTCGCGGATAAGAACGCGATCGTTTCGTCAGAATATAAAACGATACTCCCTCCCTGCTCAGCTGATTAAACAATGAGTACAAAAGAAAAGTCTGGTTTTCGAAATTCGTTGAACGTGTAATCCGATTTTTTGAGGTAGGATTTGTCTGACTGACTTGTTTTAGAATTGAAAGGGATTTATAAATTTTCACAAGAATTTCATAAGATTTATAGATAAAATCAATTTATAAATAATGAAGAGAATCTTATCATCAGAAGCACTCTATCTTAAATGGTCAGGAAAAGATGTACCGAAATGACTTAAATACTGGAACGAATCAAAATGTTTTGCAATGACAATAACACAATGCACCGACTTAACCACCAAGCCCTTAAAAAGCAAGTGTCCGCAATACAGAAATTAAGGACATCACCTTCACAGCGAAGGTTATCGAAAGGCGTTTCGTACGGTGCTCTTTGAATGCACCTGAAACGGGATTTTACCGGCAATAATGATTGAGCGATTTTCGAGTGACTCTTTCTTTTGATTCCCGAAAGGAACTTCTTGCTTGTTGGGATTGGTCCGGGAGAGGGTTAACACAACACAATTATCAGATTTACGCAGGATACCCTTCACGGGTGGTTACATCTCGGAAGGTTAATGGCATTGAAAAACCATCGTGTGTTTCATCTGTACAATCAGAACCTTCCTAGTGATGTGGTGAGGTGCGTTGTGCTCCAGCACTGCAGTACAGCATCTCGCGCGTAGGGTTGTCCCCGGTGGAGGTCATAAATATTTGCTCACCGATAAACCGCCGTGCACCTAACACCCCATCTAGATGCCACATAAAACCGAAAACTATGTCACGGCCTCCATCATCAGGTGAAGAAAGTGCAGTCAACGCATCATCGAATGGAAAGCGACGGGCTCAAAGAAATGCAAAACAGTAGGATAAAAATAAAACACACCGGAACACTCGGGTGGTGTGATAGCAACAGCTGTGTTGGGCAAAGACCACAGCGCGTGTGTGCTGCCAAGATATCGCGATCGCCCGAGATAAAGACGACGGCCGGCCCGCTTGGGAACAAACGTTTTACGGAGCGCTGCGTGTACGTACCTCCAGGGGTACGTCATCTGTTTGATCGTGCATTACGTGTGGGCTCTGGGTAGATTATACAAGAAGTATAATCTTTACCGGGGACAGCTGGCGGCAGACATGCAGATGAAAAACAACCCACCTTCACCTTTAATCAACCTCCCGTCTGCTGTATGCAATTTACTGCTATAGCGTTTATGGCCGGTGGCTATTTTTGGCCGGATGCTAGAATTTATGGGCTGCGTTAGAGTTTGGCGACAGGATATCCGCTTTTCGTTTACTAACCAGGTGTTTGGATGTAATTCTTAGAAGACTATGCACACGAGACAATGCTAATGCTTTGCGCAAATGCTTACGAGTGCCAATGACCATTCGCTTACAGAAGGTTGCGCCCCAGTGTGGGTCATTTCACTTGTTTCTTCCGTTGTGTTGTCGATAATTCTCAACTCAAGCACGCCAATAATTGCAAATTAATAGAGCAAACAGACAGGATAGAGGGGGGGGGGCAAAGTGCGCCCGGACAGGATTGTGTGATACGCAGTTTATTTCGGAAGTGGCTCGGTGGGTGGCGCACATTTTTTCAACAATTAGCATACCGGTAGTAACTGCTCACATGGGTTCCGGTAAGCGTGAGTTTTTGAATCATCCACGGGTGCTGTATCAATACACGGGTTGCGTATGAACGACCTAGACATCTGGGTGCGAAAGTGTCGTGCTAAATGTGCCGTTTTTCTGGAGCATGGGAAACAATTCTGGGACCCAGAAATTGGGACCACCGGAATGCAGAACTCGGAGAAGAAATGGAACTAGAATAAATAATAGACTGATCTACACTAAGTGTATTTTTGGGTCTTGTATGATTGATTTGATCTGATCATTCATAACCTAGTTCTAGACTCACAACTAAACGACCAAAACAATCGAGGAATTGTGCTTAAAAAATTTGACCGTTCTGTGAAATTAATCCCTATGTGAAGAAGATGATTTTTACAACATGTATAATGGGCGACGTATTTCGGCCTCCCAACAGTGTGTTGTATTACTCTTCAAGAGCTGCACAAACTGTAAAGGACATCGATGGTGGCGATGTGCCACTTTAAACCTAAATTCTGAACATATTTCATCGAAGAGATCTATAACCAACTGCGACAACGAGCAATGGAATTAAAAGCATTTGAAGTTGGTCTATGTTTTAACCATATAGCATTTTCATTGTTAACATCCGCAATGGCAGTGAATGGACATGTTTGTCCATTAAAAAATGCGTTCTACTTTCTATTGCATAAGGCCATTTGTTCCGAACCGTTTACTGACAATCGCTTGCGTGCTTTTTTGCGTTAGAATCATTCCAGCACAGCGATGACTGCAATGGAGAAAGCAAGGGAAACACCAAACACACCGACCGACCCACCAGCGGACAAGGCAACGGAAGCGACCGGAACCGGCATTGTGAAGCTAACTAAGCGGGCCGCCATTACGCAGATATTGATCGCCGTCGTTGCTAACATAACGATCATCTCCTCCGGCATGGGTATCGGCTTTCCGTCGATCGCAATGATGGAGCTGACGAATTCCACCAGTTCCGTTGTGCTGACAGGACGGGCTCAAAGAAATGCAAAACAGTAGGATAAAAATAAAACACACCGGAACACTCGGGTGGTGTGATAGCAACAGCTGTGTTGGGCAAAGACCACAGCGCGTGTGTGCTGCCAAGATATCGCGATCGCCCGAGATAAAGACGACGGCCGGCCCGCTTGGGAACAAACGTTTTACGGAGCGCTGCGTGTACGTACCTCCAGGGGTACGTCATCTGTTTGATCGTGCATTACGTGTGGGCTCTGGGTAGATTATACAAGAAGTATAATCTTTACCGGGGACAGCTGGCGGCAGACATGCAGATGAAAAACAACCCACCTTCACCTTTAATCAACCTCCCGTCTGCTGTATGCAATTTACTGCTATAGCGTTTATGGCCGGTGGCTATTTTTGGCCGGATGCTAGAATTTATGGGCTGCGTTAGAGTTTGGCGACAGGATATCCGCTTTTCGTTTACTAACCAGGTGTTTGGATGTAATTCTTAGAAGACTATGCACACGAGACAATGCTAATGCTTTGCGCAAATGCTTACGAGTGCCAATGACCATTCGCTTACAGAAGGTTGCGCCCCAGTGTGGGTCATTTCACTTGTTTCTTCCGTTGTGTTGTCGATAATTCTCAACTCAAGCACGCCAATAATTGCAAATTAATAGAGCAAACAGACAGGATAGAGGGGGGGGGGCAAAGTGCGCCCGGACAGGATTGTGTGATACGCAGTTTATTTCGGAAGTGGCTCGGTGGGTGGCGCACATTTTTTCAACAATTAGCATACCGGTAGTAACTGCTCACATGGGTTCCGGTAAGCGTGAGTTTTTGAATCATCCACGGGTGCTGTATCAATACACGGGTTGCGTATGAACGACCTAGACATCTGGGTGCGAAAGTGTCGTGCTAAATGTGCCGTTTTTCTGGAGCATGGGAAACAATTCTGGGACCCAGAAATTGGGACCACCGGAATGCAGAACTCGGAGAAGAAATGGAACTAGAATAAATAATAGACTGATCTACACTAAGTGTATTTTTGGGTCTTGTATGATTGATTTGATCTGATCATTCATAACCTAGTTCTAGACTCACAACTAAACGACCAAAACAATCGAGGAATTGTGCTTAAAAAATTTGACCGTTCTGTGAAATTAATCCCTATGTGAAGAAGATGATTTTTACAACATGTATAATGGGCGACGTATTTCGGCCTCCCAACAGTGTGTTGTATTACTCTTCAAGAGCTGCACAAACTGTAAAGGACATCGATGGTGGCGATGTGCCACTTTAAACCTAAATTCTGAACATATTTCATCGAAGAGATCTATAACCAACTGCGACAACGAGCAATGGAATTAAAAGCATTTGAAGTTGGTCTATGTTTTAACCATATAGCATTTTCATTGTTAACATCCGCAATGGCAGTGAATGGACATGTTTGTCCATTAAAAAATGCGTTCTACTTTCTATTGCATAAGGCCATTTGTTCCGAACCGTTTACTGACAATCGCTTGCGTGCTTTTTTGCGTTAGAATCATTCCAGCACAGCGATGACTGCAATGGAGAAAGCAAGGGAAACACCAAACACACCGACCGACCCACCAGCGGACAAGGCAACGGAAGCGACCGGAACCGGCATTGTGAAGCTAACTAAGCGGGCCGCCATGCGGACAAGGCAACGGAAGCGACCGGAACCGGCATTGTGAAGCTAACTAAGCGGGCCGCCATTACGCAGATATTGATCGCCGTCGTTGCTAACATAACGATCATCTCCTCCGGCATGGGTATCGGCTTTCCGTCGATCGCAATGATGGAGCTGACGAATTCCACCAGTTCCGTTGTGCTGACAGACTCGGAAGCAAGCTGGTTCGGTAAGCGAACCCTTACACAACAACACACGAACCGAGACAATAATTCTCTAACACACAACTCCTTGCTTTAATATCCTTCTAGCGTCCATTACCTCGATCATGTGCCCGTTCGGTGGTTTACTGTCCGGCTATCTGCTCGATAAGGTGGGCCGCAAGCGAACCCTGTACTGCATCAACATCATTTCGATCATTTCCTGGGCGATCATGTCGTTCGCCAGGACGACGGACGCATCCGTGCTGTTTGTGGAGCTGATAGTCGCGCGTGTCATTATCGGTAGGTGTGAATGCATTCTCTTTGTGCGTTTGGGCGAAAAATCAATATTTTGGTCTCGTTGGTGTGTCTTGTGGCGGATAACACAAAGGAAAGCATTCTTTCCACACTTCGGAAGCTGAGTAACTTACTAGCCGAAAAACAACGGAACGGTAATCGAGAACCTTCTTCTCGTTTAGGTATCGCGATCGGGCTTTCCAGCACGCCGGCATCGGTGTACGCTGCGGAAGTGGCTCATCCTCAGCTGAGAGGGCGCCTAACGCTGCTAACAGCTGGCTGTACCGGTATTGGAATGCTGCTTGTCTACTCGCTAGGCTACATGTTTAAGGTAAGCAAAGCGTTACTAAGGCCCGTTCCTAAGTGTCTCGCTAATTCGATATAATCATTTCCTTTCATCACCCGTTCCCCCCTGAACACACAGGAGGATTGGCGCTACGTCTGTACTATTTGCGGTGTGTTTACCGGCGTTTCGCTCATTACCGTGATTCCACTGCCGGAATCTCCCAGCTGGCTGGTGGGCAAAAAGCGTCCTCAGGAAGCGGAACGCTATCTGAAGGTTATCCGCGCCATCAAGGAGGACAATCATCCCGAGATTCGGGCAGAAATAAAGGCACTGGAGGATAATGTCGCCCGGTTCCGAGCCACTTCATCGTCGGACTCGAAAAAGGCGTCCAAGATGATGCAGCTCAAAAAGCCCGAAGTCTACAAACCTCTCGCGATCATGTGTACGTTCTTTATTTTCCAACAATTTTCTTCACATGGGTTCCGGTAAGCGTGAGTTTTTGAATCATCCACGGGTGCTGTATCAATACACGGGTTGCGTATGAACGACCTAGACATCTGGGTGCGAAAGTGTCGTGCTAAATGTGCCATTTTTCTGGAGCATGGGAAACAATTCTGGGACCCAGAAATTGGGACCACCGGAATGCAGAACTCGGAGAAGAAATGGAACTAAAATAAATAATAGATTGATCTACACTAAGTGTATTTTTGGGTCTTGTATGATTGATTTGATCGTTATTACTTGATTTGATCGTTCATATTTAGACCTAGACTTACTAGAGGAACTGTGGTAAGCAAGTTTGACCGTGCTGTGAAATTAATCCCTATGTAAAGAAGTTGAAAATAGTGTGGCACATCCTTACGGTCGGTCGTGAACGTTTCGATTTTTACATCATGTGTTTCTTTTTGGCAAAAGGCGTCTTATGAGTGACAGATTTAGGTCACCCAACAGTGTGTTGTATTACTCTTCAAGAGCTGCACAAACTGTAAAGGACATCGATGGTGGCGATGTGCCACTTTAAACCTAAATTCTGAACATATTTCATCGAAGAGATCTATAACCAACCGCGACAGCGAGCAATAGAATTAAAAGTATCTAAAGTTGCTCTATTTTTTACCCATATAGCATTTTCATTGTTAACATCCACAATGACATTGAATGGACATGTTTGTCCATTAAAAAATGCGTTCTACTTTCTATTGCGTAAGGCCATTCGTTCCGAATAATTTTACTGACAAAAGCTTGCTTTTTTGTTGCTTTAGAATCATTCCAGCACAGCGATGACTGCGATGGAGAAAGCAAGGGAAACACCAAACACACCGACCGACCCACCAGCGGACAAGGCAACGGAAGCGACCGGAACCGGCATTGTGAAGCTAACTAAGCGGGCCGCCATTACGCAGATATTGATCGCCGTCGTTGCTAACATAACGATCATCTCCTCCGGCATGGGTATCGGCTTTCCGTCGATCGCAATGATGGAGCTGACGAATTCCACCAGTTCCGTTGTGCTGACAGACTCGGAAGCAAGCTGGTTCGGTAAGCGAACCCTTACACAACAACACACGAACCGAGACAATAATTCTCTAACACACAACTCCTTGCTTTAATATCCTTCTAGCGTCCATTACCTCGATCATGTGCCCGTTCGGTGGTTTACTGTCCGGCTATCTGCTCGATAAGGTGGGCCGCAAGCGAACCCTGTACTGCATCAACATCATTTCGATCATTTCCTGGGCGATCATGTCGTTCGCCAGTACGACGGACGCATCCGTGCTGTTTGTGGAGCTGATAGTCGCGCGTGTCATTATCGGTAGGTGTGAATGCATTCTCTTTGTGCGTTTGGGCGAAAAATCAATATTTTGGTCTCGTTGGTGTGTCTTGTGGCGGATAACACAAAGGAAAGCATTCTTTCCACACTTCGGAAGCTGAGTAACTTACTAGCCGAAAAACAACGGAACGGTAATCGAGAACCTTCTTCTCGTTTAGGTATCGCGATCGGGCTTTCCAGCACGCCGGCATCGGTGTACGCTGCGGAAGTGGCTCATCCTCAGCTGAGAGGGCGCCTAACGCTGCTAACAGCTGGCTGTACCGGTATTGGAATGCTGCTTGTCTACTCGCTAGGCTACATGTTTAAGGTAAGCAAAGCGTTACTAAGGCCCGTTCCTAAGTGTCTCGCTAATTCGATATAATCATTTCCTTTCATCACCCGTTCCCCCCTGAACACACAGGAGGATTGGCGCTACGTCTGTACTATTTGCGGTGTGTTTACCGGCGTTTCGCTCATTACCGTGATTCCACTGCCGGAATCTCCCAGCTGGCTGGTGGGCAAAAAGCGTCCTCAGGAAGCGGAACGCTATCTGAAGGTTATCCGCGCCATCAAGGAGGACAATCATCCCGAGATTCGGGCAGAAATAAAGGCACTGGAGGATAATGTCGCCCGGTTCCGAGCCACTTCATCGTCGGACTCGAAAAAGGCGTCCAAGATGATGCAGCTCAAAAAGCCCGAAGTCTACAAACCTCTCGCGATCATGTGTACGTTCTTTATTTTCCAACAATTTTCTGGCATCTTCGTGATTATCGTGTACGCGGCCAGCTTCTCGGTGGAGGCGGGCGTCGCCATCGACCCATTCCTGAGCGCAGTACTGGTAGGCTTGACGCGTGTGCTCACCACCATCCTAATGTCGTTCATTTCGGACAAATTTGGTCGCCGTCCGCCGGCCCTGTTTTCCGGCTTCGGTATGGCGTGCTGTATGTTTGGGTTGGCGGCATGTGCCGTTTACTCGGTGGCGGACACACAGTACAACTGGATCCCAACCGCACTGCTGGTGTCGTTCATCTTTACCGCTACGCTCGGATTCCTTACGCTTCCGTTCTCGATGAACGCGGAGGTATATCCGACAAAGATTCGTGGTTTCGCGTCCGGATTGACCATCTTCTTCGGGTACACCATGTCGTTCATCATACTGAAGAGCTACCCGACGATGGTAAGCGCTATCGGTAATGAGAATGTGTTCCTGTTCTTCGGATTGGTTTCCGTGGTGGGAATCGCTTTCGTGTACTTCTTCCTGCCCGAAACCAAGGGACGTACGCTGCAGGATATCGAAGATTACTTCCGGGGCGGCAAGGGTAAGGAGCTGGACAAAAACGACTCAAAAGCGTAGACGGCCGCAGAATGCATGCAGGATGTAGTATAAGCAAAGCTACTAGTGTCTGTGATAGAGTCGCGGGGTTTTTTTTGTTGCGTGCGATATTCGGTGGAAATAATACTACTTTTGACATTTTTTCTTTCTACGATAAGAAATTTTAGAATCGTGTATTTAATAAAATGGAATAAAGTGTTGAAATAAACTAAGTAACAGTAAATACAGTTAGTAGTGTGTGTAAATCCATTTCGCGACCACAGCCATAATGAATGATGACGAAGAAGTGGCCTTTTGCATTGTACATTGTAAGCAGCTTTGTTTACTATCTCGTTCGTGGCGTGTATACGCTTAAGTCGTTGCTGGTGGTGTATAAATTCTTGGCCTAGATCTTCACACATGCTAAACAGTGGGTATATACTGCATCAAAGCTGTACGGTTCGGTTCGAGGAAGAGGTCGGTCTTTATTAAGCCGTTTGTAAATAACACGTAAACATCAGGGACGGATATCCTTCTAAACAACCTCCAGATTCTTGGTAGTAAATCTTACGATGCTTAAGCCATGGGATGTTTACATGTGATTCATTGCGATCTTCATGACACACGGCTAGAGCTACAACAACTTCATTATTTGGCTCAATGACTAGATGAAGGTAAAAGTTGTTCATAAAATTGACGCACTTGCTCTTTCTTTCTTTGCATGGGCGGCGCAAAGCTTAAGATCTTTCAATCTTATAATTCTTTTAAGTTTTCTATTTTTAAAGGTAATTTTTTATCGTAATTGATGCTAACTTAATCCATGCAAAGACAGAGTTAGTTGATCCTCGTAATGGACTAGCTTTTTTTTATTCAATTGGGACGTCCTGGTCGTATTGCTACTAGCTTTTGTGTTTAAATAAATGCTTTGGGGTGTCTTATTTCTCGTTTTTCTTTACCTCTACAATGGTTTTTTAGCACTCTGTTGAGGATATTGAGCTTTTACTGCTCGCTGCTGATCCTCCGCGGCAGG
>KZ061942.1:0-11332 GCA_002091835.1 Anopheles maculatus | reverse complement strand
CGAAAGAGATCCGCTGACTGTGGATTAAGTTTTTGAGAGATGAGTTTGCCGAGATGTTTGATTATCCTGGCCAACCATCTCGTGGCCAGTGCGTGCCTAAGAGTGGAACATTCTCACAGCTTCACGTGACGCGTGTATCGCAACTAATTTACAACACGCCCAGTGTACGGACGCTATCTGGCACTAGTATTTAGGGTTTTATTACTTTCTGATTTACAACCGACGACCGACGAATGTTTGTCCGTGCCCGTGATTTATTTTTTTTTTGCTAAACACTTTGTTTACATTTCTATCTTCCGGGAAACCAGCCGGACAATGACTCGAAAGAATCCAACCATCACTCCGAATAAAACACGAAAACGTTCATCTCTTCAAAATAGTAGATAAGTAGACAATTTCATAACGTTAACTAATATTACGGGAAGAATGGAGAATGTTGCCTGATAACACAGCCCATTAGGTACCTTTCGGTTCTTGTCCGGCCCGTCCTGTCTTAGGTTCGTTCTTTGGCCTTGGCATTCACGCATCGCATTCCGCTATCAATCGGCGGAACTGTCTTTTTGGACGCGATTTCGGGCAGAAGGCCGGTTTGTTTACAGTACGTACGACACTCGTACGCGAGACGCCACAGCCATTCTCGAACTTTCCTGCAACGAACAGAGTCAGAACCAACGGTTCTAGTAGCTTCCTTACCGTGCTCTAAGTCCCGCTGAAGGTGCGGACACTAGGAACAATTTAGAAGCGCACAATCAACGGCACATGCATGCTTCATCCGTGGTAGAATGCGCGAGAAACCAGTGCCCGATTACAGATTGGGGCGCGCTAACCTTTTGGGGAGAAAAGAGCAATGGACCGTGGAGCTGGCCAAAGCGTTCGGTTTGGTGGTGATTAAGCAAACCGCGTGCACTGACGTCACTTTTGCGGGCGACACCTTCTGGAAGGAATTCCTGCCGGATTTGTGGTCAGTCTGGAAGAGATCTTCACTGAACAGGACCTGTATTGAGGGCAGAATATTGCACAGAAACAAAAAAAAAAGAAATTCTTATTTATTCTTGACCAGCTAATTATTTGTCCAATAAATTAATCGACTGATAGACCATCGCATAGATAAGATTGTACGGGTCAGCTGTAAGAAATGGAGCTTGCCAACACACGCCGGGCCTTGCATGCGGGCAGCAAACTGTCTATGAAATATGCCGACGAAAGCTATCTGATGTACTACATCCCCGGGGCGTACCAGGTCATTATCACCACACGCGAAGTTCACGTTGCTCCAGCTGATTCGGACCCGATTCGCAGTGCGGTAATAGTACGGTCCCGTTTTGGATGTTGCGAGTTTGATTTGGAAGCTTTACATGTGGGGATAGATGAAGAAAGCCGATAAGAAATGTTATTGCCAATTGTAAACAAACCATTCTTTTTGGAGGAGCAAAAAAGGATTTTTTGTTGTTGTGTGTTCGTAGATGTGTTCTATCATGCCTCCATCAAATGCTCAACCAACGAGTGGCGAGATTATCATCGTCTGATGGGGGGACCTTTTAAACTTCCCAGCAGCTTTTAAAATGGGGCCAGCAAACTTACCCGTAGCTCTTGCATCATTCTATCGGAGTGTATAAACAAGTTTTGTTTTGCACCGCCTACTGGGTGTCTAAAGTGATAAGAAATGTATTTGAATTTATCTGTGCGTTTCAATCGGTCGTAAACCTGCAAGTACAAGATAGGTGCTGCTGCTGCTGCTGCTGCTATCGACAAGTCAAAGTCCCAACCGGAACTGTGGAATTCCAATCCACGTCATTTTGACTTCAAGCGACCTTTGCTCTTCGCTTCTAAATATTAGCAATAACAACTAAGTTATTGCAAGTTAAAATCTTGCCAGCTTGTCCATCTCAGCTCATGCTTATGCATATGCAAATGCATTCCCATTCGTGACTTTCCCATACTGCCAGTAAAACGCATTCACATGCGCGTGTGTCCTGTGGCGTCCATCGCTGTAGCTTCACGAGGCAAACAAGGCTCGCACAGCGCACGTCGTGACTTGGGCCCGGACCACATGGCCAGCAGCTCATTAATGCCGATTGGCGTTGATTACCGTTCATCAAATGCGCACGGTAACAATCTATTATCACCCTTTTTCGCCCGCGGAGGTACTTAGGCCGTGTTTGCACAGCCCCCCCTTCCATCCCTAGCCCTACTGGCTCTCGTTTTCGCACAAACAATCTTCCTCGTGGCCACACCTCCTTACCATTTACTTGAAGGATCTTCAGGGCGCTGTGGATGGTGATTGGTGTTGCTAGCTTTGCGTACTCTTATCGGCAATAATCGCATCGAGTTCCTGCATCATCATCATCATCTTCGAGTAGTATGTTGTTTAGTTGGTTGGAATCTGTGTGCATATAAGTACCATAAACAAGATAGAGCCATGCTGTCACATGCAAATCACCGCTGCTATTTGTTTTGTTCGCCAATTCAGCATCGATTATCGATGTGGGCTGATAGCTGATAGCGCGATAACGAAACGCGAGCCTCATTTACCACCCTGGGAGGCGAGGCATGGGCAATTCTATAATTGACAGAAAGCCCCTTTCGGTCAATGGTGTCATACGATGCGTGAGCTGATGTAATCTTGCTACTTTTGTTCCTTTTGTAGCTGCTACTGATAATGGCGCACGGTGCGGAAGCCACCCAGCAACTGCAGCCCGCAGAAGATCGGGCCGATCTGTCCTCCGCAGAAGACGAACACGAACAGCTGACCGCATCGTCCAATCTGCACTACATTCAGCCCACGTTCATATCGCTAATTAGTGAAAAGCAATGGAAACCGGACGCGGTGCGGCAGAACGATGGTGCGGTGTACGGTATGAACAAAATGACCACGATCCTGACGAAGGAAGCCCACACGAACGGGGCACGGATGCAGCTGATCATGAGCATACTGGCTAATCTGACTGTGCTGTCGTCCGGTATGGGGCTGGGCTATTCGGCCATCACGCTGCATGCACTTACCAGTGAGGAGAATCCGCTGCGAATGAACTCTAGCCAGGCGTCATGGTTCGGTAAGTATATTGTGTTCTAAGTTTATATAGCAAGCTACATAATAAGCAAGACAAAAGAGCGAGGAAGCATAAGGACTTTAAGGGGGTCGATAACGAAGATGGGTCACTGGGACGTTGTAATCTCAACGGGCATTAAGAGTAAAAGAAGGCTCTGAAGCTTCCGATCATGAGAAACAAGAATAAAGTGTGATCGGTTCAAGGACTGCTAGATTCCCTTTTGAATCTAGTTCGCGAAGAAAACAGACGAAAGATAAAATAGGTTAAGAGTGTCTCTTAATATCCCATAGCTTCCAACTTGACCATTGCAGTAGTGGCAGATCTAGACTTGAGGAAGCGTGTGAAGAGAATGACTATAACTGTTAGGGTCCAATACACAACAAATCTCTCTGCACGAAAAGACCCGTTGTGCTCTTGAAAGATAAGGTACCTTGGACGACATGGCCTTCGTTAACTACGACGAGTTTAGAATAGGCCTCTTCAATTTCGAGGTCTTTCAATGGATGAACCTTAGACTAGATCCTTAGACTATCCTCAAGATCCTTAGACTAGATGATCTTTTAAAATATAACGCTTGGAAAACGAGACATCTTAGTAAGGCAGTTCTCTAAGGGCAGCTTGCAGTGCAAAATAATCAAAAAACGAAGTCGCAGGAAGTTTAATTTTGAAGTCGTTTGCATAGTTCGAGCCATAGCCACAAGGAAGAGAAATGTAGTACAGTCGTTTACCAGTAATAAGTATAAAACGGTTTACTAAGGATTAATAATTGAGGAACTCCAGGAGAGCCTATAAAAGAGTCAGCTAGACTCGGCTCATATTTTGAATCGTTGAAGGTATTATTCATCAAGCGCATTATTAACTGTTGCTTAAAAGGGCGTAGCACTAAGTGTCTAAATCCCCCAACCAGTAAAGAATTAAAATGACAAACAACTTTCCTTACCTCACTTACAGCTTCCATCAGCTCGTTCGCGTGCCCACTCGGTGGTCTCGTTTCCGGCTACCTGCTGGACCGCATTGGCCGCAAGAAAACGCTCATGCTTATCAACGTCCTATCCATCGTGTCGTGGTCACTGATCGCCGTTTGCAGTATGACTAACTTTGATCTGATGTACACACAGATCCTAAGCGCCCGTGTCATCATAGGTAAGCTGAGACATCTTTTGTGCCCGTTTGCCGACACCCCGTTTGCTAACTATGTCCCCCCCCTCTTGTTTACCACCCCCCGCAGGCATTGTGATCGGCTTAGTAAGCGCACCGGCATCCATATACTCGGCGGAAATCGCCACACCGAAGATGCGTGGCCGACTGACCGTCCTAACGTCGCTGAGCATTGCCGTCGGCATTCTGCTCATCTACTCGATGGGTTATGTCATACCGCACGATTTCCGGCTGGTGGCCGCACTCGCTGCGGGCGTGTGTGTAGTTTCGCTGGTGTTGCTGTTCTTCATGCCCGAATCACCTGCCTGGCTGATGTCGAAGGATCGCGAAGAGGAAGCGGAACGTTCGCTCAAGAAAATCCGTGGCTATGGAGCGTACAGCCAGCGGATACCGGAGGTGGAGAAGGAACTGATGCGCATGCGGGATAACGTGATGGCACAGCGTCGTGCCGGGCAGGAAAGTTTCCTGCGGCTGCTTAAGCAACCGCAAGTCTACAAGCCGCTCGGTATCATTATCGGCTTTTTCGGATTCCAACAATTCTCCGGCATCTTCGTGATCGTTGTGTACGCGGCAAAGGTATCGTCGGAGGCAAGCGTATCGATGGATCCGTTCCTTTGCACGGTGCTGATCGGGATAACGCGCGTCGTAGCCACCATGATGGTAGCCTACATTCTGGACACGCTCGGGCGCAAACCACCGTCCATCTTTTCCGGTGTCGGTATGCTTGTGTGCATGTTCGGGCTGGCCCTGTGCAGCTACTTCCCACCGATCGAGCAACTAAAGTGGATCCCGACCGTCCTGATACTGACGTACATCTTTACCAGCACGCTCGGATTTCTTACCATGCCCTTCTCCATGTTGGCCGAGCTGTTTCCCCAGACGGTGCGCGGCCCAGCTTCAGGTGTAACCGTGTTCTTCACCTACCTGATGTCGTTCTTCACGATCAAGCTGTACCCCACGATGGTGGACTATCTCGGCAGTGCGAATGTGTTCATCATCTACGGTGCCGTATCGTTGCTAGGAGTACTGTACGTCATCTACATTGTGCCCGAAACGAAGGGCAAGTCACTGCAAGAGATCGAGGATTACTTCCGCGGCATGTCGCACGGTTCGACACCATCGCAAGAGATGGAAGAAGACGAAGTTAGCAATCTGTCCACGGAGAGTGTGTGAGCAAATGGTGTAACAGTGCGTGTCGCAGAGCACGTTTGTTAACGCCTTGGGTACGCTAAACAATTGCGCTCCACTGCTCAGTGGACCAGCGGTGCAGGTTATGGAGGACCACCGAGCAGCTCGAGTTTCTCGTACACGATTGGGTTCAATTGATGTCAATCATTTGCCCATTTGCGTCGTACGCACAGCCACTGTCCGGGTGGCGTTAGAGAAAAGCGTTGTACACCACCCGCCAAAGGAATGCGCGCTGAATTAGGTTTAATTGAAACGCGTTGTGGTTAATCTGATGCCCAAAATACACTTAACTATGGGCAGCTCGTGTGACACTGGAAGAGTGGATCACGTCAGACGTGCGTTCATTTTTGGTGTGTTGCACAAACACAGCACGATCGTTAATATTAATAATAGTCCCCCCTCCTCGTTCTGTGATCGATGATAGATCTGTGATCCGCAAGGAAAACTTAAATACCACTCCCACGTTGTATAGAAATAGTAGCTAAATGGAAGCAATGTGCCATTCTCGCAAAGCATACGTTGAATAGTTTAAATAACGATAGATGACACTCGATACAAAAACAAATAAAAACCGAGTTATTAAGACGCTTAATTCTTGATTCATTCCCATGCCCTACTTACTAGGAGGTACGCACACAAAAGCCTACCAGATGAGTGATAATTACACAGCTCTCCACAGTGTGATAGCGCGCTTATTAATGCTTTATGAGCACATTGTTTGTTCTGCCAAACGATAAGCTATCATTATCTGACAACAAAGTGCCAGCAATTCACTTAATCACTGCTGCCGATACATGCTACTATATGATGGTAATTAAGTATTTACATTCTAGTTAAACCGGTTCAATCTCCCTGTCCCAAAATATTGAATGAACCTGTATCAGACAGCACGCGGTGTCGTTTCAACTGCAAAGCTTTTAACATTTAAATCATTCACCAAATTACGCATTATTCCTGCTCACGAAGTGTGTTCGGTCTGGCTTGCTCTGGTCCACCGTTCCATAAATCCATCAAGTTCAAGGATGGTCAACAACTGATGTCAGTAAGCTAACTGTTACCCGTTAGCCGTTTGCGCCGGTCGGGCGCACAGCGTAAGCACGTGCTTAGCGCCGTTTTGAATGTTTTTTTTTTTTTCTGTGCGTCGCCGAGTACGATGCCGCTCCGCCGTAGACGAATTGGTCTGTTGTCACACACATTCATTCAAAAACCGCGGATCGGAGGAATCCGTTACTGATAAATGCAAAAGCTTCGCGCGTTACCGCGTTTTTGTTTGACGACGCCGACGCCGCCGCCGCCGGCGTGCTTCGGGTGCTTGCCGAGCATAAGTCATGCGCGCGGTACACGCGTTCGCGCATTCGTGGAACCGCTTCGTGGGCCACCACCATTCGTGATGATAATGCGTATTTAGTCTAGCCGGATGATGGGAACCGAGTTTAGTATTCGCCGAACGCTCAACCCAAAGGAGCGCGCGCGCACAGTGTGCTGTTTGCGTTCCGTCGTGGTAACGGAACAATCGGGCGCAGATTGAGTGAGAAGAGTGGACCAGAAGCCGGCCAGAAAGCGCTTTGTCGTCTTTTGCGTAAGTTACGATTATCAATGCAAAATGGTGCCACCACAAGCACTTTCTGTCGCTGTTTTGATAACCCAGCTCTGCTTGTTCGCGGAACCAGTGCGATGCGGGCTGATGGTGTCCGAGTGAATTTCTGCCCCAACCAATAGATTAGAGCTCCCGGGCGGTGCGAGCGTGACAAGATTTATCCCCGCCAGCAAAAACAAATCGATACAGAATACGAATTTTGGGTGCGAGTAGTGCAAAATCGCGCGTATATAAAACGTCAAACGTTACGAAAACCCGAAAACATACTGCTGCAAGTGCCGTTTGACCATCGGTGGTGGGTGTTATTAATAGAAGATCCGCATTCACAGTGTCACATAAGAATTCGGCTGTTTTGGTCAAGGGTAACGCTGTCCCGTGTTGTGAACCGAGAGCAGCTTCTGCTTCCAATTTTCGCACCACTTTCGGTTGGTGGTAGTAGAGAGCACGAAATTGAAAGTGCTGTTTGTTTTGGAAACATGGATAGATTTCACTTTTAATTGTGGTGCCCGCCATGCCCTGTCCAGCGATGATGATGGATGATGTCTCGATCAGTTTTGCACTGTCTCGCATCTGTTGGTCGGTCTGGTTTTCTAGCAACCTGCTGGTTGCCAGGGAAACCACACCTACAGTACCAACATCTGCTGTCAATTAATAACGTGTGCTAGAGAGAAGAAGCCGGGTGCGAGTGTGTGCTCAAAATGGATCCAAAATCAAACGACAACGCTCCATCGGTTGAGACGTGGAAGAACCTACTGAAAGCGTATCCGTTCAAGCAAGAAACCATGAACAAACTAATTGCAAACTATTTGGTCAGCGCAGGTTACAAAGAAACGGTGGAAACATTCCACCACGAATCGGGCATCTATCCAACGGTTGATCCTTGCTGTTTAGACGTCCGTGTGCGAATAGTCAAACTTATTGGTGGAGGTGCTGCTCTGGATGCTGCCTATCTAGTGGAATGTTTCTTTCCCGGATTGTTGGAAAATGATTTTGGCTTAAAATTCCAGCTACTACAGCTCCACCTGATCGAACTAATCCGAGCGGGATGTATTGAAGATGCGTTAACCTTCGCACAAACGCTGGCCGTTGAGATTGTCGAACGCCAGCAGGAAGTCACCAACGAAATCGAACGCATTTTGGCACTTTTGATCTTTGACAATCCGCAAACAAGTCCGTTCCGAAACTTGCTGGAGCAAAACCATCGGGACAGGGTAGCACGCACGATCAATGAGGCAATTCTTAGGCAAGCCAACCAGGAACTTCCATCCACACAGTTGGAGAACCTTTTTAGGATGCTGCTATGGTGCCAGGCAGAACTGCTAGATAAGGGAAGAGTTAGGTTTGTCAAAATGAAAGATATCACTTCAGCTAGGTTAGAATTGGAATAAAGGCTGGAGGAGTTGGAGCACAAAAACTAAAAGCAAACACTACACTCTTAACACGTTCAACGCATGTGTACGCATGAGTTGATTCTCATAATCATCGAGCACGACCTACTAATGATAGTACTAACCAATTCTGGTGTGCTAATGACGTTCGTGCATCAAATGTTCTATTTTGTGTTTTTTTGCCGCTATAGAATTTGTTGTTATCAGCATTGACTACCAACCGGATGAGAGAAGAATAGAACGATGAGAGGAATTATTGCCTTTTTTTTGTTTTCCCCCCATTAGTTCTATTCTAGACTGCTTCTATTCAGATTCCAGTGCTATTCCGATCTAGTATATGTTTTTCCTTTTGATGTTGAATACATGTCTGGGTTTTATTGTTTACAAATCCTAGGTTTAAAGTATGTTGAACAAAGAACAAATGTTTAAATGGAGAACTCTCCACGGAAGGATACAGAGGAATTCTGGGTGGAGATCTGTGACTTACAAAAGCTTTGAGTGATCTTGTGATGCCAATGTTCAATACGTACGATTAAATTATTGTAATTATTCTAGTCATGAAACGATTACCAATGTAGTTATTAGAAGAATAAGAAAATCTAACCTAAGAACATGAGAAATCAGTAAAGTTCCGAACACAGTCGTTAGGTTGGTTAATCTAATATAAAATACTGCAAAAAGTATAGCAATTCTGGTTATATGAAGTAAGTTCTGAGTAGGATTCTTAGTAGAATGCTGTGTTCACTTCAGATTAACTCAATACAGGATACTCTTGTTATTCTAGCGACTACATTCAATTTTTTTTTGCAGTAGTACATACTGTACTCAACGGAACAGCATGTACCGAGGGCATAACTGACCACCATTCCATTCACAACACAAGCACAGCAGTCTCACCTTTTTTTTGAGGCCAATCAGATAATAATCGATTGAAGTATCGTTTCCTCAATGAAGGTTAACGGCGTCACACCAGCTAGAGGACAAGATAATAAGCTCTTGTCCTCTACAGCCCACACCTGTGGGGGGTTTAAAGAATCAATTCGCATCGTGGGTACAGTGTAAATAAAAAACCGCAACTTTTGCTACTTGCGCATTAGATTGGGTCAATAGCTTTTGGAGGAGACCTTCTCTAACGGACAAACAAGTCGATGTACTACCACCAGTGGACGGCGTCTAAAACCGAACCAAACATCTCGTGCAGGATTTTTGCGACAACAGACATCTGTAAATTATTAATTATCCCATAACTTTAAAAAGGTTTTCATCACACCCAGCTTTACCCACGTGATCGTAAAAGATGAAGAGAAGTTGCCTTGTTTCTTTTTATTCCTTTTTCTTAATAGGTTAGCTATAATTCACCAGTTTGGTGGAGTGAGGTTTTTGTTTGGCACCGTTTTTTTTTGGCACCTGTTACAGTAAATCTTTCCCTTTAAAATTACTTTGTTTGGGTGCTTCTCAGCTCGAGCTTAAAAAAGTGAGCTGTTTTGTTTGCTTATTTCGAAATTTGTATTGTACAGAAAATTTGTTTTACATTTCAAATTTTTCTATCACAAATAACATTTTTTCTTCCAACCATTTACCGGACCCAAATATCCGTTCCGTTCAAAACTGGTTCTGGGTCGAGCAAAAACTCTGCTGTCAAATGTACCATGACCCTCCTGCTCTCTTCACTCGCTTTTCTTGGCGTATGTTTTCAAATCCGCTAATCGTTGTTAATTTCGTTTTGTGCGCATGCTTCGTATTTGCGGCCGAGCAACCTTCCGGAACATACACAACATACAGCAACATCTCACCACCACAAGTGCCGGGAAACGTGGGCCACTATTTGGTAAACATTAATGCTTACGGCGCGCGCGTCTGGCACGACCACATGTACCATAACTCCGGGAGCAGTCGTGTGGTGTGTTTAGGCAACGTATACCGCCAGCTGATCATTCTCGTGTGGCCAGGACGCTCATCCGCTCATAACAGTGCCCCTGTCAGTTGTTAGTCATCAGGATTACGATACAAAAATCGTGACACGAGTGTTAGCAAATTCAGTGTTAAGTTGTCCACAAATTAACAAAACAGACTGCTGTCGATAGATCTTTCTTAACGTGCTGGAACCCAGCCAAGCTTGAAACTGGAATACACTGTGGCCAGGGTGGTAAGTTTACGTTCTTTTACAACGAAACGGTCGCCGCTGCACGAATGTTTACGGATATGTAAACCGCCGACGTGTGCAAAAAGAGAAAAGAGGAATACATTCGGTGGCGCCAACACGCCATTCATTGAGGTTAATTATTTTCGAAGGCAGGGCAGCGCAGCACCAAACGGCAGCCTAGCAAAGAAAGGTTCTCTCGTTGGGAAATCTTTAGGGAGGGTAACGTCACGCGCCATCCAGTTATTCGGTTTCGAACACCGGTTAGAACTGGAACGTGTTGAATGGGTGAGGCAATAGGCTACAACAAAAAAACGTGGTCCCTCAAGGTGCCCTAATCTCTGGTCAAACGCACACGCAAGTTTCGGGATGGTAAAGAAGGGGTCCAAAGAACAGTTTCTCTCTCTCTCTCTCTCTTTTCGGGGTTATGCTAAAAAAACGAATACCGATGGCGAACTTCCGCACAAATCGAATCGAAAAGACCTGTTTGTAAAATATATTCGCGATCTACAATCGTTTCATTTTTCCAATTGCCTGTTCCCGTTCGCATTTCGCGATCCTCCAAATTTTTAATCATGCTTTCGCTTCCAAACGTGTCGCGTTGATCGGGAATGATCAGTAAATTAAGGGAGTTCAGACTGGCAGGCAGCAGCACAGCTCTTTTTGGGACTGATTTCGGTTCAACACACAAAAGTAGAATCCAAGTAGGCTCCTCTTTTCGTATCCATAGTAAGGTACTGACTCACTGTGTTTTCTCTTACGTTGTAGGCTACAGAATGAGTGGAAAAGATACGGCCGAGGTGGAGGCCGC
>KZ061941.1:222234-271179 GCA_002091835.1 Anopheles maculatus | reverse complement strand
GCGTCTTGAAATGATTAGTATACGACCCTAAAATGAGTGAAAATTGAGACAGAAACGCCATACGTAATGCTGTGTGAGAAAAGAGTGAGTTGGTTTGGTGGGACTGAAAGCGCATCGTGTATTGTGAGCCAGCTTTAATGCTATCAAATGGTGCGCTTAAACTCAATCTTTTTCCATATTAATTGATCAACAAGTGTTGAACAATTCACCTCTTATTGGTGTGCGTTTCTAACCATGGCATTGTTTTAAATAAGACATTTTTTATTTATGATTGGCAAAACACCGCAAATTTTCCCCCAAAAAATAACTTATTTAAAAAAAGATGTGGCTACTTTTTTCTATGACCAAATATACTTATACCTCACACAACAATGCAAGATCTTTTCGAGGTGGCCTAAGAAAAAGACGCACGCGCACACACACACACAAATACACACGTCTGATACGTGTGATGAAGCCTTTTTGCTCGTAAAACACTCCACTCCACCAAGAGAGCGGTCGCGTTTTGCCGGAATCTCTTCCTACCGGGTGAGGTTTTTGTGTACGGTGGTGCTACAATGAAACTTGATCCGTTTAATCCACCCAGTCAGCCAGTCATTCGAGTTTGTTTGAAATGTCCCGAGCAGGCGTAAGATATACTCAGCAGCAGCAGCAGCAGCACACGCCGGACGAGAGATAGCTTTCGACGCTGACTCTGGTGCGCGATCCAGGTTTCATGGCGATAGAAGGGAGGTGATCGGGACGAAGTTGTTTGTTTGTTTGTGGGCTTTCCTGTGGGATGGTTGCGCTGCAGCAGGCGCTAGCCGACCTTACGATACATGCACTTCTAAGACATAAACCTTAGAAGTTAACTATAAGCCTGTAATTGAGCCCATCTGTGTCTTTTTTTGTTGTTGTTGTTTAATAATAAGGGAACCCCTTTTTCTGAAGAAAAATAATGTCACAGTTAAATTGTCCAACAGCATAATTCACCTTGTCTTTCATTTTGTTATCTCTATTCTAGCCCATTCGGAATGCACCGGCCGGCAAAAAGTATGTACGCTGTCCGTGCAATTGTCTGCTGATTTGCAAGAGCTCTTCCCAGCGGGTTGCCTGCCCGCGGCCCAACTGCAAACGCATCATCAATCTGGCCCCGAGCCCGGTAACGCCCCCGCTGCTACCGATGCCCGGCATGTGTCGCGTTACCTGCGGTCACTGTCACGATACGTTCTTGGTATGTATGTTTGTGTGTGTGTGTGTGTGCGCGCACTCTCCCCCCCGGTGGCGAATATGAACCACCGACACCTTATTTACACTTGTATTTGCAGTTTGATACGTTGAAGAACAATCTGGCGCGCTGTCCGCACTGTCGTAAAGTGTCTTCGGTCGGGGCCGACTTTTGCCGTAAGCGACGCAATCTACACTTCCTTGGTGGAATTATATTTTTGGCCATCGGTATCGGCGTTACCTTTGCTACCTACACATACGTGCGGGTAAGACCGGTGTTTTGATTATCCTTATTTATTCACTTTACCGAAGCTTACTTATTCGCTTTCGATTCGCAGGATTACAGTGGAATATTTGTGGCATACATAAGCCTTTTTCTCATCTCTTTGCTGCTCTTCGCAAAGACGGTTTACTACTGTTCGCTGAAGATAAGCAACATTGACGGTCCGTTCACTAATGTGGCATCTTAAGAACGGGGAGGGAAACCAACGCAAGAGGTTCTCCACAAAACATTCCTTAATGAAACAAGAAAAAGGCCCCCACCAGACGCATGGTCCCCGTTTTTGATGGCGATTGTATGATGAGAATGCACGCGGGTATGCATGGTGATAACGGTAGGTAACAGTTAAAGAAAAATCCCTACCCAGGCAGACAGGTAGACGGAGGGGGCGTAGACTATTGGAGTGAATTAGAATGGGGGTTTTGGTGGGATTGGGTTCGCTACTAGTTACACAGATCGACCAAAATGCAGCGCTAAAATCAGCGCATACATAAGTGATTAGGAACGGCTGATTGGCTGAATAGATGTGAACGTGTAAACGGGCAAACGATTAATCAAAAAAGTCATCGTTTAGTTGGGTTTAAAAGCACTTCCTGCAGCAAACCAACAGACGAACACTAGAGGCCGCGACTGGTACGGCTGTCGTAGAAAGTTAGGCAAAGCTATAAAGTTGATAGAAAACAAGGCAGTGGCACAGTGGAACGCATGCCACTGAACGGTGCCACCGACTCTATTATGAATTTGTATCAATTGTGTTTGTGTTTGTGTGTTTGAGTATTTTCTACATCCTCTTGATTTCCCTCCCTAATGTCCACTTTCGAATTAACTGATACCGCTTCTGTAATTGTTCGTTGTCCGTTCTCCCATTATGTGTTATTGTTCTTTTAAAACGTTTATAATGTCATGATTTTGTTTTATCACACTTAGCCAAGCACATATATGTATGTATGTATGTATTATGATTTAACATTATTGTATAAAATGTGAGTTTTGTTAGAAAACCGCATGTGTGATCGCGGGAAGATAGGAAGAAGATGGCTTCCCCAGTCTCGAACGAAAAATGGAGCAACAGTTACAGGCGCAGCAGCACAGGAGGAACAGGATTCACACCACATCAAAATACAGGTGTTGTTTCGGTCATAAGACAAGCGTCCACATGTTTAAACTGTCTTAGCAATGTGTACCTGTGGGCGCTTGATAAATGATCGGCTTAACTCTGTAGTTGTGGAACATTTTGTTGGCCATGAATTGATGAATCGATCGAGAGGCTTGATGGTGGTGATGATCGTACAGATTTGGATGGTACACGATCAAGCTAAGCTAAGCTGTAGGGTGTAAAAGGGGAAAACAAACATGGCGTACCAAATTTGCTAAACAAATTCGCCGCCGGAAGTGGCGGAAACATTTATTCATCCATATTATACATATGAAACATACATTCATACATTAACTTTACACACAGTGTGGTGCATTCGTGGTCTCGTCGTGGTAGGATGATGATGCTCGCTCTATATGTGTAATACTAGTACCATAAGCATACATACATTGAAAAGCCGTGTTTTGGGCATTGTTCTAAGATGGTGTGTCGTCACGCGTCAGTGTTTAATGGCTAACAACCGATCATAGCGGCACAGATATACAGAAAGCGACCAACACACGAAGGCAGGAGCAACACAGGAGGTTATTAGCTAATGTTTTACTAAAGATTGAACATAATTAAGTTACGCGTATCGAGCCGCCTGTAAATCGTGCCCTCCCCGACACTCTTGCAACGTTTTCCAAAACAAACAATGTTAATCTTCTTGAGAAATGTACGCTATTGTCCCCCCTCCTCCCGTTATTCTAATTATGATATTAGTTGTGAAACTTTTCACCCTAACTGGTGATGCAAAACACTGCAAAACACATAGAATGAATTTGGTATAAGGATCCAAAAGGGTGCGTGTGTGTGTGTGTGACAAACGAACGAAAAACGAGCATGCGAGCAAATAACACGGCGTGTGTGTGCAGTACAACAGGCGGCAACGGGGTTGGATTTTGCACCAAAAAAACCGGATAAAGATATATAAAATACGCTTTCCACATTTCTCACTAAGTAGGCGACGATGCGAGCTCTGCTGCCTCCTGCATGAGCTGTATAATGAATGCATGAAGCAGAAATAAAGGCAATTTAGATACGGTAATTCTTGGGGCCGGCTTATCGTCGTTTTTAACATTACAACCGAAATGTGGTGACCTCGTCAAGGTAGTAGGTATCAGCTAATCAGCCTCCCCACACATCAAGGACTCGTTCGAGGGGAACCCCTGCGCGATCTTCAAGTATGCTGCTCAGGTACGACATCAACGTGTGCGTTCCAAACTGTCATGAGTTGATACCGGGTGGGCCACAGTTGGTTAGCTTTTCTTTCACCTCTTCCAGATTCACCTGCTTCTCGTTGCATAGCATCGCTAGGAATTGAAGATACTCTTCGTAATCCAGCGTAGATTTTCTGCGTGTAAAAAGATGTACATTATTGCACACGTGTAACACTCCACATGCTCTGACATGCTTTTGCGAGAGGGCGGAGGTAAATTTGTACAACGATGTAATCACGCGATCATCGCTACTTCCGCAGACAGAAATTGAACCCTGACCTTACCTAAACTCGAAAAACGTTAACCCGGTCTGGGTGAGTGTAAAGTGTTTGGGTCCGATGAGGTTGGCCTGTTGCATCCAGCAATCACTTTGCGACAGCAGGATGCGTTTTCCATCGCCTTGAAACGAGTTCAACGTTGGCCGGTACTTTGCGAACAGTGTAAACATCGACGCTAGCGTAGGTGGTTTCACTTTGGTCGGTGGATTAGACATCAAGGCATCAATTTCGATACTAGGTAATTTAGCAATCGGAAGGGCCTAAAGGTAAGGGTGAACGCGCGCGTACGTGTTTTGTGTGTATGTTTGTCGAGAACGTAACAATTTAGTTTGGTAGCAACGGTACGCGCGCGTTGCTAGGGTTCACTAGCGCCGTGCAGCAATCGCTACTTTGGTAACGTTGTTTCTATTGCGAGGGTAAGGTCAATGAGGTTGGAAGTTTAAAACAATTGCTTTTAACATTTTGTTGAGGTGGTCATGATAAGTTATGGAATTTACTTGAATTTATTCGTTGGATTCAACAATTTCTTTTTTGCCTAGGAAATCATTGCCTGTTTTGTTCTGCCTTGGGTAACGGATGGCTAACTGTAGGCAAACAGTCTAATCGTATGGAAGACATTGAAAGAAAGAGAAGTAATCGCCTCTCTAGGGATTCATGCGTCCAGTTTGATTAAATGCTTTTGGCATAGGAGACACCCGAGGCTACTTCCGACCACAGTGAGCAAACCTACAATTATCATTAGATCGCTGGTTTGATAGAGGTTGTAAGTTCCCTTATTTTTTTTTAAATATTGACAAATTCGTTGCCGGCATTTTCATAAGAGACGAATGAGGTATCTGAGATAAAAAATGCCTTTATAAATCGAAAGAAAGAAAGAAAAGTTGCCGGCATTTCTATTCAATCGATTTTGATAAATTGGTTTTTATGTTTACAATTACTGGCCATACGACGCTTTGCTTGGCTTGCCATATCAAGCCAACAGAATTCGATGGATCTCAGTATCCGGATTGGTTTATTTTACTAAATTATAAAGAACTATCATTTTATCCTCAATAGAATTATCTATTGATAATACTAAAGAGGGGAAAGGATTATCAACTTGGTAGTGCTCGGTGTTGAAATGCTAACATGCTGTGAAACACAATGAAATGATATTTGTTTTTAGATGCTCTTCAATATATTCTGCAATGCATTTTTTAAATAAGCCTGTTTTTTTTTTATGTCGACGAACCACATTGCGTCCGTGTACGTTTTATGTAACGCTGTGTAACGCTTTTATAACGGTCAAAATCCAACTAACGCCGACCGCATTCAAATATTTGCTTCCTTACCATATGCTGAGCATTTTCACCGGAGCGTGCGCTGTCAACCGGAATGACATTTCAAAGCACGCACACATTCCCACGCACACACTCAGCACAATTGCACATTGAACAATTGGTTTTGCGGCCGCGGAGTGCGATGTAAATATTGTTGCCGCTCGTGAAACACATTTCGCAGGTGGTCTATCTCGGTGTACGGTGGTTGTTGGTTGGTGAGTTGGTGCGTGAGTAAATTACAAGTAAGCAAAGCATTATTTCGTGTGACTCGCACACTACCCACGACGGTGTAACAAACCACCCGGAGGTGTCGTGTCACATCTATCAGTGGTGGTGCTCGGTTTGGCGCTGGGTGGTTCGTTCGCACCTTCACGCGGTTTTGCACTACCATACAGCTTTCTGGTGGTGGGCCTCGTGTTCTCGGAGTGTGCGGCAGTGTCATAAAATTCCGATAAGAAAATGACGTGTTGAAAGCAGCTGCGTGGATGGTTACGGGATATTCGTCGCGTTCGTACGCCGGAAGCTGCTGTCCCAGCCAAAAGTGAGTGCGTGTGTCATCCTTGCCAATGTTCCCGCACATACAGAGTCAGCCAGAAGTGAGTAGGATGCATTAAAGATGGAGATTCGCACCGTATCGATGGACAGTGGAGAAGAACAGAGTGTGTAGAGAGGATTGTGCAGACGGGAAAAAAATGGAGTCAGCAGTCAGAGCAGACACGGCTGTTGCTTCCGGCCGGAGGTGAATTGCCGCATTGAGGATAGCGTGGCGCATACGGATTTCCATTCCATTTTCACTTAAAAGAATGGCAATTTAGCAAAGGAAAAACGCGCAAGAACGCGTACCAAGTGTCAGATTGTGTGTGCATCCTCAGCGCCATCCTGCGTTTTTTTTTGCCGGTGGAAAGAGAGATCTTCAACCGCTGCATTGCAATTCCAAGCGTACCAAGTGACGGAGCGAAAAAGAGAGCATTTGTGCGAAAAGGAAAGCGAATTCGTAAAGCAACATTAGCACATCGCTATGTCGTCGTCCTGTGCGCCGCGTGCAGCGCACAAAGCACCAAAAGTGCATAATTTCACCGGCCAATTGAAGCGTCGACCGATGGGTAAAAATGGGGATGGAGATGGCCGCATCGTGTAAAACAATAAATTGTGATCGATTTTAGGTGGCGAGCGCGACAGGAACGGAAAGTGAAAGCCAAACACACTGGCGTACAAAGCGAACACGGAAACGGTGGGGTCCATATTGGCCATAATAGTAGCAGCAGCAGCGCTAAAAATGGTTGCAACTTTTGCTTTCTTTCAAGTGTTGCTACTATCTTTGCGTGGGAAAGTTTTCCGTTCCACCGTTTTGTTAACATTAATTAAACATCTTAAATTAAAAAGATGAGTGAGGTCGCGTCTCGCGAAGTTGTGTTAATTGAGTGCATTGTGCATTGCAAATAGCTTTCAATTTGTTTCAATTCTTTTGTGGACACAAAACGTCAAGTCCAAGCAGCTGTGAATGATGTCTACTTGATGAGAAAATAATAATGGAACGATTAGCAATGATCCGCAGTGCAATGGTTACTGTGTGCCTGTGTGTGTTAATACTCCGGACCAACGTTTCCCATGGATACTCGATGGAAAAGTGAATTCGTGTTTAATTGGAAGTCATGCTTGCTAGTATCCACCAAGTGCTGCTAGTTTTACTGCAAGCAGAAGCAAAAAAAAACGTTCTGAGAAGTTATATTTGTGCGCGAAAACCTCCTATCCTTTGCACCCTCTTTCCGGTTGTCCGACTTGCTGTGTGTGTGTGAGTGTGTGTTGGAAAATTGAACGGTAAAAAACGGTCCCTGCGACTGACAGAAGGCAACCGGGGGGGTGTGTGTGTGTTGTGTGCGGTGCGTGCTAAATCCGTGTCACTCTATTTTCGATCTGCCCCCTTTACTGATCTTCCTCTGCCCATAATACAAGCGACCGATCAGGATCTCCCATCGCCAGACCCATCATTCTTCACACACCAGCTCAGCTGCTGCTTTCTGGTGGAGCGTATATGCGTGTTCACGGTGGAAAGTTTGCATTTCCACAGCTGGAATAACGCTAATCTATTCGGCCCCAGTCTCTGCTCGGAATAGTGACCGTTTAAAGTGTGCATACACATTAAGTAATTTGGAATCGAATGTAAAAGAGTAAAAACACGCGCACGCCCTAGTGTGTGGTGCAGTGCCATGTTGCATAAAGCTTGTTGTGGTAATTTGTTTTCACATAAATTATCCGCTCACCGGTCGGTAGTCTTTCTCCTGAAGGAAGTGGCCACCGATTGCCGACTTTTTAACGCTGCTGTTAACTGCGTTACTGCACAACACATTGGAACGAACAGTCGAGTGTTATGGTTGATAAAGTTTAGTAAGTAGTAATTGGTAAGCTTCCGGTGTTATTAGTAGCACGGGCAGCTATTACATTGTTGTTACCACGCATTGCATGTTACTTTTTATATTATTATCATTATTTTAGGGTGTTTCTACGACTTACGAAGAAGAGCAGCAGCAAATGCAAATGATTGCAAGGAACTTTAATTTACTTCCAGGGTCGAGAAACCATATTACTAACACGCCAACATTTTTTCTCCAAAAACAAACTGTAGTTGGCTGAAGAAATACTTGGAATTAGAACGTAAACCTGGTCAGTTCTGTTTTGTAATTTTTAAGGTTGCAATTTTTCTATGATTTTCATTTTTTTCAATTTACCAATGAAAGTATAATTGTCCTAAATACATGAGAATTACCATCATCACGTTTCAATGTATAAGAGCATGATTACAATGCTAAAAGCAAACCAAATTGATGTACCTCGGAGTAATGTTAGTAACTCTATCAATACATCGAGGAAAAAGTGGAGAATAATGTAGGAATTTCATGTAAAATCGATAAGTTAAATACCAGCACTGCTGGTATCCCGGCCGTTCTGGCGGACACATCAACGCCATCGCAAAAAAGGATTTTAAAGGCTGGACTGTCTGGTGCCATTCTCAAGACATGACTAGCCTACAGGAGCCTGGCGTGTCTTATTCGTTGCACGATGATGTGGTCACCGTATAGTACGTAGAGCTGAGCTAGAGCGCAGCTTGCTCCTCCATTGTGACCAAAAATCCAATAATCATTTCAACAAACAAGCAATTTTTTATGCATCCCCGCAACTATCATTGTATTACAAGGATTTAATTTTGCGAACAAACCTTGTACCGGATAAATAGATTAAAATGAAAGTTTACGTACGCACAAGAAATGCGTAATGAAACCTGTTGATTTTGTACCGTGTGCCGCGAAGCCGACTTGTACAACCTTCAAGAAAGGGACAATATATCGAACCATATTTGGGGGAGCATTTGCAGTCATTCCACATAAAGTCGTGCACCATCACACGCTTCTCATCGATATATTGTACACGCCAGATGGTGGTAGGACCTAGGTAGGTAGGTACGAGCTGGGCATGAATGATCGATGTGTGGTGGTGGTTGATAGAGGGTTGCAGATTTGCTGCAGCCGGTTGTTGATGATGCGACCGGTGGTGTGCTGGTGACGATCACCTTGAGCTCTTTCCAATCGTGGTGCGCGACATACTCAACCTTCACTCGTGCGGGTTGTGCGTGGTCGCTTAAATTCACATTAAAGAGATGACAGAAGACTGACTAGACGCGCCTCCGTGTGTGTGGGCTTGGCTGGCAAAAACAGAAGGCCAACGAAGATATGGATGATAGGAACCAAACAAATAATTATGATGCATAATGTTTGCATTTAGATTGTGGCAATTAAGTTTATTTTTCTATTTTATTAGCTGGCTTTTTTTCTCGCCACATGTTGGTAGATGTTCGTAGAGACATCTGTTTTTTTCAATAATAAAATAAACATGAAAGTATAGATAAAAGATTTTTAAGCACAGTACAACATGTCACAATGGACAACATTCTCCCTTCCTGCCCTAACTAGAAGAACCCTTGCCGAAAATCTACATTTCTAACGTTTCTGTTCCAAACTTATATATTATAATGATGAATATTTTGATAAATTACTTTCATGGTTCATTTAAATTAAGTCCTCGCCTCAAACGTATCAACACGACTAATCAAAAACCACGTTTTGTTTTTGTACACTATTCACTAGAGTATAATTTTTATCCTTTGATAATACAGTAGTTTGTATTATCCTCAAACAAGCAGTTATTTGTGTTGTTATGCCCTCGAACAACTGTATAAAATGAGTACTTTCGTTTTTCAATTGCATTTTCTACTTTACCTGTACTTACGTCTATACATATCCTATGGAGAGGAACCATCCCCTATCTCCATTTTATTTTTACGATGGCAATAAATATGTTTACTTGTTTGTTTATTGATTTCACGGTCAAATTAAGGACTGTGACATTATTATTTTTATTCTCTACCCCCCGTCTCTCCACTGAATCCCGGTTGGATGTGGTAGTGTGCGCGGTTTATGCGCTTTCAAGTTCATGTGCCATACGTAAACAGTGACGCAGGGGGCTGTCTGGTGAAGGAAAAACCACAACAGCACGTGCCCTAAAGAAACCGGTGGCATAATGTCCGTGATCCTCTCCCCATCATCCCACAACACCCACCCACCCTATCGATATCTTGATGTATTCGTTTTGTTTTTTCTTTCGATTGTTGTTTCCTCAGTTATATTGCTCAGCGTTCTCCAGCTCACGAGCAGCTGATAGCGATAAGAGCCGTGATTCGCTTCTCAAATAGGGGTATTTTTGCTGTGGTCGTTGTTATTATTTCTTTTTTTTCAATGCTTTCAACAGCGTCGTAACTGCTGCTGGTGAATGCAAATTCCTAAGCTCCCCAAACTTCGTCCGACGGCAGGATTGCGTCGGAATTGGTGATGACCTACAAGTACAGACATACAGCACACCTATACCAACGGTGGCGGCGTCGGTGGCCCGCGAATCGATCAAACAATCGTGTGCAGACAAACAAATAAACATTTGCGCAACGTGTTTGACCCGTGCCCGTGTGCTGTGCGGGAAATGTACTGTCCTTTCCTCGGGGAAAGGCGTAATTGAAGGAATTGGAGGCATACACAATCATCGGAACTGTCTCTCGTATCAACAAATCTTAAATCGTTCATCAAATGCATCGCTTGCATGTTGTTGCACATTGCAATGGTGCGTGCGCCACATGTTGACGTTTAACAATATTTAGGAAAAACTCCTTGTGTCCTTGACCCTTGAACAGGACAGGAGGAAGCACAACACAAGCGCGACACGAACGGAAACGAAACTTGATTTTTGTGTTGCTTTTGCTTGCTTGCTTGCTTGCAGTTCACTCGCAACATTGCGTGATCTGTGTCCACACGGTATGCTAATGGTGCCGCCCGCCACTAGTGTGCAAATAAATCCGGTTGTTATCCTGGGACATAATTCCCTGAAGGGGCTATCTCTTCTGCACACACACAAAAAATGGTTCTACCTTATCTGAGCGCTGAATAAAAAGGTGGGAAGATTTCTTTCTTGCTTGTCTTGCAGCATTCGTGAAATTTGATAGAGCGGCCCCAAAACGTCATCGTTCAGTTATCAATGTCCACGACCAGTGGACAGAAAGGCAGAAGAAGATAAACGTACAGACGCCGCGTGCACGCGCTTGAATTAAGACTTGTTGATTGTCAATTGAACAGAAGTGGACACCGAAACACTGAACCGCAGTGAACCTTGTGGCTGTGGTTTGGTCCAATTCATTTAGGACAAAGCGTCCTTGGGTGCGTTTAGTAGGCGTCTCGGCACGCAGAAACCCTTCGCGACACGGACATTGATTTTGGAGTTTAGTTATTTCAGCTCACGTCCCACGGCGAAGAACTATTCGTGAATGAATTGTATTAATTGGTCCTGTGTCCTGTGTGAGAAGCTTTTTGGAATTCGATTTGATCGTTCGACCCCAAAACCTAGAAGCAAAAAAAAAAAAAACACTATGTACCAGGAGTCCAACAATAATGGCATGATGTCAGAAATGAGTTGTCTATCAATTTATCAACTAAATTGTATTCAATTCCCAAAAGCCTCTCTGCCTGGTCTCTCCCTTAATTGGCGTCCACTGTTTCAAGACAAAATTTGCATGTAAAAGATGGAAAACAAGGGGATGAAGAGCTCGTTGATCGGTCACTGGCTGTTGTCCGGTTGTATTTCCAAATCTATTCGTCGCGCGTGCCTGGACAGCTTGTCGGCACACCGCTCTGTACCCTGCAACAATCTATGTCCACTTGTAGTACGAATTGTAATCCTCGATCAATGAAGTAGACAGTTTTGTACCGGCCACGTGCGTCATTAAGTTTGAGAACGGCGAGCAACTCCTTCTTTGGGCTGCTTGTCATTATGAAATTGGATGGCGGATAGGAGTCGTTCTACAAGCCATTGCCTGATTTGTCCTCGTGGGGGTGGACAACACGTCAAGCTGCCCCACACCCCCTCTTCGTGTTAATCCGTACCATACACGGATGGGGTGGTATCGGACATTAGATTCACCCGGGAGGAAAAGTGCATACGCACGAGAAGGTGCGAAATTGGACCTGGAATAACAACTCATTTTTCGATGAATAACACATTAAAACGAATCTAATGAGCCGGGAAGCAGGCAGCAGGTTGGCCCGTTTTATTGCAAATTGTGCCCAACACACGTGGCACAGAGAATTGTCCCAGCGCGCGCACCAATAATGTGTGGTTATGCGCGATAGAGAGAGGATGCGAATTAAGTTTGCCACGTTGTGCTGCCATGTACGTATTGTTGTAACTTGTATAAAAAAAGCCGGGTCGGCGGGCCGGGTACAGTGTGTACTAACGCAACGTTTCCATAATACACCTGGTTGTCGTCACGATTGAGTGCATTCTGTACGTAGCGCATAATACGTCCGCCGCGGTCTGTGTGTCGATAGTTTGGGTGCATTATTATTTGCCGCCCATCATCGGCACGCTTAGTGTGGTTTGTAGGGCCGTCAGAAGAAGTGGCACATTTGTCAGCTGTGTGACGAAGGCACCGCTAGAATGGTGAAGTTCATTTTCTAGCGATAGCGTGTACGAAGTGTGACAGACGGTAAACAGTTTCTTATCAATTTTTAGCATGGGTAACGGCAATAAATGGTTGAGGAAGAGAAGGATTGGGCGAGTTGTGGGGCTGGGTGCGTTCGCTAAATGTTTATGGAGGCCTACATTTCTGCAAATCAAATGCAAAGTGACGATCATATGACGCATGCTCGGCTTGTGTTGTGTTAAGCGATACGGACAACACGAATAATGATGGTCGGTCGGGAAAGGATCGTTGTTTGCACCGAGTTTTCGTAGAGTGTGGCATACTGTGAACAACAACAAACCGTGTACAGTTGGATAAGGTGTACGATCGTGAGTTGTAACAAATGTTTAGAAGACGGTGGAAGGAATTAAGTTTGAATCAGCTGATTGGTGGTGTGTACGGTATTGAATCGTAATCAGAATTGCACAACCGATAGATGGAAAAGATTGCATAAATACAGTCGTTGGCTGGCCTGGCGCCTATATTATACGGATACTACTACGTGGGCACATTCCACCTATTCAGTACCAGCAAGAGCAAGAGTCACGCACATTTAAAATGTTTCAAATCATCCAATTCGTTCGTTTGGTTGTTGTGTTATAAGAACCTTCACCCTTTTGCTATTTCGTTTTTCGTGTGCAGTTGTGTGGTGCGCGTGCTTATCAAACTTGTCCTTCTCCACCGGTGGTAATGTAATCAATAAATCATGCTCGAAATCAGGATTACAGATTGCTAATTGATTCGCTACGGAGTGTGGCGTGCAATTAAAAACGTTCTGTGGTGTGTTTATTGTGGGTTGATTGTAAATAATTTCGTACTTTTGTAATAATCACAAGTAGCAAAACTTTTTTAAGCTAGCTCACGCTTCGAAATGCTTCCCTAGAATTCGATGTATATGGTTTATGCTTTTGTTTATATGGAAACAAATTATGACATACAAAATGGTGTCATGCATCACAAACACCGGAAAATGATGTTGTATAAAAGTAATTCATTAGAAAAGTCAACAAAGACTACATACAGATCTGTAAAGGTCCATTTATTGTCTGGTTTATATATTCTTAAGAGAAAAATAGCTGGAACAGTTGCATTTAACATTTACCTCGATGTATTCAGCAGTTTGCATCCCTGTGTACACCGAAAAACAAGCGAAAAGAATTTGAAAACGATCAGAAATACAAACAAATTATGAATGAATTAATTAATTAATCAAAAATAAACATAAAAACCATTAAACTAAATAATATATTAAGGTCTTAATATTGCCCTTATCTTTCGTTTAAGATTAATCAACTATTGACAATATAACGTCACTCCTTCCAGGATGTCGTTAGGGTAGTTAGCGGCCACTTTAGTGGGAATTTTTATCGTACAAATAAATGTTCGTATGTTTGTAGCTCTTCTGTGGGTTTAACGGTCTGTTTTGCTTCCATTTTAAGAACATTATAATTGGAAAAGTTCCCAAAATTGATCCTTTGGATCAGGCATAAACGACACTGCCTGTCCTGCACATCTTTGTCCAGGATCTTCTGCTCCGTTTGAATAGATGCTCTGAAACTTTGGCACATGTCTTGGGACGATAAAACCACTGTAAAAGACTGCAGTGTGACTGGGTTCTCGTCGAATAGCCGAAAAGGCTATAGCTGACGGTTAGCAATGTTCTTCCAATAGGGACAGTGTTGGTACATTCAGTACAGGTGCAAAATGAAATGTACAGGATTGCTACAAGGAAGTGATACTTCTTCTTGTTTGACCAAACGATCTCTTGGGCCATGCCTGCCATTTTTGGCTTACTAGACTCATTGTTACCGCATAGTTGGATATAGTCAGTCCTCACTATGGGGGAACGGTCCAGATGAGACATGAACCCCGGTCCTGCCGTGTGAAGGAAGTGGCCATAAATGACGATTGCTAGCCTCATGTCGTTAGAAAAATAAGCTAATTTAAAAAAAAACTGCGATACATGATTTTTGAGCTTTTTAATATCATTATTTTCATTTTTACAAGCAAAATTAGCCTCACGTGTACCGCAAAATATGCCTCCCAAATGGTAATAAATTCTAATCTTAATTTTTTTTCAATCAATTGGAAATATTCTTCAGTAAAAATCCAAAAGAACATAAAATGTGTAGCACAGCATGCAGTCGTCCTTCTGAGCTCGTCCCGCTGCGATGTTAAATCTAACGAAATTGCGTGGAATGCAGAGGATTTTGCGCATCGATCATATTACAACGGTTGATTGGGAAGCATATGAACATACAGATTTGGCAAAGCAGGATCGACTTAAAAAGATATGATTCCTTCCCGCCGCCACTTGATGCACTTGGGACTGCAATCATTCCCAAAAAAAACTGGAATTTTTGTAATTAGTTACTAAAGGATATAGGACATTTGTGAAATTGTGAATAGTAGTCAACTTGATCACATTTTGTTTAACTTACAGTATCGCTCCCACCCCCATTTGCAGCACATGTGCTCTGCTTCCAATAAACTTTCCAGCATGCTCCCTTACTTTTATTTGCGCTTATACACCCGAACGCCCGAATGCTCTAAAACGCTCGCCTGCTCACACGTGAAACGGCCTCGGACGTTTAGCCGCGTTGTACATTGCCCTTTTTTACCATCATCTCGCATAACATTTGCACAGCTCACCCAGTGTGCTTACGCGTGTGAAGGGGAAGAGGAGCAGGGACGGGGGGAATTTCAGAATAGTTTCGCGTTTCTCTTTCGCTCTTTCCCGTTTCGCCGTTGCCGGTGGTGCGCGCACGGTGAGCAGATGGGTTGCGCTGATTGGTCAAAATTTTTGTGCCGATGGTAGATGGGAAACTAAATCCCCCTTTAAGGGTGGGAACGTCGTAGCTCCCCTGTGGAGGGGCACCGCGGTCTGGCGCAATTTTTTTGTTCGTTCAAGAAACATACGACGAAAAAGAAGAAGAACAAGAAGAAAGGGGCAACAAAAAATAAACGCGTTGAGAAAGATTCGTTTGTTTCGTCGTTTGCTGTGTATATCTCGTCGTTAAACGGGCAAGAATTTGCAGTGTCAGTTTTTGGTCCGTGCGGGGTTTTGTGTGCTTGTGTGGGGCGACGGATTCGTTCTTGCTAACGGCGGCTTTTCCGAGCTGGGTGAATTCCATTATAAAGACGGAAGCAACGGCCAGCGTTAAGTGCAGTTCGGCAGCGTTTACAGTGCTGGGCGTTTGTGTAGAACCAACGGTTGTAGAACGGATGGTGTGGATCGAGTGTTGTGTGCGGCGCGTTTGTTACTGATCAGTTGGCTAAGTTTCTAATGATCAGTAATTGTGTTGTGTGTAGTGATGGTTTTGTTGTGAGGTAAACTTATAATTTCATCCTGCAAGTTTTTAATATAAAAGTAGTAGATATTTTATCAATTGCGTCAGCACAAAGTGTGTGAAACCCATTCAAACGTCACATTAGTATGGTGAAACTCCTTTCGTGAGTGTTTTTTTACTTTAGTGAATGTTAAGCATGACGTGCAATTCAGAATGCTACAAAAAAAAGGTTACGGGAATATTTGCTTGATGAGATTGACTTTCCGAACGAAACTACCAGCTAATAACGTTTTGTATGCATTAGAGCAGTATCATTTCGATGAAGGATGGATTTTGTCGCTTTTCTAAAATATTGTGCTCTAAATATTGTGGTAAAAACTCCTCCTGGTCATCGAGTTGTTCGTATAACGAATGAAACACTAGAACAGAGGTGAGGACACTTTTATCGAATAGGACCGCACAATAAAATAACTGCTTTGGCGACCCAGATAAGTCCAGAGTTAGTGTTCATTACTCGCTTTGAAGTTATTTATGTTAAAAGCACAAATCACAAAACAAACAATTCATTACGTTCGACAAAAGCTTTACTTTTGCTTGTTAAAAATTGTAAAGCAAAAAAGTCTTCCTTTTCTGTAGGCGTACCAAAATTCGCTAGAAAACGTCTTTATTGGAATCGTGTTTTTAAGAAAATAAACGGAAACGATTTCCTAATTAAAATAGTTTATAGCTGAAGATCACGTTATAATTGAAATGAAAAAAAAATGGATGGTGTTTTTTGTGACGAGATCTTGTTCACTTTTTGTGCGAGTCTTACCATTATTTTGTATCGGGCCGAATCAGATGTCGGTCCAAATTTGGCCTGCTGCTGGCTGGATTTTGCCGTCCATTTCTATAGTGGTAAGAGGGTTGACTGTTCCTCATTTAGATATTTGGGGGTATTCCCCAAGAACGACAAAGATTTGGTCTTTTAAAGTAAAGCAGACAATTACTATATTATTGTTAACTTTTTTTTTTCTATGAACATTTATCATACTGTTAACCATGATCAAGAGTTTTATTAATTTTAGTTTTCATATAATACTTTAAACTACTTCTTGGCTAAGATCGCTTTAAAACACTTGTAACTCCACAAAGTTCTAATGTATTTAGACAAACTCCTAATTATTATGAAACTAGTACGATTTGTAGTAAAATAGGATTGCTGGCATTTGACAAATGACAAACCATGAGAATGTTAAGTCAGAAGCTGGAATTTGGCTGGGTGTTAAAATTCTGGCCTGTCTCTTTTTGCTCTACAATCTCAATTTAGGACCCGCCTTGCTATTCAAAGCTTCCTTCCCTTTTACCGGTGATCCTGCTGAGTATCGTTAGAACTTTATGTCTTAACATTCTACTATAGAAGAAAACTAAATGTTGAACAAGGACATGTCTTGCAGGCCTACCCTATAGGCGTGTAAGTTTAAATTTACTTTTCTTTATTGATCTTTTTCTTTAATTATTTCAATTCAATCAACTCTAGCAACTAGAATCAAAGCTACTGACGCATATTCAATAATTGGACTAATAGTAAGACCATGAAACACTTTGTTGCCAACTCAAAATTAAACCAAAGGTCCTGCAAGCTTCAGTAAGAGTGTGTTATTACGATGGTTCGCAAAAAAAAGTCCTATACCTTATTCGACCGTCACAACACGCAGTTTTCAGGGCCAAACCAAACCGTCCAATATAATTTCGCTTACATATTCGCCCATTTCGTTTTCGGTGCTCGTTGTTACACGGGTGTGCTTGTGCTTTGAATGATGATGGTTCTGGTTCACGATAAACGGTAGTTGAGAAAGTTTGATCAAACAAATTTCTCCAACCCTCTCACAACCACCAGGTATCCTTTTACGCGGGAGGGCCATCATGTACCGTGCTCGATTTCTCCAACCCCGGAAAAACACACGCACACGGCACATCATATTGGCGCGGCAGCAACACTAGACTCTTGGGTCCTTTTTGGAGGTCTTTTATGCCTTTCCTTTCTTTCCTATCGGGTACCGTTGTACCACCGTTGCTTGAGAAGGGCAAAAGCATGAAGCGGCGTTTCCTCCTCACTGTCAAGGTTATTGAGTTGTTGAATGTAAACCGAAGAAGCCCGACATTAATGGTTCTCCTCCAGTCGCGTGGGGATCCTGCGAACGCAGCTCACAGGCCACAGGCTTTCATTAGCCGGACACACTCATAGCTGCTGGCGGGAGGTTAGAGTCGGTCGTGCTTTTAAGGTACCAGCAGGTCGTTTGGTGTTGTTCGTCCAATTCCGTGGTATTAATGGGATTTTGGGGTGTGCGAATTTAGGGTTTGTGAAAGTTGTGTGCAAAAATAGAAACATGGTCACAGCAATTGTGAAAGAGTTAATCAATTTTTTCGTTGGACTTTTCATGTGTTTTTTACATGTTTACTTCAAACAATTCGTAATTACATTACTTATTCAACGCGGGCTATGTGTATCGATTCCGTAGCACAACGGCGGGAAACTCATGCTGGTGATTGCATGTGTTGTGTTGTCGTCGTCGCGTTTTGATCACGTTGCGTGGGTCTTGTCCCCGTCATTATTAATTACCTTCATTTGTAGTTTGATATCGATCATTGAAGCTTTCTGTACCTCGTTGATCCGGGAGTGCCGAAGCATTTTGTTGTATATTTTCCAGCGCTTATCACATTACCAGCCGAACTAATTAAAACTTCTCTTTCCGTTGTAATTTATTTATAGCAAAATTAAACAATTTCAAATAAGATTTTCGCGCAAGGACAATAAATGGAATTGAATGCTTACGGTAGCAGCTGCTGTGTTTGGAGGGTACGGAGTGGAGCTTTTCGGAAAACGATTTGGTGAAACAGTGGACCATCGATTCCTCTGAAGGGAAATAGAAAGCTGCAAGCTACTGCTTCATGCTAAGCAGTGATCAAGTGGGTGCTAGACTACGTTTTACCAACCCGATTGCCACAATTCAATTCGGTTTGAGGTGATAAATTGAAGGAACAGCAGCAACCAGCGGAGTAGTGGCCAAAAAAATCAATTCAAGGGAGGGACCACAAACGAGATGGCCCGTCACTTTATGGCAGTGTGTGTCGTGTGTCTGCTCTGTGCAGATCATGTACCCTGCAAGCAGCATTTTTCCGACTCCCATGGTAGCAGCAAATCGTCCGAAACCGCTGGTCGGTCGGATACGATACGCGACGTGCGATCATTGATCGATCTACCGTACGAACCGACGATTGTCGCCCAAAGTTTTGAAGCGGTATCGCCTGGTGAGGATTGGAGAAATAGTGATGTACATCGGATAGTGAAAAGGCATCATCACCACCACCACAACCACCACGACACCGACGACGATCACGATGATGAGCACGACACGGATGGTACACAAACCGAGTTTGACCGTTTGATGAAGGACAAGATGAATCAGGCGATGAGGAAGATATTCACCGAATATGGCAACCCGGCATCGATGACGATGGATGTGCAAGGGTTCGAGCGGATGGTGCGTCAATTGGGTATGTTTCGACTGATACCGGGAGCGACGGCAACTGGTGAAAGTGACCATAACGTCCTGGATGGTAGTGGTGGTGATGGGTCGGAAGCGAGTGTGTCGCCGGTGCAGATAGATTCTCTAAAGGTAAGCCTAAAGGCGGAAATTTGCCGCAATAACGTTGGCATTAACTAGGATACACTCATTTTGATCGTCTATTTTTTGTTTGCTCCATGTTTACAGTGTATTAGCAGTAATGAATTTCTACGGCGCGTTACACCACCGATGATACGGTCCCAGGAATGGGAAGATGCAGCTAAAAGTGATAAAAGTAGTACCGCCGGTGCGGAAAATGAAGGCAGCAATAGAACGGGAAACGGTGACAGTACTTCCGTCGTTGAGCGTAACGTGATGGAGGAGAAGGAGGAGAAGGACGCAGCGAAACTTATTTTATCAAACGATAATATACAAAACGTTAGCATAAGCAACAGCACCACTAATAGTAATAGCAATAGTACCAGTAATAGTAGTAGTATCGACAACAAATACAACAGTAGTTATAAAAGTAATAACGGCAGTAGTACTGACGATCAGCTGCTCGTGCAAATTGCGATACCGGAGGAGAAGATCAATGGTAGCACGAGCAACGAAAGCTCCGTTCGTGTCGAGTCAACGGTAATGTTGGGTGATCGCGATCTTTACAACGTGTGTCCCATGCTGTTGGGCCATCTACTATCCAGTGTGGCGCAGGAACGGTCCGGCTGCTTCGGGGAGGATAGTGTTCCACCGCTGCAGGTGAGCAGTTTGCTGGAGCAAAACGATCCTCATCATCACCATCATCACCATCATCACGATGGTGGCTCATCGGAGGCGGCCGTATGGATCTACTCGTCGATCGCGATCTTGGGTGTCAGTTTGTGCGGGTTGCTCGGTGTTGTGGTGATACCGTGCATGGAAAAACATTTCTACCATCACGTGCTACAGTTCCTGGTAGCGCTAGCCATCGGGACGCTGTGTGGTGATGCGCTGCTGCATCTACTGCCGCACGCGATGCTGTCCTCGTTAGAGAACTCTAAAGCGGCACACGATTCGATGATGTACAAGGGCCTAGCGGCAGTGCTCGGGATCGTATTCTTTTACTTTATGGAACGTTTCCTGACGGTGATTGCGGAATGGTGCAAAACGCGCCAGAAGAAGGATAAGCCGCCGTCGCGGGTGCGTGTGATGCGTGATCCGGAATCGACCTCGCTGCATGCATCGAGCGCCGGGGAGAAACAGTGCAAGCACAAGTACAGCTCGTACCCGTACTGTTACGATGAGATCGCGATGGACACGAAGGACGATCATCACGAGCACAACAATACGGGCACGAACGAAAATCACAACAGTGCGCTGGCCAAGTGCGCCAACCATCATCACAATGGGGAGCTGTCCGCGGACCATAATGCAGAGTACACCGCGCTGAACAATCATCAGCAGCAGCAGCCGAACCACACGCAAAGCAACCATCAGTCGCTGCGGGAGGAAACGAACGATAATAACACGGTGTCCACTAATCTGGACGAAGCGGGATCGATTGAGAGCAGCGAGCAGGCGAACAATCACCATCATCATCATCATCACAGCGGTGGTCGGCAGGGCAGCAAGTCGTCGGAGCAAACATCGGGTGGGAAACTGCGCCCGGAGAATTATACCATCATCTTACGCGAGCACGAAACCAAGCACCATGGCCATTCGCACACGCACGGACACGTTCATTCGCCGCCCGGTTCGCTGTCGGCGGTCGCCTGGATGGTGGTGATGGGCGACGGTTTGCACAACTTCACCGACGGCATGACGATCGGGGCAGCGTTTGCGAACAATATTGCCGGAGGCTTCTCGACCGCTATTGCCGTGTTTTGTCACGAGTTGCCACACGAGCTAGGTGACTTTGCGGTGCTGCTAAAGGCGGGCATGTCGGCACGGGAGGCGGTGTACTATAATCTGCTCTCCTCGCTGCTCAGTCTGCTCGGTATGGTGCTCGGTATAGTGGTTGGCCATCAGCCGGAAGCTTCCGGATGGGTGTTTGCTGTTGCGGCTGGCATGTTCCTTTACATCGCGATGGTAGATATGGTGAGTGGTGGATGGACACATGAGGGGGGGGAAGCGTTTTCGTTACATTCATACATGATTTTGTCTTATCGATTGTAGATCCCGGAACTGACATCATCCCACGGTGCGGAAGAACGTTGCAAAACATCCGAGTTTGTGTTGCAGTTCCTTGGGCTGACGCTTGGGTTCAGCATCATGATGGTAATAGCTATGTACGAGCACGATCTGATGCTGCTGTTTGTCGAATAAGTTTTTTGTTTTACGTTGCTCGGAGTGTGTGTATATCAGTGCAAAGTTACAGAGTCAAACGATGAACTCAACCACTCCTCCTCTCCCTACTAGTAAGCGGGGTTTATGATCAGTTCCTCGACGCATAGCGTCGTCTTCGGGGAGCTCTACGGAGCGTACCGTCTTAAAAGTATACATCTTCAAGCTCGCCACTTTCTATCCTTTAACCTCACATAGACGCGTCCTCGCGGCTAATATACCCGCCCCCCCTGTGTGTACAGAAAAGCTATTGCCAACGAAAGAAGGTAAAGTCAAACCAATGCAGCAGTTTCATCTTGTGTGGTAAAAGCGAAAAGAAAAAAAAACTCAATATTAGGAAGGAAAGACAAAATGGCAAACAATATTACAGTAAATAGTAAAAGGCGCATGGAAGATGGAAAGCTTCTTCCTTGCGTAGTAAGATTAATGTGATCGTTGATGTGAAATGCAGAAAAAGCAGTCGCATTGGAATATCTCCTGTACGCAAATATTCTGTAGGGTCAAGCAAAAACAAGAAAGGAAAATGGAACTGAATCCTTTAAAAGAAAAACACAGAATCCACGGGGTCTGTACTAAAATCAAGAAAGTCAGTCATATGGCGATCCTTGTACAGTATGTACTCAGTCTCGCGTATCATAGTAGCCCATTGTGCATGAGCAATGGAAGCGTTGTAAATGTATCTCTAATGCTCTGGCTACTTGATGATCGCGCAATTTTTGGTAGAGTTTTTTCTCATATTTTTCCCCCCAACTTCAATAGACATGTAGAGAGAGTGGTAGGTTTTGTAAACAGAACAAACGAAAGAAAGAAAGAAAAAGAAAAACAATACCGAATGCTTCTCAAAGCTCAGATAAATAACACGAAAAGTATTAAACAACCTATTGCATGTTACACACAAAAAGATCACACACCTTACATTATATATAACAAAGCAAAAGATGGATGATCAGGAGGAAATCGTACAACTTTAGTAGCATCCACGGCAGGGGTCGTCCACCAAACCACACCGTATCGTCCCTATTGGGATTTGGATAAGTTTTTTTTTGAGTAATTTTAATTTTTAAGTTCCGTTTTGCGTCTTTTCACTATCTGCCAGTAATAATTAAGGGTTTTCGTGTAACATTTTGCAATACTTTTGCAGCGCTATGTAGGATGTGCGAGCTGCTGAAGGATAGCTTTTTTAATTCAGTTTTCAGTGCACTTCCCATCAGAAAAACAAACTAAGTACCTAGTCTAAGGAACAGGTACTTAAAGGGTGCTTTAATATGTACTATTTGTTTTAAAAAATCAGGCAAGATATCTTATAGTTGGAAGAACCAAGAATATCTACTTATTTGGCCCCGGACCGGACCAGTCAGGAATAACTTACGTATACATTAGCATACAACAATGAACAATAACAGTTCTGTCTTATTGAAGACCGTTTCATCTGTACATAAAATCCGGTCTTAATATGCAATCTTTTTAAAACGGTGGTCAATTTCGTAACACGTGTTAGTATATTCCCATGATTGAGATGCATTTGGCGCTTTTTACTTATATCCACCTGCGTCCAATTCAAACGAAAATACACATTCACACAAAGAAGCTATAGACACGCATGTGTTTCACTACCATCAGCAAATAGAAGCAGGAAACAAAATCAGCAAATCAGCTATAACTACTACACTATTTCAACACACACACACAAACACATAGTCTTAAGTAGAATAACCAATTTTGGTAGTCTTTTTGCGTCGATGTTTGTTTTATTTCGTTTTCATTAGGTTTTTTTTCTATTTGTTTTCCTTTTTTTTGCTGCTTTTGAAAACAGTGTAGCGGGCAATAATTAATAAAAACTGAAAACGATGGAGTAACAATACGCACTGCTGAATGAACGGAAATTAAATTGAAAATAACATTTTCCGAAAAAAATACTTTATTTCGTTTATTCCCTATGCCTAGCAACCACTGGGATTAAACTGGGTTGAGATCATAGTAACCTCTGAGCAAAGGTTTGTTCGCTCAAGAACGATTTTAGTGTTTTTCCAAATTGCTTGCTCAAAATTGTACGAAATGTCACGATTGCTAGGAGAAACAGCGCTCGCTGCCGTGCATACTACTGCGAAACTGAATCGTGTTACCGGACCGCTGAATACTAACAGTAAGATGGGATACTGCGTAAAACCAACGCCACCACCAACGGAAAAGAAATGGCTGTACAAGCAGCTGCTTGAAAGCTTCAATTCAGGAATATCACCACCGTTAAACCTGTCCAATTCAACGCTTGGTCGGGCAACGTCACAAATGTGGGTGCAGTTAGGCATCGCGCACCGGCGGGCCCAGGACTTAGCAGAAGAGTATCACTTGAAGGAAAAGGTGGGTGTGGTGATGAAACAGATGGCGGATGCCATTGTTTCCGTGAAGGATTTTATCGTGCAGAAACAGTACTACCAGCTGGATCGAATCATTGACCAAGGTTTGTTGGCGTTGGAGGAAAAAATACGAGCCACCCGGGAAAGCCAGCTTGCCGTTACCGATGCTACTGCTAAAGCCAGCAGCCAAGTACGACCCTGTACTACGCCTTCTGTCGCTGGTGGAGCGAAAGTGTCGATAAAAAATTGTACAACAATTATGGTCAAGCGCGATCCTTGCATGGGTGATCCGTCGTTTCGTACGGGAGTAAAAGACGTTAGTAAGCCAACAGAAGCTATGTCGAACAAATTATGAACCAGTGCAACGTGATCGTTTGAAAGCTTTTGAACATATTTGAGTAAATATATTGGAAGAAATATTGTATTTGTACGATACGTCCAGAATTTATAAATTAAATAGAGATTGCGTGTTGGCATTGAAGCATCCACCAAAAGAGCGAGTTGTAAGGATTCTTTAACAGAACAATGCCTACAAGCAGCTGTAGCGTCGAGTAAGTAAGTAAATTAGTGTGTTTTGCTTTTAAATTAGTATTACGTTCGGTTCAAAAATGCAACGACTAGTTTAGAGCACGGCCTAAGCTCTGAACCGATTATGCATTTGAATAGGTGTGTTTAAAATTATGTTAATATTCATGAAACATTTGTTAATAGTTAAAAAGTAATTTAATGTTTCTAAACGCACTGTTTTATTATTTTTTCGTATAAAATTTACCCTTTTCATGACCAAAAACAGCCCCGTTGTTTGACTTTCCACCTGGCACACACACACACCTGACATCTGTCAGCTCGCAAAAGATAACAAAAATGACAGCTCAGCATTGAAACGTTTACATTTTTCTGCGCTCCCTGCCGAACACTTTCCGAAAATGTTTCCCAAAGGGTTGACGTGTAGCGGTTCTGCGGCTACGATGTTGCTGGTAGCATTACTGATTGGCCTCGGCGCTAACCTGGACCGTGTGAGCGGCGACGTGGGACTGGTGCACCGACGATTCGAGTACAAATATTCGTTCAAACCACCCTACCTTGCACAGAAGGATGGCACGGTACCGTTCTGGGAGTACGGTGGTCGTAAGTATCTCGCTCAGCGGGTAAAAGGAGAAGAGGGAACAGTGCGGGGCGATTGTTTCGGGAGGCTGGTTACGAACCGAAAATGTCCGTACCGTGGGTGCGAGCGAGACGGCGCTCGTCTACCATGGTCTCATGCAAACAGTTACACGTCAGAGGGTTTTGGGGTGAACCAACAACAACGTGCCATGGGGTTGGAGTTTTCGGGGGTGAAAATCCGGTATCATCCGGAGAAAAGACAGTAGAATGATTGTTATTTCATTTACTGCTAAAATCATTAAAAAAGTATACTTTCGAAAAGATCTACCAAAAAGTCCTCGTATCTGCCGCCAAGCGAACCTTTTAAGCGAAAAAAAAACCGGTTTGAACGAAAGTTTAAGTAGTGAAAGTGTCCTTTCGATGGTACCTGCAAACAAGTTTGATCCCGGGAAAAATCAGCTAAGAATTGTATTAAATCAATCGCCTTCCTTTACAGATGCAATTGCTAGCTCCGAAAACGTGCGCATTGCACCGTCTTTGCGCAGCCAGAAGGGAGCCATTTGGACGAAGCAAAAGACGAACTTTGACTGGTGGGAGGTGGAGATCGTCTTCCGAGTATCTGGCCGAGGACGAATCGGTGCCGATGGTTTGGTATGTAGTACAGTTCTAGCGCCTGGCTATTGCCAAAAGCGGCATTCTCATCAGGTTCTTGATGTTTAATGGTTTTTAGGCCTTCTGGTACACCTCCGAGAAGGGCAGCTATCTGGGCGATGTGTTCGGTTCGTCCGACCGGTGGGTCGGTCTCGGTATCTTCTTCGACTCGTTCGACAACGACAACAAACACAACAATCCATACATTTCGGCCGTCCTGAACGATGGAACGCGACAGTTTGACCATCAAAAGTAAGTAGTGCACGTTGGTCACGTTCAAAGTGATACTTCTTCCGTCAGCAAATTTAGGATCGAGGGAAAATAGTGTAAACATATGCAAGCCGGGGTGTTGTTTTGCTGACGGCAGCATGTTTTGCTTTGCGCAAACGGTAACAAATGAGAATGTTTGCATTTTTCGTTTTTATAGCTTGTTTTATTTGCTTTCCCATATGCTCTCATTTATAGTGTAAGCTAGGAATAGATTTTCTATCCTTTTTTCGTGATTTTTTGATTTTATATAGTTTATGAAGAAGGACGTACCACCCAGTATCACCCAGTGGTATTTATTAATTGCTTAATCTGGTTAACATTGGACAGATCACCGTGCCCGTTGATCGTGTTGAATCGTTTGTTCAGTACAATGTTAACACCTTGCGGTCGGGTATCCTTTCTGCAAGTGCGCTATGCTTTTGCAAAAGTAGTAGAGTGTGCTATAAATTTAACCATTACTTAAAGAATTATTAACCTGACTAAAGCCAAAACATTTGCTTTTAAAAATAGCAAACGTCGCTAATCGTTTAGCGTTACTTGAAAATAAGTTTTATTTTATCAAATACGATCATTTTTCACCAGCATTACTCTATGAACATGTTAAAACAATCGAGCACGAACAATTTTGATGGCTTATATTATAGCGACGAGAGTATTGATGACTTTCACATAACTTGGAAGAGACCTTGGAGTAGCTAAAATATACAATTTCGGACACACAATACTTTCATGGGGACCAGAGAAATCCGCGTATCTCGAGTTTCCGCGTATCTCGAATATTGCTTGACACATAGTTTATAGTTCCTGTTCAGGGATCCAGCATACATGCACATGTAACGAATAAATTTGAAAACGGTGTCGTCTGTATACAATTTCGGACACACAATACTTTCACACACCAAAAAAATGTTTAAACAATGATCTTTTTTATAATTACTAGTTAATAATGGTGATCAAAACTAAAAAAACTGGGAAAACCATATAGAGTTTACTATAAACCAATTTACACCATAAAAACAAGATTTAAACAAACATTTTGCTCTTTCATTGTGGTCGATGAAGGGCACCGAATCACACCGTATGGCTTATGTTGTGGCATAAATTATTCTGAAATGATTTTCGAAGAGTTTTTTACATGAGTCCCCAAAGTTACTGTTTGGTGAGTGATGTTCGTGTACAAAAGGATAATGCGTCTGAATGTTTTTAAATGTATAAAATTATTATTACATGATTTTGCTATAAATTATATGGATTTATACGACATCGTTATGCCGATTGTTTCCGGGAAGAAGGTGTAACAAGACTTACACTTTTTTTTTAGAAACATTGATTTAATTTATGTCATGTTCCTGGAATGATTGATATTGAAATACGTCGATTGCGACGTTCGATTTGAGCGGATCAATCTTATTTCTCCGACAGGCCTTGTTGGGATCACATGAACGGTCACTTCGGGCAATTAATTAAGTACTACTGTTTTCATATTGAACACTTATTAAATTAGATACATGGGGCTTACACAAATTCTACAGTAAAACATAACTGAACATGCAACAATCCTTATGAACTTTCAAGCATTGCCAATGTAATGTTCACATAGCTGTTAGTTAAGTCATGTAGGCCAATCAGTTTAGCATGTCTTTCTTTATGAAATAATATATCTCATATTGATAAAGAATTCAAACAAATTATGAAAGATCCCATGAACAACCGCTCGATCGACCTTTTTAAATAAATTAAAACCACGATTCAATAGACAATTTCCTCCCGTTTCTAACGCTACACAAATTATCTTTCCTTTCCAGCGATGGTTCGACGCAGCTTCTATCCGGTTGTTTGCGCGATTTCCGTAACAAACCATTCCCGACCCGTGCCAAGGTCGAGTACTACAACAACATCCTCACCGTCCTCTTCCACAACGGTATGACGAACAACGATCAGAACTACGAAATGTGCTTCCGGGCGGAGAATGTGGTGCTACCGAAGGCCGGTTACTTTGGCCTGTCGGCCGCAACCGGTGGATTGGCCGATGATCACGATGTGTTCCACTTCCTTACCACCTCCCTGCACATTCCTGGCCAGTTCAAGGAGGAGCCGGCACCGGGCGAAGACGCAGCTAAGCTAACGCAAGAGTATCAAGACTATCAGAAGAAGCTGGAACTGCAAAAGGAAGAATACCGCAAAGAGCATCCCGACGAGCAGAAGGATGATTTAGACAGTCTGTTCGAGGACTTTGATCAGCGCGAGCTGCGTCAAATTTGGGAAGCACAAACGAACACGTTCGAGCAGTTGCGTACGCTTAGCTCGAAGCTGGATGAGGTGATAGGCCGTCAGGAGCGTACGCTTGGTTTGCTGTCCGTATCGGGACAAGCGGGAGCAGGTGGTGCACCTCCACCACAGATTGCTGTCGGAGGTGGTGGTGGTGGTGGTAGCACGATCATGCGTCACGAGGTGGATGCGCTGTTGCAGAATCAGAATGTGATGGTGCAGACGGTGCGTGAAATACGTTCCATTATTGGGGAGGTACATGCCCGAACGGACAGCATACTGAGCAATCAGGCCCGGGCGCCAACGGCACAGGTGCAGGCCGGTGGATACGATGTGCAAAGTTTGATGAATGAAATGCGCGACGGTATGAACCAGGTCCGGCAAGGTGTGGCGGGCGTTGCTCAAAGGTATGGATGGGGGGACGGCGGCGTTTTTAAGCGTTGAAAATGGATACCAGCTAACCGGGGGTTTTTTTTTGGGGAACATTTGCAGGCTACAAACGCATGGTCCGGGACCGCAGGCGCAAGGGTCCGGACCGTGCCCAACGCAAAACTGTCGCATTCCTGGTGGTGATAGCGGTGCAGCTGCTGGTGATGCTAGGTTACAGTATGTATAGGTAAGAAGTGTTGTGTTGAGGTAGCAAATTGCCCCATTTTGTTACTTACTGCCCCATTGCTAATGTACCGATTTCTTCAACCTTTCCACAGAGACAGCCGGGAGGCTCAGGCGAAAAAGTTTTATTAGATAGCAAAATAACTTATGTTGATCGTTGATCGCGCGCAGGGTTGCTTTTTTTTCTCGAGCGACAAAGATCAATAAAACACGAACGAAAACAGTCAAAAGAAAATGATGAACTTTTGAGGCAGCAATCACCACGACGACCTACCAAACACCACCACACATACCCGTTCCGTGACCACCGTTTCGCTTTGTTTTGTTTTGTTACTATACCATCTTGCTTCCGGTACTGTATTTGAGTGTGTTTTTACTTTTGCATGTGGTACAACGTGTGCACGAAGATGCAATGGTTTTTGTGGTTAAGTTATGGTAAAGGAAGGAGTCTTATTGCAAGATTAATTTGAATGTGTTTTCCCTCCCCGCTTTGAATAGAATGTGCATTTAACGAATGAGAGCTGCATATATACAAAAACAAAAAATTGATAGAAAGGAATAATGATTTGTTAACGTTTAGTCTGATCGATAACGTAGCTGAAAATGGGTTGGAAAAATTAATTAATTGCGCTAAGGGAAGGAACTCTCCTATCCTATCGGGAGGAGTCAAAGGCTATCCATCTTTTCCACTTTTTCTATGCGTACATTCAATTCGAAGGAAAAGTACTCAAAAGTTAACACAGAGATATGATGTTTGTACTTCTAACATTCTACTTAAATGGCAAACAATTGTTGTGTATGTGTGTTGTGTATGGGTGTGTTTTTTTATAATGGACGCATAACAACTAGCCTATCAAAAGCAAAACATGTGTAGAACGTTAGTTAATGGACAAAAAAAAAGCAAAAACAGCAACCAAACATGAAACTATGAATGTGTGTTCACCACCACCATAATATTGATGGTTTTTCTTTCCATTTCTTTGGCAAAAAAACGTTATTCCGTGCTGCTGTGTTTAGTGTAGTAAAAAATCTTGTTTTTTCTCTTGTCATCCCATATACAAAAAGAATGAAGAAAATAATGGAAAATAAACAGTCTGCTACGATTTACGAGTAAAAAGGAGGGGAGGGGAGGTTCAGTTGAAATAAGTGAGAGAAACATCCCCACAACTAGTTTGAATAGGAACGGTTTCCGGTCTCACATGGGGTCGGTTGCGATATGTTGATTGCATGAAAGTTAATTGTGCAGGGGTTAATTGTATGCAAGTGGTAGCAGGCCGCGAATTGTGCAACTTTAAGCTTTCATGCAAGTTCGGATTGATATGAAGACAGAGATGTCAAACATACTTGCGGTTTGCGAGAAACCCGTCTGGAAAGGAATGCAGTTTATGGTCAAAAGAAATGTTCTGTCTACAGTTCCTCGGTCTACTAATCTGGTTTTGGAACTTCGCATGAGCGACCTTTTCTTGTGCAAACCAATGATTCCTGTAAAGCCGTTTTTATACAAACCATAAACGACAATCTACAGTTCAATTTATGTCCTCAGAATCATAGTAAATAGAAACTTTTTGAATTGCTCGCCACACTGTTAAATTGAAATAGCGGTTTGCACGATGTTTTAATCCGAGACCGAGTTTTTTGATACCTTTTAATGTATATAATAACATTATCTGGGCCGTTCCCCCATAGTGAGGACTGACTATCCAACTATGCGGTAACATAAGTCTAGTAAGCCAGAAATGGCAGGCATGACCTTAAGAGGTCGTTAGGCCACGAAAGAAGAAGAATAGCATTATTTCTATTTTTCCATGCGGCTTGCGTTTTAAAACTGAGTTTGAAATTACTGTACTTAATAGTTTGGAAAATGAAAAAGGCTTGGTCATGGTCTTGGCGAGAGTTTTTTCCACTGCTGCATGGCCACGCGAAAACGTTTTGGAGCGTTTGTTCCTATTTCAATGTGTGTTGACGGTATCCGTGGTACATCCATTATCGGGAGATGAAACTCTTTACCAGGGATTTTAAATGATTTGCCACTACAATTAATCAAATTTCATGTATTTTGTGAGACGTTAGCTTTGTAGGATGTATACCATCGAGTAAAAATATGATTTTTACAATTATTTGGTTCATTTTCCATTTACTGTCAACTTTGTGAAGTCAATTTTATGATAATTTATACAAATATTTTATGAAGCGGCTTCACAGAGACCTCCGCCTGGCAAAACATTGGTAAATTGAACATACAAGAGGGTGCAAAAATTAGATATTAACGCAACATGATGCCATCATCTACTGCCCACGTGAAAACTGTCCATCAAACTATTGGTGAGTTCTTATACCAAATCAAAATCACCGCGAAATGGAAATGTTTGGTAAGAGTTTTCCCTCGAAATGATTCACATCCTTACGGATCATTGGGTTCCCAGGGAAGAAAATTTGAAATGGATAAATTATCGTGAGAAAATTTTGTCTTTGTGGGAAACAATTACACCGACATGAACGGGAAATGCAAAACAAACGTTCCAAAACAAAGCGCAGACAAGGAGTAATGATGAGCATGAAGATAGGCTTATTTAAATTTTATATCTACATAAAATATGTATCTCCGCTTGTTTTCGAAAAACGAAGAATCATTTGCTCGCACGATAGCGAAAGAGACTAATCGATAAGCGATAGAAGCATTCTGGCTGAAGATTGCAGCGCACGATCGCACGGGCTAGTTGGGTGTCGTTCGTTCGTTGGGTTTGTGTCTGTGGTTCAAGATAAGATACCACCTCCATTTAAGGAAAAACACACCATCGCTTCGAGAAGCTTTTTTTTTCGCTATAGCAACGTAAGCATGGCATGCTCAGCAAAAAAAAAAAACCTCAACAACATCACCATAAACCAGTGTGTGCTTCCAACGATCCAACGGTTGGATTAAAGCGATATGATGCCGGCGCGGTGTGGTGGATCCATTCGAGACGGATTAACATTCGAGACGTTTGGGGGTTGGGGGGATCGTATATGTGCGTGTCTTTGTGCGCTAGGATTGGCCGATACGGGGAGCGATATGAGCGATAAAAATCGGCACCAGAGATGCTGCCTGGCTTTCGGCCATGGGCTGACGTAAAATCTCTCGTTACAAGATGCCAAAGCCTTGCTGCCGGTGTGAAGCGAGATGATGAAGTTTACGACTTCCGGATATGGCAGGAATTAGTGAAAAAGTTTTATGGTTTGGCCTGAGGGCAATTCTGAAGCCAGCGAGGGGGAAAAACCCCCTCGAGTATTATGAACCTTCGCTTCTGGGTACGACGATACGAGTTCGGTTGTGAGCTATCTTCACCGGGCGAAGGGAACTTTACAATGCTGTGTAAAACTTGTTTTGCTGTTTTTGCTTGCAGAAGGACGCACAAATGGAGGAAAGTAATGGTGTTGTTTTTGGTAAGGTGGACTCTCTGGAAAAACTGATCGATTCTGCATAATGCTAGTGAAGTGGTTAAGTCAAGTTTCGGGGATTTGCGGGTTCCACAAACTCCTGAGATCCAGAAGACTCTAACAACGCTCGAAATGCGCCATATCTCGCACTCTGACCCGGCCGGTAGTCCTCTACGGGCATCAGGACTCGTGCCCGTAGACTATGCTAGCGGAGGTCGCTTGCAACGAACTATCTTTGGCGGTGTGTGCGAGCAAGGCGTGTGGAGAAGGAGATGCCGGACTCATACCCTGCCAGGAAGGCTCTCGTTAGAGACCCGTTCCGCACGAGACGTAGAGGAACACAACGAGCTCGGTGGCTGGATCAAGTGGAGTCAGAGCTGAGGGAGATCGGATGCAACCGGGGGTGGACGAGTGCAGCCATGGACCGAGTTTCCGACGATTGGACACCAGGCCATGTCTATTAGACGTGCTCCCTAGACGTGATCGTCCGAGGAGTTCGAGGCGTCCCAGTGGTCCCAATTGCTGACTCGAAGGATGCACAGGGTCGATTATTCAGATGCCAAAAATGGCAGATCAAGACGTCTCAAGGTTCTAGTGCCAAAAAAAGAGTAGCTAAATAGAAGAACATCAGTTGATCTGCAGCAAATATTGCTAAAACAATTCAATATTAATTTTAGCTTGCTATCAACTTTATCCCCGAACGAAGAAGATATCAGGATTGTGAGGAACACAACGTAGATTCGGCTTTTAAATCCAAGCGAGTCTAATCACCTGAAGGTGAACAGGGAAACAACTTGTTGTTTTGCCTATTTTGATCCTAGATTCACAGCATTGATTCTAGTGGTGAATAAGATCCTGGAAAAGGGTGGGAATCGATCTACAAAAATGCAAGTCGTTGCCATATTAGCACAGGCAGTAAACGATTCATCAAGCTCAAGCAGTTCTTTCAACAAGTAGCTGATCTTCAAGGCCTGGAATGAGCTGATAATTATGTTAAGATTTGATTTCTTGGACAGCCATGGCTAAGATACTTTACTCACTGACTTAAGGTAGCCTGAGGCAAACGAAGTCGAACCTTTTGCATCATATTGTGATAGTGTGTGTTTCCTCGAAATCGCTTAATTCGAAGTTAGTCAATGTATTTACTTGAAATTGAAAGTTTTCGTAAGGGTTATTGGACGATCGCAAGTATTTCTTGCTAGACTTAGCTAGCCATTTATTCGTTCAGATCTTTGATAGTAGCATTTAGGTTAGGGTTCCGCTAGTAGCGGATTATGTTAGTGAATGATCCGTAATAGTTTTTTCTACAGGATCGAAAAGGTTAGTGTCTGCATGTTGCCCAGCTTGAAAATTGCCAATTTATCATGAAGTGTTCATCGCATAACTCGTGAAGATATGTTAAAAAATGTGACAGTTAAATGTGGTTTGAATGTAGCTTCATTCTGAGTAATTTGCCTCAGGTCAAATTCGGGCAAAACTGATCTTCGACAAGGATCTGCCAAGATTATCGCCTAGAAATCTTAGACTTAGTGGGCTATGGTCTTCACGTGGACAGTTTGCCGGTTAAGCTTTGGAGCAGCGAAGAAGCCCATTGCTGGAAGAGATATGTTTACTTTTGGGACAATACTAAACCGTGAGAGATTATCCAAGACGCGAGGAGGCAATAACACAATGCCCTCAAGACAGTGTAATTTAACTCTCTTAGATTTTTTCTTATGTTGAGTCCCAGGTTTATACCAATTAGCCATAATCTATTGATGCACTTTAAAAGTCAACTTTGCACAGGCCATTGACGAGATCCACCATGATTGTTCTGCCAGAATCTTGGAGAGATTGACATGTCGAACGCACGCCACCAAACGAAGGCAGTCTCGTATACAGTTTCATATACACAACTATAAAGATAAAAAATACTATACTGAAATCCCTTTAATTATTCTATTTGTATAAGCTTTTTTGTGTGTAATGGAGCGGCGAGTCAAAATGGGTTTGACATTACTGGACTAAAGTATGAAAACCTCAAGCTTAAGTCAACGCTGGAGACTCTTCAATGCTTTATAAACCATGACAAAAACTGGAATTGATAACACGGCATCCTGGAGTCCCATTGCTGACAGAAGCCACTGCCAATGAGTCCATTTCAGAATTGGAACAATATTGGCTAGTGTTGCAAATGTGGGTTATCGAACTATTAGCGTTCACCACTACAATGTGCAGCTATTAATTGCTATTTTTTCCCTCCTCAGCCACACATTTTAACCACAACGCCTTCTGCACGATCGACGCTTACAACAGCTTCCGAACAACCCGACAGATAAAGCCGTTCAAAAACTCTGGACCAGCCCTAAATTAAAAAAAATAAAAACGGAACCCAATCAACTGCTCCACTCCATCGTGTTCCTTTAATCGAAAGCACGACTTACCAACGTTGCTGCATGTCGCAGTGGAACCTCTGGACAGGAGAAGAGGTCAAATTTCGGTACGATACGGCGTATGTTTCGCTTTCGTCTCGCCCAATTCCTCTTGCCTTTCCAATCAATTACTGCGTGCGTGTTGGTCACTCTTGTGTCGGGTGGAAAATGCTCCGTGGAAAGTCGATCGAGGCGCGGTTTGCGAGGCAAGTTCAAAAGTTATTTGCGTGTTTTTGCTGTTGTCGTTGGCCGTTGCAAATTTCACTTCGTGCCTTTTGGTCGCGGTTGCCAACTTGCCATCGATAACCTTTTCCCGTTTGGGTACGCATTGGGCCTATACGCCTTCGAATGATACCATTTCGTGTCCTCAAGTGGTTGAAGAAAGATAGGAGACAAGAAAAGGGATTGCCCTGTTTGTCTGGCCGGGTCCGGTGCCTTCCTAAAAGCCAATCGATCGATCATCGAATCCCCCGCCGGGGATGGAGCAGATCGAGAGCGTGATCGAATTCCTCGCAACGCGGTCTTGTCCAGCACATGCGGTGATTTATACACATGCGCACACGTGTAGGGCATGTTGTTGGAAGAAAGAAACGTTGGCTTCCAACCCCTATTTGCGTTAATCCAAAGTAAGAAAAGTGAACCGCACTTAAGCCAAATCTTCGATCGTTGCTACTCGGGCAAATTTCCCTTTTCGCTTCGCCTGCTTGGATTAAAGTGCTCTGCTATCACTTTCCCACACAACAAACTCACATAAACACCTAGTCATCAAGCGCTTGCCAAGGAAGTAACCTCTTGGCATACTTGTGATGTCGCGTTGTCATCGCAACCATGGAACAAAGCAAAAGAAAAGGGAGGGAAAGAAATCTTTCCCTTGGTCGAAGAAGGTTTCGAAGGTAGAATTGATTTGAAAGTTCCGCATGGGGCCACCACGGCCACCGGGAGGGCATTAGTCACAGTCCAGTTTTCTGTTTTCGGCGGGTTTTTACGTCGGTGGTTTGCTGTTACGATGAATGTGTGTAATCCTCGGGCCAAGTGACCGAACGTGTGCGAGTGGTCATTGCTATGGCGCCGGGCTTGTTTTCGGGATCGGCGCTTTTGCACATTTGCAACACCGGGCGTAGATTGTGTCGTGTGTTAGAGTGTTAACCAATCGATTAATGGGATTTTCTGTCCTCGATAGGGGTCCTCGATGTGTTGAGAGTGTACTGTTTCATTATCGGGAAACTTTTTACGAAGAAGTGTGTGTAAAAGTTGTTACATAAAAAGAAAAAAATAACAAATAAAGATATAATAATTAATAAGGGAAAAAAGGTACAAAGAAAGAGTTAGTAAATACGGTAAGAGAAGGAGAGAAAGATATAAGAAAAACACACAAAAACTGAAAAATGGAAAGAAACAGTAAAACAAGTTAGTAAACCATAGATATTTTAGCAATAGAACAAAAGAGATACAAAAACCAATAAACAATTATTTTTGTTTTTGTCTTCTATAACACTTTTTTATCCAATCTGGAACATGTTTTATTTTTATGATAGTAAAATTTAAAAAAAATATTACCTTGGACTTGAGGATTACAGTTCATTTAAAAATATTCACTACTAAAGATCTTTGAAGTTTACTCACACAAAATAAATTTCAATTAAATCACACAAATAAGTCAATTAGAATATGGAAATATAAACAATTAAATCTGAGTTGGCTACCCCTGCTTAAAAATGATAACAGATAGCTGTCAAAAGATATGTGTGTAAATTTGACAGCTGTCAGTCCGGTAGTTTGTGAGTTTTTAGTATTTTATTTTGTGATTTTTTTTAAAGAAATACTTCAGCCCGAATTCAACGGCTCGTACGAGGCTCGAACAGCTTCAAAAGCTCGTTCTGTTCGGGTTAAACCTGCTTCTGAAGAACTGCCATATCTCTTTGCTACGGCCTAAGAACACTTTGACACCTCTGCAACGAAAGCTCATCGTTGAAGTGTCAAATAAGCAAACAAGTTAGAAAGCTTGGTTTGTTGGTATTTGTTGGGCTATTATGAAGGAACTAAAAAGGAAGCCGTTTAGTTTTCTTTGTGAAGGAAAGTGAACTAACAATCCTGTACTCTGCTGTTAATGATCCCTTAATATTGAAACAAAACCCCATAAATTTTTAGACGCATATCCATAATCGAACAATTTTCGCATTCCTTTGTACGTATGTAGCTGCAAATTGGCGTGCGGTGAAGAAACTTTTAATTGAGAGGCAAATCGAAATTGTTTCTTAAATTCAACCTGCACCACTCGATGCTTGGCGCGCAAATTTGGATGCTCTCTTGCCAAACTCTTGCCAAAGAAGCCTTACGCTCCTAACACTCACCTTCCCTTAAGGGCCACTTCTCGCCATGGTAAAACACACGCGGCACCGGACTGTGCATTGCTGTAATGTTGCGGCACGATTAGACGATAAATGTTGTGTGGGGGTCGCTGCCGCGCAATTATGACGTCGAGTGTCTTTCGCTGCAAAGGTACGTGCTGCTGCTGACGTTGATGAGTCCTTAGGACGCGAGTTACTAATTCGAAAATGAATGGAATTTGAATTTTCCTACCCAACTGGTGGAGAATGGTTTGCAATTAGTTTAATGAGCGATTAGCTTCTGGGAGGTACCGTCATTTAGGTAGATCGTGACGGAGCGCAACGTTGCCAGACACTTTCACTGCTTGTAATACCTTCTTACAGGTGTAGCTGGGTGTGGAACGAGAAGGATCAATTTTTTTTAAATAAACATAATATGACACGATGGGCACAGTAATTTAACAGAATATAATTAAAAGCATTTCAAAGTGACGTGAAACGAAATTAATGTTCGATGACATACGCCTGGTGAAGCTTATTTTATTGTCATGTATTGCGTCTTGCTTAAGCCATTTAAATTAATGATGAAAACTGAATAATTGTTCAACGTAAAACATTAAACATTAAAATATTAAGTGCCGCCACCAATCGATCAACTTAACTCGTAAGATGATTCGTAAAAGCTTTTCATGTAACACTAATTATAACATTTGTCTGACCTTGTAAACGGTGCTTGTAAAACAAATCCAATTATAGCCATCATCGGCATCGGCATTCGTTCCCAAATTAAAGATTATCCAGAGAAGCGTTTATGCGGGATGGTAGTCTGAAGGGCAATGCACTTGAACATTCCCTGCCACAATTATAGCACCCATAAAAGGACATGTCTGCAAATTCTTCGTCACACATGTAACTCACCTATCCACTGAAGGTACAAGCTAAATCCATAAACTTTATAGCACATTCGCTGTGCATGAATGATAGGTTTTGAACCCTTCTCTTATGGTGCTGGTATCATAAATTAATCCGGCGAAATGTACCTCTAATGGGGTGCGGATGGTACGGAATAAGGGAGAAAAAGGATGACGGTATCGTAAAAAGAGGCGCCAGGATGGCAGAATTGTGAAGGAATTTATTTCACAAAAAAAAGTTTTTATAAAAGAATACAACACAAGAAAGCACCCGTCGAACTGCTTTTTTGTATTTCATTAAGCATTGCCACTAACGACCGAAAAAAAGTATAATTATTAAGGTGATTCAAGTTGATTTAAAATGTTCCTAGGTGATATCGAATTTAAAGCAGCATTTTATTTAATAATTTTAATGTAACTAAGCAGTAATACTTCTGTTAAAAGTGTATGACAATCAAACGGTATTTTTATGAAGTATTTACAAAAAGTTTAATCATAAATGAACTGTTAATAGATTCATTAAAAACATATTTTAATTTATAAATTTATAAAGTGCTCATTTCTTGTAATTTTAAACAATTACAATTCCCATTTTTCTAAAATAACGATGATAAATGGAGAATTAAAGAACTATTATCGATGTCATGGTTGACAAAACTGTTGACTAATGAATGAAATCCTGGCCTGGGTAGAATTAGACGAACAGCATCTAAAAAATCGAATAGAAAGCATGCAAAACTGCTTGAAAAGGATAATAAAGAATAGAAGAGCACATATAATTTGTTTAAATAATTTTAAATTTGATAAAAAAGTACTTTTCGAGCTTATTTTAAATTTTTAGTTTTTAGTTTTTAGCTGCATCGTGAACAGGATATTAGCAATACAATATTAAAAAATATTACAATGTGTTGGCTCCCCTTTTAATCAAATAGTTAAGAGAAATAAAAAAAACGAAAGAGTGGCCAGTAACTTTGGAAGTTGTCCATTATTTACAGTGACAGACCACTATATTAAAAGCGTATAAGTGAGGTTAAGATGTCGAATGGACTTACGTTACGAATGAACCTGATTGATTTTTTGAACTTTTTTGAAGATCTTAGCATAAAAAAGGATATCATAAGATCAACCAAGAAATCGGATATGCTTCACTTTGTGCTATTCTCATGAAAACATATCCAATATACACTGATCATTAAATCATTAAAATATGGCTACATTTGTAGACATTTTATGTTAAGATTTCTGTAGTGTTTAGAACGAATACAAAATCGTTAAGATGTTGATGACGCTGTGTTGCTTATTTCAGTGGTCTTACACGATCTTACATGCCATTTTCCAATACCAACCGCATTTTTCATTACTTTAAAAGGACTTTAATAGATGACTATTTAAAAATAAATATAGAAAACAACAATCTGTTACACTCCATTTGATGTTTATCCATATGAGGGCGTTAAAAATTTTAAACCAGTGTTTCTGGAAGTTTTAATATGCAATTATTTTTCCACATTGGAATTTATCACACTTTCCAGGCTTGAGAAACCCTATAGAGTGTAAACAAATCGCTCAGTTTGACAGGATTAAAAAAAATATGAGTAGACAAACAAGATAGTGAAAGCACTGATGCTGAAAGAGTTCTTTACCGGTAAAACCCTGTCTTTACAAGAAAGGAATGTATCCTAACGAACGTATTGTTTCATAAATCGTTCAATAGTACATGCATCTCTTTTTGACGTGGTTTTAAATAATAAATCCCATTACATTTAGAGCTTGCTTATGCCCTCTGTACGTACGCCATGCTGCTGGACGAGAGCAAAAATTGGTTTTATTTGCTCGTAAAACACAAAACCGAACAACAAGCTGCCAATCGACCGGTCGACATCCTGGCAGGCCGAGCCACAGAGTCACAATAGACATCGGCGATGATGCTTCCAGAAATGAAAACGGACATTTGTACGGGGACGACCGTTTTTACTGACCATGAAACAGCCGTAAATCATCCATTGACTTTAGTAACAAAACACAACCATTTTTGCGAGGTTAATGTTTATGGTGATTAGTTTTGCTCCTTGTGCTGGAAGCGACATGGGAAGCAGGTTCCTTTTAATTAGTGAAACGGAGTAGCATAATTGGTAGCTACCGGGTCAGAAGACAAAATAAGGGAGGCAGTATACTTAAAGCACTTTAATTACACCAGCTTCATAAAGGGAATGCATTTTTAAAAGCGCTAATCCTTCCAACGTACACAATGAACATGCCAAATTAATGCAAAGAAAGAGCCTGCAATCTGATGATTAAACATCAGCCCGTTAATTCATTCCCGGTGGCCCCATTCCTTTGTTGGCTTTGCTTTCGGTTGACCCTCTCGGCAAATAAATTGATCCCGCGAAGCCTCGATACTCCTTTTACTGCCGGCCAAAAAGGATTACAATCTTCATCCCGCCCTGTGTCGCTCGCCGTGATTGAGCTCCCCAAAGCAAGGAACACGTTGGACGCTACTAATGTGAAGGAATAAATCAAAAGAAAATGAAAATAAAACGCTTCTCCCTCGCTTCTTCTACAGTGAGGAGCGGTTCTTCTCCAAACCTTGGGAGGATTTGCGCTTGTTTACTTACGCCACCGTCACATTGGTGCATCGCCCCAGTTGTGTCCTTTCACTCGTCCGGGTCGATATGCAAATAGTGGTGCAAAGGTGGGTTTTTGTATTGCGCTTGACTTGACTGCTGATGCTGGCCAACACAATGGACACCAACAGCAAAGTGTCCCTCGCTCGCGTCTTGTTTAAGCGCGCTGGAAGAATAAGAGGATCTAGCAGACCTGGATGGAGCCTGCATCCAAGCCGTGCTGGTGAGGATGATTGCTTGCTTGATCAGGCAGGGGTTGTAAGCAGGCAAGCAACAAAGAACAACAACAAAAAAGAATGCAAATCTCCTTGATTGCCATTTCATAGCGCGTGACACAAATCCTGGCAGTAGGTGATGAAGAAGGAAGGGAAAGGTGGAAGGGAGGGGATGCAATGGGATGTATAATCGTGTGTCTCGTGTGAGCAGTGTGGAACAATCACGCAAGCACAGAACAACCTGGTACAACACACCAGACACACACACGCACGTTACACTGTTTCTACACTTGTCGAACTCGCAGCGAACTAGGTTCGAACTTTTGATGAAACACAATAGAATTCGCATGTTCGCTTGTTCGACGTGTGTAAACAAGTTCGCTTGCCCTCTGCTCTTCTTGTCCTGTCATTTGCTTTGGAATGTCAAAAGTTCGATGTGTTCGCTGCGAAAGTTCCATCGCTTGCGGGAATAAGTTCGATGGAGAAAGTTCGATAGGTGTAGAAACAGTGTTACGTTTCATTTGCACAAAAGTGACAAGAAAAGATGTTGAGCAAAAACATCTCCCTCTTAGTGGGGAAAGGAGAGCAAGGGATGAAGAAGGGTGCCATACAGGACTTGTGCGGTGTGTATGTGTGTCGATATATACGTACGAGCGCTTTAAACGCTTTCCTGATCGTAGCAAGCCATCCCACATCATCAACCGGCTCGTAGAACAAACGACTTCAACGACTGCGCTCGTCTCGAATATCTTCAGGCGACGAACCTCCTTTATTGCTTCTTCTGCTCGGTAAGTTCCCATTTTCTTCTCCTTTTATCCTTCTTCCTTGAACTTTTCTCATTATCTTCTCCCAACCCCCATTGGTTGCTCTGTTTTTATTGGCACTGCGCAACACGCGCAAAGCAAGACTCCAATTGAAGTTGAACATTGCACCAAACAAGGGATTGAGCGGATCCGGAAAGGCAACTGAGGACTGAGCTCGGGGAAGAGGGAAATTGTTTCATTAATTTCATTAAGCATATCTATAAATAATTACTGCAGCCATTAACAAGAGGCAAGGTTGGTTAGCGATCGTATACGATCGATTGTAGCCTGTGGTTTGGTGGCTACGAGCAATGCCAAAGGATTACCCCGTGTCCTTGATGTCGTCGGCAAGATAATCCCGGCCGCGGCAGGCTGCTTTCGTTTTCAATCCGTCTGGCAACGCTTTACACGGGGCGGACTCGCGTGTGTAGCAATAACTCATCGCTAGCCGATTGTGTCAGTGGTCTAGATACGAAATAAATCTTATCGCCGCCCCTGCACAACGGAGCCTCGGAGCGTTCGGGGTACTTTGTTGCTGTTGTTGCGAATCTGTTGCCGTGCTTGCACGCTGAAGAAGCCTTCGACAATGCGCGAGAAGTGGACCTTGAGTTGTCAGTCGGGTGCGATTTATGCGTGAGCAACACCACCTTGAGCGAGTGGCAGACCGATCCTGAAGCTGTGGCTCCATAATTTTGCATGCGGTTGCGAAAAGGACAACCCTGTGATGATGGTGTACAATAGGGGTTTTGTTTGAAATATTTTGGGTAAATAAATTAAATTAAACCCCTTTTACCGAATTGTTGCATTGTCGAATTTGGCGTATTTCAACCAATTAGGAAATGGTTCTCAATTGAACGTAAATCGCCATTGAACATCCATATCAGCATGGACGGTTTAGGCAACGGATTAACGAAACCGTACCAGGTTTAACTCATTGTTTGCCCGCGATCACAATCCGATTATGTTTGGTTCTTTTTTTCCCCAAAACAAACCGCAAAAAAGGAGCAAAACGAAAGCATGAAATGTAAGTTAAACGCAACTTTCGTCTACTTTGCGGTTTTTGTGTGTGTGCTGTACTTCGGTTGTACTTCTCCTTTAGATGCGCCGTGCCAGATAGCTTGTGGGCACGAAAGTTCGTTATTGTGTATCGTCCATAACAACATCCTTCATTTTGGCGTCGGCAGACTTGGCAAGAAGAAGATCGTTAAAGAACGCGAACGAGGAACGGTGATGCTCGTTTGCTGAGCATTGCAGCACAAACAAAAAACGCGAAAGGGTGAAGAAACAAAGAAAAAAAAGAAGTAAAACACACACACACACAGAACAACATCCACTGATCGAAAACGAAACGAATTATGCGCGGACCTGAAACCTGAATAGGAACGATCTTACAGGCCCGATCTCATGCGATGAAGGGAACCCGTTTTCGTGCTGTAGGGATTTTGTACAATAACTTTGACTGACTTTTGAATGTAAAAGTATGAAAACAGGTTTTTATCAAAATGAACAACCAAGACGCTGTTGGCAAGTGGAAGCGGCCAGCGGAGTACACTGCACGGGAAGAGGTTGCTTTAAGAGCGATGGAATAGCAGCAAGAAGTCAAGGAAGAACTTGTACAACATAACCCATCAACGGGAGGAGTATGTTGGAGAGAACGAAAGAGAGACAACATTCTTGCGATGAGGCAGCACCCAAGCAGATATTGGGAAAATAAGGAATCATTAAGATGGTGTGGAAGAGAGTTGTGGTTGCACGAAGCGAACCGAGCACTCCCAGCATCATCATCATCATCAACCTACACACACAAACACACACATACACAAGCGACGGAACACCAACAAAGCCAACAAAGGGTGCAATCTCCCGAAAGGCTTAACCATCGTCGGGCCGAAGATCAACCCAAGAACACCTTGGTTCAGGGGGCCATTTTGTGCTTGGTTCGCTCTTGCGGCACGATCGCCGCTCGACAGAGTACACAGAATCTACTCGCCTGCGAAAGGTCCTGACCACTGACTTTCGGTGCACGCTCACCTTCTGGACACAGTTTATTACGCTACGGCAGGCGTAAGGGTGGATGAATATCGGGGGAAGAAAAGGCGAAACAACGACAACAACAGTTCGAACTGGCGTTGTGAGGGTTCTTCTGGGTGCTGTGGATCGTCTGCCGAATCAAGGGCTGTCTTTCCCAGTGGGTGGATGCTGCGAGTTGTGGGCACGAGGAGGATGGTTGTTGTATCATTATCTGTTTTTATTCTTTTAGCTTGTTGTCTGTTCTGCATTACTGCAGGGTTTTCCTTTCTTATTTTGAGGGAGAAATTTAATATTTTTTGTAATTTTTATTACAATTCTTTGTTATTGCGTTTTTTTTTCAAAAACTCAGAATGCATTCTCATAAATTATTCACTAGTTGCTATTTTTCATTGCTAAATATAACAATAAATACTGTTTTCCCTTCTTAAATACGATCAAACTGCTAAATATGAACAAAAGACTTCAATGCGCTACTTTTTTATGGGTCTTCTTGTACGGTAAGCGACGAACCTGAAGAAAGCATAGATATTACCACAAACAACCTCTTAGAGTACTCCCAAAGCTTTACAAAGCAATCAAAATCATTAAACAATCCAAACATATTAAAAACAAATTAGTTCTTAGTGTGCCAATCACATACAGCCCTTAACAGAAGTATATAAACACCTGTTTCTGGACAATAAAATGGGAAATCGAAGAAATAACTTTAAGTAATGTTCTAGTAAATTGAAAAGAACAATAAAACACAAGTTTAAAATGTGTTTGTATAATGTTAACCACATTTTTTCAACACATACGGTACTTCTCCATATAATATTACAATACAAACACCTACAGAAAATATGTCATGGCTAGATCAATGCTTTTAAAATGCATTAAAAACAGGTTGTGTAAGACTTAAGGTGGGTGTCACATCTTCAATACAAGAACATTTTTTAATATAACATTTAAAAGTCTTCTGTATTGAAAGTGGAATAAATGTATGCATTTTCTAAACCATTTTAAAATTAAACCATATTCCGACCATAACAAATGTATGACAAGAAGCCAAACACGGAAATAAATAATACAATCAACAATAAAGGGCGTTTTCATGCATCAGAGAAAAACACTGTAAAACCCTTCATGGAACGATCCGAGCAAGTACACAAAATACTGCAACGAAAAGAGCAAAAGCTACATGAGCCAAGAGCATTTTTGTTCTTTACGACTACCCAGATACGAACCAGAAGGGTAGGAAGAGATCGGGAAAGGTGCTGCAGATACGCCTTACGCTCCAACCAATCTCGCTTCCAACCACTGAAGACGATGATGATGATGATGATGACGATGCTACGACAATCGAACAGCACTTCAACAGCAGACCACAAGCTCCTATACACATACACAAGCACACGTCGTTGTCAGTGCAAATATAACAATAAATACTGTTTTCCCTTCTTAAATACGATCAAACTGCTAAATATGAACAAAAGACTTCAATGCGCTACTTTTTTATGGGTCTTCTTGTACGGTAAGCGACGAACCTGAAGAAAGCATAGATATTACCACAAACAACCTCTTAGAGTACTCCCAAAGCTTTACAAAGCAATCAAAATCATTAAACAATCCAAACATATTAAAAACAAATTAGTTCTTAGTGTGCCAATCACATACAGCCCTTAACAGAAGTATATAAACACCTGTTTCTGGACAATAAAATGGGAAATCGAAGAAATAACTTTAAGTAATGTTCTAGTAAATTGAAAAGAACAATAAAACACAAGTTTAAAATGTGTTTGTATAATGTTAACCACATTTTTTCAACACATACGGTACTTCTCCATATAATATTACAATACAAACACCTACAGAAAATATGTCATGGCTAGATCAATGCTTTTAAAATGCATTAAAAACAGGTTGTGTAAGACTTAAGGTGGGTGTCACATCTTCAATACAAGAACATTTTTTAATATAACATTTAAAAGTCTTCTGTATTGAAAGTGGAATAAATGTATGCATTTTCTAAACCATTTTAAAATTAAACCATATTCCGACCATAACAAATGTATGACAAGAAGCCAAACACGGAAATAAATAATACAATCAACAATAAAGGGCGTTTTCATGCATCAGAGAAAAACACTGTAAAACCCTTCATGGAACGATCCGAGCAAGTACACAAAATACTGCAACGAAAAGAGCAAAAGCTACATGAGCCAAGAGCATTTTTGTTCTTTACGACTACCCAGATACGAACCAGAAGGGTAGGAAGAGGTCGGGAATGGTGCTGTGGATACGCCTTACGCTCCAACCAATCTCGCTTCCAACCACTGAAGACGATGATGATGATGATGATGATGACGATGCTACGACAATCGAACAGCGCACTTCAACAGCAGACCACAAGCTCCCATACACATACACGCACACGGCGTTGTCAGTGCCCACGCTCGGATGCTGGGTTTTAAGTAGTGATGCTGCCGACCAGCCAGCGTTCCAATCATAACATCATCCTCGTCCACGTTCCTCTACTTTGGTGGTGATGGTGGCGATAGAGTTCTGTTCTCCCTCAAGTGGTGTGCTCATAAAATATAAGAACGATTGAACGTCCAGCGTTGAGAGCACACGCACAGGAAACGTTCGAAAATGGGGAATTCAACCGAATTTTATATTTCATTACTTTCTGTTCAGTTTTTGTTGCATCGGGAGTACGTCTTTTTTTTGGTTTGGCTTTTGCTGATGCATGTTTCATGCTGTTTTTACTACTGCAAGAACATTTAGCAGGGAAAAGATGGAGTTCTAGTCGGTATCGGTTTGCATCTTTAGAGTTTCTACTATTATTTCATTAATAGAATAAAACACAGGAAACGACTTTTATTCCTTGCAACGGGGTTCGTCGCTTATTTATTGTAGTCGTTTGTACCAGATGCAAGCATTGAAATCTTTTGTAGAATTCTTGCTTTCTTGTCATCTTTCAAGCAGTGATACACATATACCAAACTCCACATTTGCGAAAGTAGCACCGCTTCGTCAGCATCATTAGTATGCGCCCAAGTTCCGGCCCAAAGTTTGGCAACACTCGACACGGCCCAGTATCAATATTCTCCCTCGATGCTCCCTCGGACAGCAGAGCTTTCTGTTTTTCCTCGAACGTGAACACGCCTGACCAAACGTGTTCCAATATCTTTTTCCTTCGGTTTATTTATCGATGTTCAGATTGAACACCCCGCGGTCCCGGCCGCGTGTTCCGCGCTTCAACAATTTAATGCTTGCGTGAGAGCATGAGCAAATAAAGAATGGAACGAAAATAATACAACAACAAAAAACGCACCCAATTGTTTGCCTATACTTCTTTGCCTGTCCGTGTCTGTGTTGTGCTGAGCGGGCGATTGTTTGTCCTGCTTCTGCCCGCTGACACGTAGTCGAAGCCCGATCTCAGCATCATCTGTTTTTTTTTTTCGTCTCAGTTAAGACAAGACAAGATTTCATCTCGTGGGACGCACACACTCGGCGCGAACACGTTTTTACGGCACGATGCGATGAGGAAATTATAATTTTATAAGCCGGCCGGCTCGCGTTTCTCTTTATGGTTGGCCGGTTGGCGGGATCGCAAAATGTTGGGCGAGATCATTCGAATGTGTGTGTGTGTGTGTGTGTTTGTTATTTTTCCTCCTTTTGCTGTTTCTTCAGGAAACAACGCGCCGTTCTTTGGGAGGTTCGCAACGTTGCTCCATCCGTAAGCGAATAAAAATTTGGCGCTCTTACCAACTCCTGGATGCCAGGAATATATAAAAAATGCCTTTCTTATAATTTTTAATACCATCGCGACAGTGCTGAATCGTTAGCGCTTTAATGTCGCACGATCGCCCGCTTCCCGATCCCTGGATCGCATCCCAAAGGCCAAGGGCATAAAGTAGCGGAACAACCCCCGAAATCAATTTTAATGCGCGAAAGAAAACATATGAAACTAAAAATTGATCGAAAATGGAAATTTCATGTTATGGCCTGTTTTTTTTTTTTTGCTAAGGAAACGTTTTGCCCGTTTCGACCGCTTCCCAATCGTTCGCAGCAACCGGTAGCACTTTATACGACACAAATGGCAAGATTGTTGCGTTGGGTTCGTTGCTTGTTCGAGACCGGCACGAGCAAAAAGCTGTACGCCAGAGCATTGAAGTCTTTCGTTTTGCGTTCGACGTCAGATTTTTTGGGGCTAGCTGATTGCGGGAGGGGATTCAATTTAAATTCGAACGCGTTTGTTTCAAGTTTAAGGACAGCATCCGATTGTACCGAGGTAAAATAAATTGGACAGTTAAAGGAAACTGTTCCGTGAAGTAAGCGATTTAATCAGTGTATGAAGCCCCAATGGAAAGGATACCGAGTGTACGGACGTACCCAGCATTAATTCAACCGATAACTGAACGTCGCGTTTTGGATCGAAAGGGGGTCGAATTGTGGATCTTTTTTCCCTCCCCCCGAAAAACTGGCCGACTTGTTCGATGACAAAGACGCACAAACGACCTGGACGCGATCGGACTGCCTCGGCTGGATGCAATCGCACCATTCGACGTTTGTTCTGATCTTGCCTGTTGCTATGCGACCTCCGGGCAACCGCAGCGCATAACAAGCGAACCCACGATCCCACGCTATCCCACGCTGTCGTGATCGGATTTTCGAACCGAACCGGTACCGGTGGAGATTATTTTTTTGGGGAAGCGATCATTTTGGGGTGGGCCCCAAACAGCACAACACACAAAATCGCCCGGTGCGACGACTGCATGCTGCACGTTTTTACGGCACAGTGGTTGGAAAAAAGAAGCGAAACCACGACGAATGACACGGAGGGAAGAAGAAGCAACTGACAAAAAAAACTGCTATCATGTTTCACTATCGCACCACGGTTTTCGCGGATCCACTTTCATGGCAAAAATTTAAACTTTTTCCGCCATTTTGAAGCTCGGGCTCATTTTTGACAGTCAACGTGTTGCCAAAGGGCTGTTGAAATCAAGACGGGAAGAGGGTGAAGAAAACCGGTATCAGGTCAGGTAACGAAGAAGAAGATGAAAACAAAAAATCATCCCCATCTTCCTTGCCAACCGGATGCGAGCACAGCTTAATGTGTGTTATTTATTATGTTTCACCTCGCCAGATAAACGATTTCGGGGTGCTGCTGCTTCCTCGCGGGCACAACTTCGCGGGAACGAAGGATCCTGCTGTCCATCTCGTGTCTTCCTTTTTCCCTCTGTGTGCATTCTTTGCTGCGAGATGCTGCTGTGGTTGGATGGTTTGTGTGCAAAAAACTAAAGACTTTCCCTA
>KZ061941.1:131160-217610 GCA_002091835.1 Anopheles maculatus | reverse complement strand
AGCCCACTCGCTCGTGGTTCGCGGTTGGGTCAATCCTTGTGTCCATGTACGCGGAGCACAAAACCTGCTCGTGAGGGGAAACGGATCGGTTTTTGGCGTGTTCGGTGTTCCCGGAGCTGAACATAATAATGGTGGTGGGCTTCTAATGCGGGCGGGCATTAATCATTTTGCTTCAAGATATAATGGAAGATGAATGTCCGTGAAATCGGTGGACGCCAGCAAAGAAGAACCATCTTACCGGTGGTTGACATATGTGCTTTGGAAAAAGAGTTGTGTTGGATGCAACATGCAACAAGCTTCAAAAATTACTTTTTAAAGTAAATTGTTTATTAAATAAACAAACTTAAATCAGGTGAAAAAAGCTAGTGATGAACGCCAAAGTAAAACATCAATAAATCTTAACAATAAATAAGCTCATTCGACAAGTGAACATGCGCAAAATTGGACAAAAACCACCTAGAACATGGTCATCATTCATTGTCCCCTAACATTTGCACATAAATTTCTATTCTTTCTCTCTTTCTTTTACTCTTTCTCTATCGTTTTTTCACTTACAGTGACAGACAAAACAATGAGAGTAACCTAAAATCTTGTTTTGCATTAGTGTTTTCGATTAATTATAAAGTAATTGTAATAGATAATCAAACTCAATCAATTTTGAGCTTATTAAAGTCTTTGTCTAACACTCAAGAAATATAAAGAGGATTCCAAGATTCAAAAAAACAAGAAAAAAAGGATGATTGGTCCAATGACATCCTCGTTTTTTCCAAGATCGTCTACTTAGTTTAAAAATAATGAGTATCAGCATCGTTATACATTTACAAAATAAGATGATCCTATTGTTTTGTCCCACACTGTATACGCTTCGCCCCATCCACATGAGGCCGAGCCTATCTGGTCTGGCAGCATCCATCACGCCACGTTGACGTATGACCCGATGGAAACCGGTGTGACCCCACGCTTCGGCTAGGCAATCCAGCTCATCAAGCTCCACGGTCCCGGATCATCCCGAACCGCCGCAAGGGTCATCCGGTTCGTTACCGCTAGACAAAAGACGCCAACAGGCTTTCGCGTAGTGCGTTGCGTGGGTCGACGAATTGAATTCGACGACAGAAACGACTTCTTTTTCCTGGGGAATGAAGCATGACTTTGCTGCCTAGGCCGACGCGAAGCTACGCCATTGAAAACCCGACGATCGTAGGCGTTGATGAGAAGGTTAACGATTTGTTCATTATGTGTACGATTATTTTCTTTTATTATCTCAAACCCCTCGGGCGATCTGAGCATTGGCAGGCGGGATCAGCTAGAACCGGATAGATCTAGGCTTATGGCGTTTTCTAGCCTTGATTTGCCGTCTACCTTGCCAAAACACACACACCGTTCTGATTCTAAGCAGTAGGAGAAGAAACTGTTGCGGGTTTATTGCGAAGACAGAGCGCCTTGACCATGGCCCTGGCTAGTGCCCTGACGCTGGTAGGAAGAAACCCCACGAACACACCAGAATTCAAGGTCCTCGGTGAAGAAGCTGACCATACACGCACGCACGCACGCACACAAAAGACGGAAAAGTGGCAGATCGCGCGCGTAGTGTTAACGATGGCGTTTATAGGCGCGATTGGTTGGTCGGTCGGTAGCGCGCTATAGGCAAGCGCGTTCGTGCGTACATTAAGTGCGCGTTACAGGGTTTGCGCGTATCGCTGCCGTGCGGGGCAAAGATTAATTGAACAACATCTGTGCGCCAGGCCGTCCGTCGGCTCGGTTCAGTTTGGAATGTAGGCAAAATTAAAAGGCAATGAAATGATCAGAAGGCAGCAGAAAAAAATACACGAAATCCAAAGGCGGCCAAAGGCTTAAGAGGATAATGCGGAACTTATCTGAAGATATGTGGGATCAGCTAGAACCGGATAGATCTAGGCTTATGGCGTTTTCTAGCCTTGATTTGCCGTCTACCTTGCCAAAACACACACACCGTTCTGATTCTAAGCAGTAGGAGAAGAAACTGTTGCGGGTTTATTGCGAAGACAGAGCGCCTTGACCATGGCCCTGGCTAGTGCCCTGACGCTGGTAGGAAGAAACCCCACGAACACACCAGAATTCAAGGTCCTCGGTGAAGAAGCTGACCATACACGCACGCACGCACGCACACAAAAGACGGAAAAGTGGCAGATCGCGCGCGTAGTGTTAACGATGGCGTTTATAGGCGCGATTGGTTGGTCGGTCGGTAGCGCGCTATAGGCAAGCGCGTTCGTGCGTACATTAAGTGCGCGTTACAGGGTTTGCGCGTATCGCTGCCGTGCGGGGCAAAGATTAATTGAACAACATCTGTGCGCCAGGCCGTCCGTCGGCTCGGTTCAGTTTGGAATGTAGGCAAAATTAAAAGGCAATGAAATGATCAGAAGGCAGCAGAAAAAAATACACGAAATCCAAAGGCGGCCAAAGGCTTAAGAGGATAATGCGGAACTTATCTGAAGATATGTGTGCGTGTGTCCCGAGTGCGTAGAGACGTAGTTGCTTTGTGTTTTTGTTTGTTTCCCAACCACTTGCAACCACACGGACGGACGGTACCGGGCTTTGGAATTGTATGTAAATTGGTACCGAGCTACAGCACCGGGGTTTTCCCTTATATGGAACGGTCAATGCCAGATTCACCCGTTTGGCCCCAATTTAACGCCAAGTGTCCGCTTCAAAGCGGAGGAAGTACCAGAATGAAGTTGTTCGGTGATGTGATGCTTTTGTTTTGATTTTACTGCATTCCGGTTCATGCGTGCAATTAACAACAAGTCCCGTAACGGACGGGAAGTGTGGTTATGGCATTTGTTATGGCAAAAGTACAAGCAACTGGAATGGAAAAGGCCTATGGGTTAGAATTTGGTTTTTTAAATTTATTAAAACTTCAAGCGACCTTTTAAAGGAAAAAATCGTTTAATCTTTCGCTCTATCGATCATAACAACAAAGCGAATGAAGCCTCTCACTGCATATCGATGCATTCCGTGTCGGTGCAGTGTTTGTCAACCGTGTGTTCTGCTGTGCGTGACTAACGCAACAGGAGAGCTGCATTGCATTGCGGAGCAGTGAACGATCGGTAAAATAACATTATTTTCTCCACTCCCTCGGGACAACGCAACAAGAACAACGGCAAGGAAAAAAGGTACAGCCTTCATCGCCTTCAACTTGCAGAACACACCCGCCACAGCACGCCCAAACACTCACTGCCCATTCGCTGGGCACACATAAATTTTAGCACGACCATCGTAAATTGTGGCCGCAGTCGATGCAGTTGATTAAAATTTAAAATACCGCTCACGTGATTGCGATTCTTGTGTCCTCTTTCTTTCCTAAAAAAATACCGTAAAGAATGTGCGAGAGCTTAGGAGTTTCGAACCCGGTGGGAAGACCTGTGGTGTCCCTTCGTTTCGGGTGCAATTTCAACCCGCACGGTGAATGTTAATTAAATTGTTGCTCCACACTTCAATAATTGCTGTCACAGGCATACGGGAACGCGATGGGACTTCGCTTTAGTTTTGCGAATTTCTTTGCACTTTGGATGGTGAGAATCGGGGCAAACTGGGTAAGGTTTGTTGAATTTTATTGCGTTTAATGCATTCTACAGCTGGACGAACCTGCTGTTTGTTTTGAGGGGGAAAAATGGTGGAATTTATGACATTTAAAAGGCAAATCAAAGTTCTATTGCTCACGGGAAGGATATCGAACCTTGATGCAAATCTACATTACCCTTAGCTATGTAATTTGTATTAATGTGAGTCTTGGCACATGGTGTAAGGTTCCACATATTTCTATTTATATTACAGAGTACTGCGAAACAGAAAGATAAGAAATTTGGTAAGGCAAGGAATTGAAAAGCCTGCAACTTTGTGATCCTCACAGAAGATCTTCCCAAACAGTGTAATCAAGGTGTATGCCTGAGTATTCTCTTTTAACAAATCGAACTGGATATCCACTGTAAATTCCTTGTATCTTATTGTCCTTTGAACATTGCACAAACAACAATAGCTTGTATTTAAAGTATAAGCGGACAGGTTACAATCTAGCCGGTTTTCACAAGGCAGGACCGGATATCGATTTCCGTGCCGTCTTCTTCCGTACACCGCGCTGACTAGCCAGCTAAAGTTAATTTATGTCTAGGAAGTCACAAACTGTTTGTGTCTTCTAACTTCTGCGATTCAGGAGACACGAACAACAAACAGATAGTCCCCTCTACGGATACGAGTCCTAGACCTATACGAAAAACAGATACACTCAGAGAGAGTCGTTTGGACCGTCAGGTTTGGAGAATATCCAACCTAATAGAAAACGTCTTCTTATTCAAAGAGTTTCGAGAGTCCCTCTATCCAAGGTAAGGCCTCGATGTCTCCACCATTCCAGTAAGGAAAATCTCCTCCAGATTTTTGAGATCGTCTGGACGATCGAGACACTGGTTCTAACCCAGCAGGATCTAACATGTCAGCAGAACCGATTTTTCATTCTCACTAAAGTGTGTGTTCGAGTGTGCGCCCTCAGACAAGCGACAGTAGGACAGCGTGCGCGTGAGTACATTACACTAGCGGAAGACGCCAATGCACTCGCCTTTTTCGAGCGGCAGGTGCTAAGGATTTTCTTGGGAAGTGTATGTCAATAAAGAGAATGAACCACGAGCTAGCTAAGCAATTTGACGGCACAGATATCCTGACGGTGATGTCCCACTGCGAGCTCGTTGGCTAGATTGGGTAAAGTCGAACTAGGCGAAAATTTGATGCAGCCGTAGTGAATTAGCGACCTTAGACCGAGTTTCCTGGAATTGGATTGATGGCCATGTGAACTAGACCCAGAAGAGATATACCTTCCAAGGTTCAAGTGTTAAAGAAACAAACAGTTAATACGTTAAGGCAGGAGGAGGCAAAGCATCACAAATTTTAGATGTCTCTCATTAACTGTTTTGGAAAAAGATTAAGTCACGAATTTACTTATGGTTCAATAAGACAAAAGTTGACTTTGTAGCACAGTAATCGAATTATGAAAAATTTGGTTACGAAATTAATAAAATATTTCCCTGAAAAACTATCTCAAGAATATTTCTTTCTATTCAACGACTCTCTTCATGCTGATTTTGGCGTGAATTTTGTTTAGTAAATTTATAAAATTAGCCATGAAAGATGTTGCAATTTGTTTATTGCATTATAAGATAAAACTCCATTTATTACTTGCAAGGTCTATTGAATTTCGAAACGAAAAGCGTTTGTGGTTGAACTAACATCCTAAGTATTTATTATAAAAACGGAAGCATTACCTTGAACATTTACTTGAACATCTTGAAATATAACCGTGCTTAAAAAAAATGACAAGCACAAAACAGGATTCTAAGAAAAGAAAGTTTAGTTCCTGATTAACAAACAACACAATATACTTTTACACACGTAATCTTAAGCGAACCAGATCAATGAGTTGCGCAGAAGCAACATAAACTCGTGTAGACTGGAAACTAACGACAGAAGTTAGACATTAACAGTTAATGTCTCTGATAGTTATCAAAATAATAATATTTTAAAAGCAATAAAATTGTCAATAAAGTTTTATTCTCCGAACTGATCTTGCTCTCTGCACAAAATCGGACACGAACGATGCGGTACAAATTTTTACTACCAATTTATTAAGTCACAAATCTTCCAACCCAAGGATGTGCCGTGGGTAGTAGCCGTTAATCGTGACTGCATAGCCATTGCCCGTAAGCAAGCAAGCAAAAAGGTTGCATGCATTACGAATCAATGTCGTCGACCGTATGGCGCAACGAGCAATTGCCCAGCTTACCCGACACGTTACCTTGAATGAAGCTTATGTGGTATTAAATTAAACGTAAGCTAAAATAAAAGCTCATGCACTATTACGCGAACGGGGACGAAATACTGGGTAGTAAGTTTGTCAACGGTTGTAATTATGATTACACCTCTCACTTAATGTTTATTGTTCGTCGCCGTTTAAAAAAAAATATCACTCTTCCTTTACTTACTCTTTCGCGTATAATTAAAAATTGCAAAACACTTCACTTCCTAATTGATTGTATCGTAAGCACAGGCTCAGCGCAGCCATTTTTGAGAACGTCAATCAAAGATTGAACTGAAACCATATTTGTTTTTATCCACTGTCTGCATCTGCATTTTTACCATAAGCATAACGATAAAATATATACCCAAAAAACAACAAACGTGTCCCAGACGCTCGAGACTATGGTCTGCGAAATTTGCATTAATTAAACGCCACAAATGCCTAACTGGTTTGGACTGTCAGTGAAGCAGGTTTCGTGCGATGCAGTAAAACTGTTTGGTTTTTTGTTCATTTTATTGTTAGTTAAAGCCGTTTGATTTGTTACCTTTATTAAGCGCACCTTTCGGGTGGGAAAAAAGTATTGAATATGCTGAGGAGTCATTTTAAAATCAAAGGCAAATAGCGAAAGGAAAAGGAGTAACGTTTTATGATTGCAAAATATTGTCCCTAGAATGTGCCGATATTGCAACAGCCGTAACACGTTGTGTCCTTGGTTTGGTAGCTTAACCAAGAGCTCACTCGGCAAAAGGACTACTGGCGCTACACCGTGCTCAACGCCGGTGGTACAATTAAATTGGTCTTTTTTTTAAGTTGTGTCCATTTTAATGTGCTCTCGTGGTTAAGAGGCGCCATCATTTTATGAAACTCTCACCCAGCCAAGCCATTGCTTCAGGAAACAGACTTTAAGCGGGGCTAGCTACTTGAACAGCAGCAACAAAAAGGGACCCCCAATGCACCCGGTCATTAGCGAGCACTAACACGCCGAGTTTGCCCAAAGCTTTGGATCGGGGTCATTAAAAGCGGGCGTCCATCGTCCGAGAGACACGTTCTTCAGACATTTCCCCCAGAGCGAAGTGTTTGCTATATTTTTTTCCTAAGTTTCTTCTTAACTCCGTCGATCGTCTATCGATCTCGTTGACATTCAAAACGACAAAAAGCAATGACGCCTACGACACGTTTAGAGCTGGAGCTTTTTATGTGGAGCTACTTCTAATTTACATTAGCGCGCGCGTCGCCCGAACAACGGAAATCGTCATCGTTACCGAACCACGAGTCACAAACATTGGCGGTTGGCTGGGTTTTTGGGCAAGAATTTGAGGCCGGTTTCGAACCAAGAAAACGAACCTTTCAACAGGTTTGCGTTGACGGATTAGAACGTTGGGTGATCTAATAGGGTATTGAATTACGTCAACCACCTTTTTTTTGGTGGTGGTGCTTTTTGATTGCCTAGAACAATCGTGATCTAGGATTAATATATAAGAGTTAATAGGTCTATAGTAGAGAGTTGTATCGCATCATAAGAAGGATGGTATTAAAAACTTTAACTCAGGGACAATAATACTATCTGGTAATTACATTTAACGTCAACCGGGTGGCTCCACGATCCTCCAAGATCTCATTAAAAAGCTCGCAAGTTTTAGTAGGTCTGCCTGTTCGTTTACGTGGCGCCATCAAGTTTACGATAATCAATATAATTTTTGGTAATCAAAGATTGTTTTTCTTCGTTTGAATGCTTGTCACCATTTAGTTCCCGTCCCGAATCTACGAACCGTTTTTGTTTTATTACTATTTAAAATGACAGTTTCAATTTTAAGTAACGTTGCGTCGCAGGAGCACGACCCCGACCGACTGCATCGGGCAGCCCGATCGTATCCAATCGAGCCTGACAGTTTCGAGCTCGTTTGTGACAGTTTAAGCTTAATTTTTGCGCTATTTCTTTTCCGCGCCATTCTCGCGCTGCACACTTGTGCCGTTGTTTCGCTTCACTGTCCCGAAGACACAGGTAAGGTTGCGGTTTTGTGGACATGCGGTGGGGGTTTGTGTTCTCGTCCCTTCAATATACTAAGATTCCACCGCGTGGTTGTGGTGCGCTTTATTTGTTGCCCCGTTTGGGTAGTTTGATTGTCAAAAATTCCGCTTCGCCACAAGATAAGTTTGCAATGTTTCACATCACTACTGCGCTATCTCTCTCTCTCTCTCTGCCTTTCTGTTTCGTACGTTTGTTTACGTTCACTTAACCTGCTTTTCGTTCTCCATGGTTGTTTTTTTGGCACATAAATTTCACATGTGCGCCTTAACCGCAGTGTATGTGCTGCTGGTGCTTTGTTTACGCTTGACGTTTCCTGACAGCATCCCTCTTTTGACAGCGCTTCTGCATTCTGTTGCGTTGCAGATGTGTGTATGAGAAAGCGAGAGAGTAAGAGAACTTTCAGCAAACCAACAACAACAAAAAAACCTCCCGACATCACCAAAGATCGGTCATTGATCCTGAGAAGCCGTTTTCGACGATCCTCCTACTTCGGTTCTTCGGTGTGGGGGCACTGTGAAGTGCTGCTTACAGCTTTTGGCATGTCATTTCCAGTTTTCGGTGGGGAGTTCCAGCGCTCTCATCAGCTCTTCCCCTATTACTACCTTCCACCAAGGCGTGCCTCACCTTTGCAAGCGGACACTTTTAGCTGTTGTGTTTGTGGCGAAATTCTTTCGCAAAATGTTCGGGCGGTTTGGCCGAAAGAAAAGGCAGCAAAAAAGGTCAAGTGTGTGCTGCGTGACATGGACAGCAGAGAACGCAGTAAAAGCGAGACGTGTGTGCTCGCCACTGCCAGGCACAACGACAACGATTCCGTCGCAATGGTAAACACACTTTGGACTCTCCACCATCGACGCCATTTTCGGAGGTGCTTCTCAGCATCGGAAAGCGAGTTTGTGTGTACTTATTTCCCTTTTTTTTATCAATTCGTTATATTTTGTGTCTCAAGGGGATTCCGGCCAGGTTTTCTTGCTGTTCCGTGGTCCATTACTTCGGTTCCAACTACCCTTAACTATGGATGGAATGATCGTACGTCATAACGTCGCTCGGTAAGTCGAAGTCATTGCAGTTCGTAGTTCCTTTCTTACCATCCAGAAATGATGAGTCCCCGGTCTCTATGATGGGCGAATTCTCTAGAGCCGTTCTCTCAAAGCAAAAAGGATTTTGCCGCTACACACAGCAAAGCAAAGTGCCGGCCAAAACAACACAATCTGATCGCGCGCTCGTGTGGTTCGCATTGGTTTTGTATAAGGGAGGAAGACTTGCAGAAGATACAACATTGTTGCGAAATGGAGGGCGCCGTTTTTTCCACCGTCTCATTTAGCTGATGGAGCGAAAGGGAACGCGTTCCGCCACTTAATGGTGCTCAATTTGTGTTCAATTGCCCTTTGTGTGAAGCCTTTTCGCCCCGTTTTGCTCGTAGGGTTTTGGCTACGAAGGTATCTCACAACAACAGCATAGGGCGTTGATGCGAATAAAAATTGATAAAAATCAATAGAATTATTAAAGGATGGTTGGGGCAAGAAGAGGAACGCTTTTTTCCTGAAGGAATAATTCAATAAGCTTGGCCCTGGTTGTTGTGTGTCTTTAACAGAATTATTGCATCTTAAAAGATGCTTTCGTATGTCAAACAAATTACATTACGTTGTTCAAAAACGGTTCAAGTGCATTAACGTGCCAATCGCATTAGGACGTTAAAAAAGCATTTAATGCGTTGTGTTACTAAATAACTTTAAACCATGTACTTAAACCTTGAAAGCCTCTCTTTACCACAGCGAACGTTAACGATCGATTAAAACGAATGAGCATACGCAAATTAGCGTTTATATTATTAGCCAACGAAATGACGTCTGTTTTACGAATGCAGAAGGTTCCTCTCTATCTCTTGCTTTACGCAGACTATACTACCACTGAGGTCTCTGAGATCTACGAACCGACCGTTCGTAGCCCATCAACTGAAGGATCGGTGCGCAATGCTCGTAACACTTTTATAGATGACTTGAGCAGCCATCAAACGACCATAACCGGCCACACATTACTGAGCCTTCTGCCCAATGAGTCGTAGATTTTGATGCACAACAAAACGACTGACACAAGGAAAAGTGCTCTATTCCGATTGGACTCGTCTAGCGTTGAACGTTGCTCGCCAGCTAAGCGTCCACCAGTCGAGTGGATGAAAAGAAAACCAACCCAAACAACACAAGGATCGCTTGTCAAGGCAAAAAAAACATCAAGCGATCAAGGAGAGGGAAAATATAATAAGAACCTTCGCTTGGGCGCAAAATGAATGAAAAGACTCGTTGTTTTGCGTTTAGCAGCGAAAGCGAACAAAAACCGACAAACTCTTCTCCGATTTTGTGCTAAAGTGAGAATGATGTTACTCAGGTTAGGCTCAGGTAAGAGTGGTGGTAAGAGCAAGGAAGGTGAAAAATTCCATGCCATTAGATGAATTTGCGTCGGCAGAAATAAAAAAAACAAACGCCGCATAACCACGCTGAGGCCTCGTAAAGAAAGATACGCCACAGCTAAGAGGCATTGAATGCGGCATAAAGATGATGATGGGCATGGTATGATGAGTTAGCAGCATCTAGGTTGCCTGTTTTCTTTTGCTTGCTAAATCGAGTCAAGATCAAGGATGGTAAGAATGTGCAAGAAATGAGCATCATTCATTAAGAGCAGCTCCAAAATCGGTGCCACCACCGAGTGTCCGTTTTGCGAGATGCGAGAAATGAACCAATTGGCTTTGAGCGAACTCGCACAAACACTGAGACTGAGGGCGAGTCAGTGAACAAGACACCGTTGAAGATCAGGGAATGATAAATCTGTCAAAGAGTGATGGGGTAAAAATAGATCCTTTCTGTTGCGATTGGCATCTAGGCGTTTGCTGTAATAAGCATTATTGAGGTGGATCGCGCATTGAACCATGGTGCTGTTAATTTGCCCTTTTTTCTTCTAAATGTACCGTGGTAAATGATCTGCTTAGCACACTTTGGGATATTTTTACTTTTTGGGTCGAGGTTTTGAAAGTTTAAAGGAGAACTAAATATGTTCTCAAAATATTCAGAAATATTCGATAAAGTTTATTAATGTGAAACACTTCTAATTTGCTTATTAGTAAGCCTTAGCGGGCAGAAAGGACTAGATGTCGTCGGTCCAGTTATGGATAAACTGAGTCAAGGAAGCCAGCAACCTATCGGCTCGATCTAGTACCAAAGAAGAAGTGGAGCTAAATGTGCTTGAAAAATAGAAATAGAAGAGAAGATTGTTTGTCATAAAATAAAAGCTCTAAACGCCAACCCGTGCAAATGATAATTTAAATTATATAAAACAATCTTATTGCAAAGCATATTGGTGCAAAAATTGGGGAAATAAAGTCTTAAAAAATTATCACTAAATCATCCCATTTTAACTTCCTTTTGGGATGGGTTGTGTGCACTTAAACCATAAAACCAAGCACAAAATGCTCAAAACGTTCAATATCGAAAAATGCGACAGATAAGGCGAAGAATAATGAAGCCAATAACCCAGCAGGAAGAAACACAAAAATGGCAAAGGAGCGGCAAATCAACGAACGATAAGCGGAGAATGCAACAGTAATGCAAAAATGTTAACTTCCAAATTCCATGCAAATCGCGAATCCATTTTTCGTTTCGCATCGAGGTTCGTCGCTTGTTTGCCGGTTGCTGTCTTTCCCATCCCATTTTGCTGGCATTCACGGCGGCAAAGGTTAGAGAGCACGATAAGAGTGGACAGTTTGTGCTTACAGCCGAAGAAAAGAAAGAATGGAAATGCGAAATGAACACACACACACACACAAAAACACACGCGATCGCGTTCAATTTTAATGGGCGCATGGGTGTGCACATGAATAAAAAATTATCTCTTTAAGGAAAAATTCTCCCTGGATGCTGTAGCTCTTGTGCCCGCGCTGTTGTCAATGGAACCTGACACGTTGGAAAGTTTGACTCGTATCGAAATGGGGGTGAGAGAGAGACTAAAGCCGATCAACTGCGTGAATTCATCTGCGGGACCTATAGTGCGGGAAGTAATAAACGTTTAAGCACGGTGCGAAGGTGTAGTCCTGCGCGCCACTATCCGTAGGGAAAGGTGCTGGAGGCGGGGAGAGGTACGGGGCGAAGGAACGGGTAACCTGTCCGAACAAAAACAGAAACAATGGGTCGCCTTTTTGTCTGTGTGTGTGTATGTCGTGCAAGATACGTAACAGTTCATTCAACCTCCTCCACACCTAGACAAGTCACAAAACTGTTCGATCGAACTGTTTTCGATCTAGAAGGCCCGATGCTACGATCGGCCAGGTAAACGGATGGACCATTTATTTATGATTTCGATCTCGCTCTTTCCCACAACTGGGTTGGGAGTGGTCGGTGGAAGGAACACTGAAACGATTATGGTAACGACTTTGTCAAAAAGCTGTCAGAATAGTTTTAACCACGATAGGGAGTGGAGAGAATTATCTTTTTCCTGTCCGGTGTGTTGCTTTTTTGGTTGTTCTTCTTTTTCCCCGCTCTGCTGCCTGAAGGTACCTGCTCATTTGAAGAATTAAATTGAAAAAGGAAATCTGGTTCGATAAAATGTTGAAAGAGTAATTACGAGCGACAGAATTGATCATTCCTAATAAAAGACTTGATTAAGGGTTAAAGGCACGGGAGAATACTTTTGTTTTCGTTCTCGATCTTTACGAAAGTTTATAAAATTTCACCCTCCCATTTTCATTCTGTTGCGGATGATTTATTACACACCCCTTATAAACGTTATCGCACGCTTGTTGATGAGATGGACGGAAATTGTATTGTTATTATCGTGTTTCTTCTGTCCTAACCAGTTGCTGAAATGCAAGTGGACATTAAAAAGCGATTAAGCTTGTCCCCTGAAGTTGATATCGTTGGTTGGTGAATGCATTGTGATTATTTATGTTGAATATTTTATGATTTTTATCAAATAAATCTGTTTTTTTCTATAGAAAAAGTTGAATTCATGGGTTTTAAAAGGTTATTTCATAAGGTTAGCAATGTTTTAGGCCACAACACTACATGTTCAGCAAAGTTCCTAGATGGTATAAGACAGTATTCAGTACCGGGGTTCGAATCGCGGCGGACCGTCTCCCTGAACGCAGGACTGACTATCCAGCTACGGATAAAAATTGAGTCACAGAGAGCTAGCAATAGCAGGGTAAGACCTCACGAGGTTGTAGTGCCAAGGAAGAAGATAAGACAGTATTCAAGACAGTAGCTTTGGAGAACTATATTTTTATGTTCTCCTATTATTACTACAGCAGAATATTACTTTTGTTTGATTGCAAATATGTGAAAAGTATGCTATCATTTGCCATTCGCTCAAAACACAACAAAAAAGATCACCAAACTTTCAGGATATCATTTGGCGACAGCTTAGGACCTCAAAATTTGGTTCTAAGTCATCTGTCAGGGAACATTCCTTGGAAATCAACATCTATCAAGATAATCACCAAAGAAGTGAAATATCACTTGATTACAAAACGTCCTGATGGAACTCCCATGTCACAAGTTCGCAGAAAAAAGGAAGGGTTAGTTAACCTAGTCTCCAACGAAAAGCTGTTATGTTTTGATGCTGTCTCCAATAGCCGCATATATCGCATAATGTCTCCAGATTAAATAAAGCATAACCCCGAGAACATGAAGTACGTATCGGGATTTTCGGGAAACTTCGCGGGATTCTTCGTTATTAAGACAATTTCTCTAAAGATCAGTACTTTGTCCTGCAACAGTATGGATTGCTATGTCACTGGTAAAAGCTTTGTGGTCTCTACAGCAGCTCAGATCATGATCTGTTGGAAGCTGGAGTTTCATATAAAACACATGAGGCAGGCCATATCTGAGGTATACGAAATAAGAGTTCTAGTGTCTGACAGAGTTTTGAGAACATAATTAATAAGAACTTAGAGCAAATTACTTTTGATGGCCCTTATATACATTTATATACATAAATGTTGTGATGTTACCAAAAATTTCGTTATTATTGCTTTGGAAAATAGGTTTTAGACAGTTTTCTTTTTTAGTTCCAATGGAACAAAAACGACATTTCGGGTAACATCACTGTAATTATATTTATAAGGTCCTTTCAAACCTAAAAAAAATATCATATATACGTTGCTATATGAAACAACTTATAGCATAATAAGTCTACAACTATAAAAGACCGTTCTCTCCTTATTGAAACTATAAAGAAAACATTAACGAACGGCTCTCGATGATAAGCATTGAAGTTATGAAGTCAAAAACAACAAAAAAAACCCGCCCATGTAGGCAGGACGTACCATTTTATATTAATTCATAAATTCATAGCCACTCGAATCCCTGTTACTACGCTGTAATTGGAAGCGGCCATGTTTTGCCCATACATACGTATAAGGTAAAGAAAAGTGGCCATCCTTAATGGTGAAACAAGGTAACCGAAAGCAAAACATCAACAGCAGCAAAAAAAAAAACCCGGAGCTGCCGAAATGCATCTCTCGCAACATCATCCTGTGCCTGTGCATCCGCCGACTGGAGATAACGGACATGACAATTCGAAAGAGACAATAACAAAAAAAAACAACACAGCAATGAAAGCCTGTGCAAGGAAAACACGGGAAGCGAAGGGAAAATTTATTCTCCTTCAAAACATAATGCCGCGGCCACATTTCGTGCCGAGCTGTACGACGAACCGAAAAGCTTTGTGAGATGTTTATTTCTCCGTTTTTGTCCGCCCTCTCCCGTTAACGCTTTTTGGTCGATCCTTGTGTTTTTGGCAAACGTTTCGAGATCGTGTTGCCGTGCTGTTGCTAGGGTGTGTAACGCAAAGTGGCAAAGTGGTTGGTGGCACCGGTTATCCTTTCCCCGATCCTGAAGGTTTCGGCACGCTGTGCGGAACCATTTTCTTGCCGTTCGTTTATTTTTGGAATTATGCAGCCCTCCGCTAAAAGGATGTGCATGTTTTGGCTGCATGAGCTGGCTCTTGTTATTCTTCGTGCCCGGTTTCCGTCCGCCGGCACGAACAGGGAACCTCCATTTTCGGGTGTTGTTTATTTTCGGCCAATCCGTGCTACATTGCTGTACCGCGCAGCAATGTCTTGCGTCTTGCGTGATGACAGAAAAGAAACACGGAAAAAAAAACGCGCCACAGTTTCGCTTCGTGTAAGGGAAAAATTCGAAAATTGTAAATTTGTGCGCTACATATTTTATCGAACGACAATCGGTCGCTCTCGGACGGAACGTGTACGGACAGTTTTGCAAAACGTTCTGGGGAGAAAAAAAAGGAAGCAACAATCACTGACAGCAATCGGGATGAGAAACACTCACCCGGGGAACGCAAGAGGTCATCGGGTCGCGCCGAGGAATGAAACGACGTTTTTCCGTTGGCCGCTCTTGAGCTTCTCTCCCTCTCTCTCTCTCCTCTCACTCTCACACTCTACCACCATTACCATCGGTGGCATCGATCGAGATTCCGTACCTTCGAGGCTCGGGCGATGTTATTTTTGGCCTTTTGCGAAGGGCTTTTTTTTACGAACCTCAGCCTGTGTGTCTGTGTGGTGTGTTTATGGCTGGCCTGAAGGTTTTATTTTATTTTCCTTACGTCTCTCCTCCTTCACCTGCTACCGGTAGAAACCCCCCGGGGGAGGAGATGCACACTCCAAGAATCGTGGCTCATCGTGGGTTGTATGTTTGTCGCTTGTCTTGGCTGGTCTTGGCCAGCATCCCGATGTAAGGGAAGATGTCGCGGTTCGGCATGGTACCTCCCGGTTCGTGATCGTTAAAAGTTCTACTGCTCTACGGGGTCGTCCAATAAATATTTACAACCCCTTATAAAGAAAGTCTAAACATTCGAATGGTAGCGGGAGAAGATGGACACAGGCATAAAGGAATAAGAAGCGATGTCTTCTCAACATTCTCTCTCTCTCCTTCTACCAAGTCACTCTTAAGGTGGCGATCAGGTCGTGAAGACTTGGGAGCTGGATGCTGGATATATTTAAAAAAGATATCGAAACACCTTACTATTCTCTTATCGCTTCCCCAAAAACAACTTAAAATCGATCTTCCTTTCCGAGTTCGATCCACTCGGTGCCGCAATTACGATGAACCCGAGAGCCCTATTTTCGAGCCCAGGCGTCGAAGTCTCACGATTTTTCATCCATCCCGGTTGTTTGATGCGCGGGTTTTGAACCGCGATTTCCAAAGAGGCGGAAAGTATTAATATTCGATCACAACCGGATTCGCAAAAGGGGAAAGCAAGGGTTGTCCCGAAAAGTACCCGAAAAAATAACCTCAAAAAGGAAAACAAAACAACAACCAACCAACAAGACACGTTTAATTTTCGAAACCCACTAAGATGGTGTTTCTTCTGTTTCTTTCCACTCTCTGTCTCTCTAGCTCTCTCTCTCCTCCTGAACTGGTGATGAACTTGTGTCCCGCGGACACTGCCCAAACTATCAAACCGCGAGCAGTTGAGGTGAAATTTTCCTCATTTATTTGCCGGCCGGTCAAGCCGCGGCCTTTTCGTGCAGAACTGCCGCAGGCTATAATCGTCCTGTTCGCCGAGGCCCGCTGCTCGAAAAACGCTTTTCCCCCCACGAGAGCTCTCGTTCGCAACGGGGTGCGGATGATGATAAATTATATAATGAAACCGTACTAGGCCCGTCTTACCTATGGAATGGTGGGTACCCACGAAGAGAGAGAGAGCGAGAGGACCCCCATTTGGATGCTGACCAAAAAGGCCAAGGATTTGGCCCTGACCGTGATGCCTGACCGTTCCGGACTTTCCAAACGTGGTACGTCGTAACGTGGTCGCTGCAAAGAACTTTGAACGAACAACTGTAGCTGGACCACGGGGTGTAGCAACTAAAAAAGGAGGTTTGGGTAACGGGATACCGGGATCGGGCAGTTCTTTATGTGCGTGTGTGTGACTGAAAGCGAGATAGTTTTGGGGATGCCAGGAAGAGAGCGGATGCTGGCAGCCGGTGAAGTGAGTTGGAATCGAATTATCATTATTTTGTGCCTTCTTTCGGTTCCTTCCATTGGTTATTTTCGTTTAATAATGATTGTTGACGATTAGTATGATTATGCGCTTTGGCCTTCCCATTCTTCCACTCGATCGCGCTCTATCTCTATCCTCTTTATCAAGCCTTTTTTAGTGGGGGCTGCTGAAGTGCTTAAAAATGCGTATCCCCAGAATATTCTTCCAAAACTGGATTTCATTGCGAAGGAACCGAAATGGAAAATGGATCGAGAGAAGGTAACACTGGTCCAAATATAGTGAGAGGTGTTGCACTCACAGCAGCACAGGGAGAACATCAACCAAAATCTTCTTTTAATGTCTTTGATATGATCAACCGGTGAGCTTTGTTTGAAAACTGTTGCCTATTTGGGAAAGGATTATTGTAAAAACAGCAGTAAACAATTGGGAAATGTTTATACACTTTGTCTTTCTTTCTCGATAACTTCAACAATACATTCACCTTTCTTTCAATTGCAACCTAAGCCCTTTGCCTTTGAACAGCATCATTTATTGTAACCGAGCCTGAGCAATCGATCGCAATTGGACTGAACCTTCTACCACCGATGGTGCACATTCATGGTGATAGATTTTTCACTCACCAGCACTAAAACCCCATCGATGTCATGTTACAGCCCGTCGCCCAGCGTGTAGCTTATGATGCACATTCGTTATACACGCCTTATTGTACGGCGACGGATAATTCCGAGTCCGATCGTGATGGTTTAGTGTGTACCATCTATAAAAGCAAGCATAAAGCCCGACAGTAATCTTAGTGCAATCCCCAGACGGGCGTATACCGTCTCCCTGTGCTGGAATTGGAACGGGCTGGAGAGCTGTAGTTTGATTAAATTCTCAAGAAAACCACAACGACAGCGGCATTCGGTTACACGTGCATTTCTCGTAATGGTGCGCCCGATCGTAAAATGACACTCGATCGGAGCGACCATACACAGTGGAATAATTTATGCACGCAATAGTCCCAGCGCCTAGCCAGCAGAGAATGGGCTTGTTAGTGTTGTTTTTTTGTGCGCCTTTCCTGGATGCTTTAGGAACCTAGCTTTATCTAATGAGGACACACGGGCCGAGTGTCGCTGGTTGCGTGCCATGTTAGATTTGCATTAGAGTGGTTGGATTGGGACAGGAGGCAGCAGCAAAGCAAACGTGTCGTGATAAATGGGACTTTTCTGTAGCCAGGATGTGCGATTATTTGCCTAATGAAGGAGTTTATCGTGGTGGTGTCTTGTCTTTCGATGGTTTCGGTGCAAAAAAGGGATTGAAAAACGAGCGTAGTACCCCCATGCGTTTCCTAATCGCGTGCAGAATGAGCGCCATTCAGATCGGAACATACGGCCGTTTATCATTTGTCCAGCCGTGGTTCGGCCCGTTCGATCTATATTACTCACCATTTGCTAGTGGTTGTTCCTGGTATGGTTAGCATTTCTTTAGGATAGTCTTAAGATTTGGAGTATGTTTGTCATAAATTATCGAATAGAACAAGCTTCAAATTAGAACTAGATTAAAATGTTGTCAATACCTCCAGTTGATTTTCCTTCTGTTGAACAAGAAAAGCATGTAAGGGTAATTCAATACTACAAAAGAAATCCATGTGCTAACGAAGGCAAAATAGCTAGGATTTAAATTGTGTAATCTGTAAAATCTTCGGATAATTTAAGACTAAGAAATGTTTGGTACGAGTTCAAAGAATTACATTTTAGCCTGACAAGTTGTTTAAGCATAGAAGTAAAGGTTGGATATTACAAGAGACAACACAGCATAAAACATTGAAGTTTTCTTTTTTATCTGCAGTGAATGTGGATATTGATAGGACTAACTCAAGTTATCCATTCGTAGAAAATAGTGGTTTATAAGCATTGTGACACTCAGGATTAATAAAATCCTCCAATTATGTTCTTCCAGAAATCATTCCAAAAGTTGAAAAGTCGGAATTGAAGTAATCCCTATAATGTATAATGTGTTGTGGGCGATTTATTCTTCTTGTGCTTTGGCAACCTCAAGAGGTCTCTGTCTATCAATTATCAAGGAAACTTGATTTATTTTTACCCGTGGTTGGATAGTCAATTCTGTGTACGGGAAATGTTCCGGATGGGGTTCGATACCAGGCCAACTGGCAGTCCTAAAGATAGCTTATAACTTGTTTTAATCATAGAGTTCCACGAAGTGTTTTGGTAGGACTTATCAGCTGGTTACTTTTATAAACTAAAGCCTCCATGAGCATTCGCCTTAGAAATTAGTTAAAGAAACGTATAAACGATACCTATAAAAAATGATCTCAAAAAGAGCTAGAGTTAACATTAACAATTCACTGTGCGGCAGTCTTGTCTCTTTTTTACTCTCTTTTTTATTAAAGGGCAATAAAGTAACGTAATTTTGGGAGTACTTAATTTTAAAATATTTTAAACATAGATTCAACCCATAAAACTTAAATTCAAAGCAGTATCAACTGAGTCTGTAAAGAGGTCATTAAATCAATTTTAAAAAAATGGGGACGGATTTAGCTGTTCAAATAAAGGACGATGAAGATTATTGAAAAAAAAACTTTGGAACAGTTTTATAATTAAAAAAAAAAATCTGTCTTTCTTGTTTAGATCGTAAATTATTAAATGGCATGTTTTAAAACTTGAAGTCTTAGTTATTGCGCAAAATATTTAACTTTATTTGTTTGTTTTTCAATATTTCGATGTAATTTTTAACTTAAATTAAGCATAGCTTAAATAGAAGAAAAACTTATTCGAGATTTAAACTTAAATCGGCATTATGAACTATTTAACCCGCAATAATGCCTATGTTTAATGTAATTTCTTACCGAACGAACTACATAAAATTGACTTAATATGTTTCGTCTCGTAGCTTTTATCTATTCTTCCTTTTTTACGGTAAACCAATTTACAGCTCGTAAAATACGAAAAACAAAAAACTCATAAACGTGCATTCTTTATCCGTTAAATTTAAAAATGACGTTAGTTTGCCAATGCGGTTGCCGTGACCGCGAACGTTGACGGTACGCCTGCGAGCGAATGGCAAAAATCTGCACAGCAACGTTCGCTCCAACACAACCAACACATCCTGCACACGCCAAGAAACCGGTACGGTAAGTATGTTTGTATGTTTTGTGTTTGAAGGAGGCAAGATGAGAAGCTAAAAACCATGGTGCCTAGAATTTGGTTTCGTCCAAACTTTCGTACACACCACAATCGAACGGCATCGATACAGCAAATAACCGGTTATCGGCGATGCCAGCGAAAGAAGCAAAACCTGCAACCAAAAAAAACCAAGCACCAAGAAAACAGACATCCCAAAAGCAGTCGTTTAATTTACATCACAGCATATTTTCGTCGAAAATGCGTCGAGTTTTTGTTCTTCCCCAAAATGCTGTCCTGGACCGCCTCTCTCTCGCTCTCTTTCTCTGTCTCTCTTACTCGGTGGAGATGCTGGCGAACCGGTTCGCGGATGCTGGTGAAACGATCCGTAAAACCAAAAACTACCACGTACGGGCGCGCTAACCAAGCTCTAGAGAGGAGTGGTCGTTTTTGGGGGGACGCATTGCAAAACTTTTCCACCGCAGCACTGGTACCTTGGCACCTGGCTCCAATTACCAACGTGAAACAAAACGTGTATTGGCATTTAAGAGGAGGAAAACATCGGGTCCAAGCAATGCAAAAAGGAGGGAAAAAAATTTGGTAGCAAAAAACTAAAACAGGCCACTATCGCCCCGAGGCTAGGTTCAGCTTCATCTATTTTACTGTGATCGCCGTGATCGCACAACCACACACCGATACGACCGCACCCATACACACTCTGGAAACGTTACCCCATGTGCTTGGCGATGTCTTCTGTGCCGAGATACGCAAAAATTTTGGACAAAAGCGCGCCAACCAAACCAAGAAAGCTCCACGTCCCTCGCTTGCAATTGGAGTGGAACCACGGGCACACGAAGCTTTGAAGATGTATGATGATCTAAGCAAGCAAGGAACCGCCGGGTGCTGGTGCATGATGAAGCCCATGAAAACAAAACAGGATTTCTACGGTGTCCGGATACGGCATGCGGTCCGGCAGGTTTGGTGGTGTGGCAATTTCCAAAACCTTCCCAACCGAACATGTTCCTTTTTTTTTGTTGGTCGGATTCTGCTTGCTCATTCTGAAACGTTCTTCGAAACTACTAGGTATTGGAATTTTGGGGCCCGTTGTGCGTGTGCGTGTGCATGTTTGTACTCGGCTTCCTCTTCTCTAGACACCCTCACCGTCCCTCGGACGAACCAAAATCTTCTTTTAATGTCTTTGATATGATCAACCGGTGAGCTTTGTTTGAAAACTGTTGCCTATTTGGTAACGGATTATTGTAAAAACAGCAGTAAACAATTGGGAAATGTTTATACACTTTGTCTTTCTTGCTCGATAACTTCAACAAGACATTCACCTTTCTTTCAATTGCAACCTAAGCCCATTGCCTTTGAAGAGCATCATTTATTGTAACCGAGCCTGAGCAATCGATCGCAATTGGACTGAACCTTCTACCACCGATGGTGCACATTCATGGTGATAGATTTTTCACTCACCAGCACTAAAACCCCATCGATGTCATGTTACAGCCCGTCGCCCAGCGTGTAGCTTATGATGCACATTCGTTATACACGCCTTATTGTACGGCGACGGATAATTCCGAGTCCGATCGTGATGGTTTAGTGTGTACCATCTATAAAAGCAAGCATAAAGCCCGACAGTAATCTTAGTGCAATCCCCAGACGGGCGTATACCGTCTCCCTGTGCTGGAATTGGAACGGGCTGGAGAGCTGTAGTTTGATTAAATTCTCAAGAAAACCACAACGACAGCGGCATTCGGTTACACGTGCATTTCTCGTAATGGTGCGCCCGATCGTAAAATGACACTCGATCGGAGCGACCATACACAGTGGAATAATTTATGCACGCAATAGTCCCAGCGCCTAGCCAGCAGAGAATGGGCTTGTTAGTGTTGTTTTTTTGTGCGCCTTTCCTGGATGCTTTAGGAACCTAGCTTTATCTAATGAGGACACACGGGCCGAGTGTCGCTGGTTGCGTGCCATGTTAGATTTGCATTAGAGTGGTTGGATTGGGACAGGAGGCAGCAGCAAAGCAAACGTGTCGTGATAAATGGGACTTTTCTGTAGCCAGGATGTGCGATTATTTGCCTAATGAAGGAGTTTATCGTGGTGGTGTCTTGTCTTTCGATGGTTTCGGTGGAAAAAAGGGATGGAAAAACGAGCGTAGTACCCCCATGCGTTTCCTAATCGCGTGCAGAACGAGCGCCATTCAGATCGGAACATACGGCCGTTTATCATTTGTCAAGCCGTGGTTCGGCCCGTTCGATCTATATTACTCACCATTTGCTAGTGGTTGTTCCTGGTATGGTTAGCATTTCTTTAGGATAGTCTTAAGATTTGGAGTATGTTTGTCATAAATTATCGAATAGAACAAGCTTTAAATTAGAAGTAGATTAAAATGTTGTCAATACCTCCTGTTGACTTTCCTTCTGTTGAACAAGAAAAGCATGTAAGGGTAGTTCAATACTACAAAAGAAATGCATGTGCTAAAGAAGGCAAAATAGCTAGGATTTAAATTGTGTAATCTGTAAAATCTGCGGATAATTTAAGACTAAGAAATGTTTGGTACGAGTTCAAAGAATTACATTTTAGCCTGACAAGTTGTTTAAGCATAGAAGTAAAGGTTGGATATTACAAGAGACAACACAGCATAAAACATTGAAGTTTTCTTTTTTATCTGCAGTGAATGTGGATATTGATAGGACTAACTCAAGTTATCCATTCGTAGAAAATAGTGGTTTATAAGCATTGTGACACTCAGGATTAATAAAATCCTCCAATTATGTTCTTCCAGAAATCATTCCAAAAGTTGAAAAGTCGGAATTGAAGTAATCCCTATAATGTATAATGTGTTGTGGGCGATTTATTCTTCTTGTGCTTTGGCAACCTCAAGAGGTCTCTGTCTATCAATTATCAAGGAAACTTGATTTATTTTTACCCGTGGTTGGATAGTCAATTCTGTGTACGGGAAATGTTCCGGATGGGGTTCGATACCAGGCCAACTGGCAGTCCTAAAGATAGCTTATAACTTGTTTTAATCATAGAGTTCCACGAAGTGTTTTGGTAGGACTTATCAGCTGGTTACTTTTATAAACTAAAGCCTCCATGAGCATTCGCCTTAGAAATTAGTTAAAGAAACGTATAAACGATACCTATAAAAAATGATCTCAAAAAGAGCTAGAGTTAACATTAACAATTCACTGTGCGGCAGTCTTGTCTCTTTTTTACTCTCTTTTTTATTAAAGGGCAATAAAGTAACGTAATTTTGGGAGTACTTAATTTTAAAATATTTTAAACATAGATTCAACCCATAAAACTTAAATTCAAAGCAGTATCAACTGAGTCTGTAAAGAGGTCATTAAATCAATTTTAAAAAAATGGGGACGGATTTAGCTGTTCAAATAAAGGACGATGAAGATTATTGAAAAAAAAACTTTGGAACAGTTTTATAATTAAAAAAAAAAATCTGTCTTTCTTGTTTAGATCGTAAATTATTAAATGGCATGTTTTAAAACTTGAAGTCTTAGTTATTGCGCAAAATATTTAACTTTATTTGTTTGTTTTTCAATATTTCGATGTAATTTTTAACTTAAATTAAGCATAGCTTAAATAGAAGAAAAACTTATTCGAGATTTAAACTTAAATCGGCATTATGAACTATTTAACCCGCAATAATGCCTATGTTTAATGTAATTTCTTACCGAACGAACTACATAAAATTGACTTAATATGTTTCGTCTCGTAGCTTTTATCTATTCTTCCTTTTTTACGGTAAACCAATTTACAGCTCGTAAAATACGAAAAACAAAAAACTCATAAACGTGCATTCTTTATCCGTAATACGAAAAACAAAAAACTCATAAACGTGCATTCTTTATCCGTTAAATTTAAAAATGACGTTAGTTTGCCAATGCGGTTGCCGTGACCGCGAACGTTGACGGTACGCCTGCGAGCGAATGGCAAAAATCTGCACAGCAACGTTCGCTCCAACACAACCAACACATCCTGCACACGCCAAGAAACCGGTACGGTAAGTATGTTTGTATGTTTTGTGTTTGAAGGAGGCAAGATGAGAAGCTAAAAACCATGGTGCCTAGAATTTGGTTTCGTCCAAACTTTCGTACACACCACAATCGAACGGCATCGATACAGCAAATAACCGGTTATCGGCGATGCCAGCGAAAGAAGCAAAACCTGCAACCAAAAAAAACCAAGCACCAAGAAAACAGACATCCCAAAAGCAGTCGTTTAATTTACATCACAGCATATTTTCGTCGAAAATGCGTCGACGTTAGTTTGCCAATGCGGTTGCCGTGACCGCGAACGTTGACGGTACGCCTGCGAGCGAATGGCAAAAATCTGCACAGCAACGTTCGCTCCAACACAACCAACACATCCTGCACACGCCAAGAAACCGGTACGGTAAGTATGTTTGTATGTTTTGTGTTTGAAGGAGGCAAGATGAGAAGCTAAAAACCATGGTGCCTAGAATTTGGTTTCGTCCAAACTTTCGTACACACCACAATCGAACGGCATCGATACAGCAAATAACCGGTTATCGGCGATGCCAGCGAAAGAAGCAAAACCTGCAACCAAAAAAAACCAAGCACCAAGAAAACAGACATCCCAAAAGCAGTCGTTTAATTTACATCACAGCATATTTTCGTCGAAAATGCGTCGAGTTTTTGTTCTTCCCCAAAATGCTGTCCTGGACCGCCTCTCTCTCGCTCTCTTTCTCTGTCTCTCTTACTCGGTGGAGATGCTGGCGAACCGGTTCGCGGATGCTGTTGAAACGATCCGTAAAACCAAAAACTACCACGTACGGGCGCGCTAACCAAGCTCTAGAGAGGAGTGGTCGTTTTTGGGGGGACGCATTGCAAAACTTTTCCACCGCAGCACTGGTACCTTGGCACCTGGCTCCAATTACCAACGTGAAACAAAACGTGTATTGGCATTTAAGAGGAGGAAAACATCGGGTCCAAGCAATGCAAAAAGGAGGGAAAAAAATTTGGTAGCAAAAAACTAAAACAGGCCACTATCGCCCCGAGGCTAGGTTCAGCTTCATCTATTTTACTGTGATCGCCGTGATCGCACAACCACACACCGATACGACCGCACCCATACACACTCTGGAAACGTTACCCCATGTGCTTGGCGATGTCTTCTGTGCCGAGATACGCAAAAATTTTGGACAAAAGCGCGCCAACCAAACCAAGAAAGCTCCACGTCCCTCGCTTGCAATTGGAGTGGAACCACGGGCACACGAAGCTTTGAAGATGTATGATGATCTAAGCAAGCAAGGAACCGCCGGGTGCTGGTGCATGATGAAGCCCATGAAAACAAAACAGGATTTCTACGGTGTCCGGATACGGCATGCGGTCCGGCAGGTTTGGTGGTGTGGCAATTTCCAAAACCTTCCCAACCGAACATGTTCCTTTTTTTTTGTTGGTCGGATTCTGCTTGCTCATTCTGAAACGTTCTTCGAAACTACTAGCTATTGGAATTTTGGGGCCCGTTGTGCGTGTGCGTGTGCATGTTTGTACTTGGCTTCCTCTTCGCTAGACACCCTCACCGTCCCTCGGTCGGTTTGATCGGTTTTGCCAGTGGCTGTGGTATTCGAACTTGTCGGACGAGCTGCTCGAAGGACGAGCGAAAGGGAAGCACAGGTGTGAACGGGGCTGAGTGACGGTCTGAGGAGGATGGATGCAGCAAAGAAGAACCGCTCGACGAAGGAGAGGGAAGTTACAAAACGACCACGCTCTACACAGCGTCCCCGAGCGCGCGAGTGTGTGTGTTTGTGCAGAAGTGTATGCGTGCACACACAAACACTAAGCCAAAGCGATCGGTACAGGTGAGCCAGGTAGAGCTAAGACCAGTGCAAAACGGAACGGTTGCTGGATGTGCTGTGGAGGGTGGATACGGATGAGGGCGAAGACGTAAACCGCACGCGTGGTTGCCAGCGTCGGCGACACACGGCATTGCTCCGATCGGCCGGATCTGCTCCGGTGTGAGTCATTTAGCTGTTGGCTGTGGAAAGGTGCGCAAGTGCCACTCGCTTTGGTTCGATCGCCGTACAGAGCGCAGTAGGTAGTGTGTTGTCAGTCAGTTAAGTGCTGTGAACAACGATCCACCAGGGACAGAGGGAGCAGAAGAACCCTGATCAAGCGTTCAGTGTGCTGTGGCTGCTTCTGTGCATTCCAAACGAAAAAAGCGCTTGCTGGAACTGGAAGTGCATTGTCCTTATAGTAATATCCTTTTTGAACGTTTTGTTGCTGCACTCGAAGCTCGGGCTAGTTAGGTTAGAGCAAAAACGTGTTGATTCCCGGCGTTTTTTTTTTTTTGTTTCTAAAGTGACGAAATGGTAGCATGGCCAGGCTTTTGAGGGAAGTAATGTAAGTCGAGCAGAAACCAAAGGTACGAAACAAAAAACTCATTAAGTGTACTATTAATTCCTGTTAACTGTATCGATTAAGTTTAGTTGCAAACAGTACAGTAGCGTCTTTCAGAAAGCTTTTTCAAGCTCAAGCCAGGAAGATACTAGAATAACGTGCCCAATGTGTAAATTAGAACGTTCATGATCATCAGCTCATCGCCATCATCATCATCACCTCCACCACACCATCTTGCTTTGTGTGCGCTAGAATGCTCCCGCGTTCTATTCCATCTTCATTTGCGCGGCCATTTTCAACGCGTGTGGTGAGTCTGTTTGTCCTAAGTATTAGCGCGCCATTTCCGATCCATCTCTTGTGCTTTTTTGTTTCTCACACCGACACTACGATCGTGTAAGCAAGCAACCAGTGCACCTGTTGTTTTTGGTTCTTTTTTTTTTGGAAGGGAAGCTAGTGTCGGGCGCCTGTGCATAGGTTTGTATAGGTTGTAAAAGCTAAAACAATAATACAGCGTACAGGGGAGGAGAGCTACACCCAAAAGAACACTTGCCTTGTACGTCATTAGATATGGTCAAGAGGCTAGGTCAGCTTAAGTTGCTGCAAGCGATAGAATGAGTCAGTAAGAAGTAACAGAGCAACGCGAGAGAGATAAAGAGAGACAGCGTGTAAAAGCTACCATCTGAGCGTTAGTTTTTTCGTTGTTGTTTCTTTGGATAAACTATTTGTTCTATCTCACCGTGTAAAAATGACCGGATGAGATAGGTGGCGGCAGCGGCAGTAACAGCAGCAAAGGCCGAGCGAGAAACGGTTTCAAGAGACTCGAAAAAGGGTTGATTTCCACTTCCTTCATCCGTAACCATCGACAAAAACGCACACCACACTGCCGGAACACGGTCAAGCGTGCGGTTGTGTCGGCCTTAAGCTAGTGCAGAGCGAAGGTAAGCGAAGGCAGGAAGCTGGTAACCAAAAAGTTGAGTTTCGTACTCGAACATCATTCGACCGCGCTTCGGACTTCAATGGTTCTGGCTGCCAAGAGCGTAAGGCGGAGCACAAGAAGAACACCAGCTTGAGGCGGCGGTACATTCCTCCATTAGCACCCAAACGGTGAGTATAGCCAGTTTTCCGCTTTTTCTCTTTTTTGTACTCGTAAGGTGTGGGAGTGGGTGTGCGTGCTCTTGCATGCGTGTGTCTGAAGAAAAAGATCCGGGGTTCAAACAAAAAATTCAATTTCGAATTACTTTTTTGAACGTTGCATCGAACACGACGACCATGCGGTCTACCGACAAAGGCACAAAACAGGGCCAGCAAAAAGTGAGGTTGTGGTTCACATCGGACGGAAGTATATCGAGTATTGGGTACGGGGGAGGTTGGTTATGATAAGGACAAGGTGTACATGTAGGACGCTTTTATCGAACCTTTTTTTCTTCATTTCGGAACTGGCAGATGATGTTGCGATTGATTTTTCAAACATTCAATGTAATGATAGATAGTGTCAATAATGTGTGAGGTTCGCTGTGTCCAGATAGGACGGACAAAAAGGGACCGCATTTTATTTTTGACCGTCTGTCGTGTCTATTTTCTGTCGAAATCGAATTTAAGAATTACAACCACTGGTACTCGGAAGTTGTTTGACTCGGGTTTATAGGACGCCTATTTCGGGAGAAAATCTGCACCAAATCACCACTCAAATGGCATAAATAAAGTCAAGGAACCCTGAAATAGCACACCACGAGCGCTTTTCAGGTACATACTCAATTTTTGGACCGTTCTTTTTGATTTCGAGGTACCGCCGATCGCATTGTTAGGCCGTCGTTCAAAGTGGCAACTCGCCTCCATCTCGGTTACCAATTTTCCACACTACCCCACTGACGGCCTTGTCCTATAATGATTGGCACTCTGGTGGACGGCGAGCCCAAAAATTCTGCTCAAGGATGGGTGCCTTCGAAAATCAATCGAATCGACCACTTCTATCCCCGGCTGGCTGGTGGCGGAGATACTGAGGTACGCATACAATGCGTTAAGCGAAGTCTTGCTCTGCAAGGTCTTTATTAAGCCACCTAATTGGTAATTGTCCGGCACGTCGAGACATGATGAAAAGCGACGCATAGTAATCGGTAGCAGCAGAGTATAGTGGTTCGAAGAAGACAAAAAAATGCTTCATCACTGCTGCAAGCACCAAGCAAGTTCTCCTCTTTTCCACCAAGCCACCATGAAGGAGGAGAAGGAGGTCTGTGCACGACACCGTATGATCACTTCTTTTTTGGTTGCATTCGATCTTGTGTATTAGAAAGAGCGCGAGACACACGGCATGGGAGGCAAGAAAGGCCGCTCGATCAGGCTCTTTCGATCGAATGATTGATGAAAATTGGTGCCTTTTTGACGGCCAAATTTTGTACTGCCGCCGCTGCTGCTGCTGCTGTTCGGTGATTTAGTTAGTGATTGTGTACCATCACCATCACCAACCGTGTACCAATTCATTGCGAGAAGTGCCCCCGGGGTCACATGATTGTTGGAGATCGATTTTTGGTTTAGTATTCCAATCGTGGTGCTTGTGTTCCGTCGGTTTTCGACGATCGGTCCCAGGTGCTTGTACATATTGAACGAAATTATCAACGGTGTGCTGCCCCTAAACACCTCCGAGAGATAGAGAGAGAGAGAGAGCGCGGTGTGTCCGTCTGGGACGGAACGATTTCGGGCATATGGTTACGCCATGCGCTCACTCCTCTCCCCCCAGTGGGGTTTCCCGTCGGCCGACCGATGTTTGCGTAATGCAAAATATTAAAGTGGAATAAAATCTTCCGCAAGCCACAGCCAGAGCCGGTCCATCCCATCCCAACCCAGGCCGTCCTCATCCGGAATGCATAATGTGTACTGGGGACGTGCCCTGCAAGATGTGCCTTTGCGTGTGCGTGCGTCTACACGGGGTACTGAGTGCGTTTTGGCGGGTCTCGATTACGATTCCTGGCCAGCGATTACGATTCCTCATTGTCAATGCGAGACAGCCCTCCATACATCTTTTATGAGTTGAGTGAAACCTGAGCAGTCATGATTTCTGAGCTTGCCACCGCTGCTGTTGTGCGGCATCTCGACCTAGCCTATCACCCGTTTCCGTCGTCGTCCCCGGGAGCGTAGAATAAATGTCCCATCGGCAGACCACCGGTTGGCCGGTTTCTGCATTCAGTAATGCCTCACAGCTTTCCCTTCTCCACATGCAGGAGACGAACATACGCAGAACAATGCAGAATATGTCCCAGGTTTTCGTAATTTCGGTGCAGTGTCTGCGTCGCGTCCGTGTCCGTCCAGACGGGGCGCATGAAAAATGAGCTCTCTTTCCTCTCTGGTGCTTTTCACCTGTACTCACGCACCGGTACACTGCGTGAATGGAATGTGTAAACCGAGGCCGGCAAACACAGCGAGAGCAAACAACAATAAAGCGCCGAAGACAACGAGATGCTTGCGTTCCCAGAAAACACAAAAGTGCAACAGGATGTTGACGGCTGTCTCTCTGGACACTGGGATATGTTGGTTGGAGGGGTAAAGAAACCCTGGTTCAAGGACTTCGAAGGTACATAACACCGACGCGTACCAGACTGTGTGTATTATTGGAGGTAAGGGACATGGTAGTTCCCCATGTTCCTAATGGATTTCTAAAAGGGTAAAGCAGGAGGAGATTGTTCAATGAGGAAAGCCCTAACAAAAGAAGGGAAAAATGCCTTACGGCAACGACAATGATGCATCACTATGTGCGTACGGCGGATAAGCAGACACACAAATCCTTGAAGGATGGAATGGGAAATGGTCGAAAATTAACTTTGTGATGCTTGAGAGCGAAAACGAAAACTGAGCGTACGGGCAAACAGGTAGCATAAAAGCGAGCCATCATTAAATATCTCACACAGGAATCATCATGATCGTAAAACTGGCCTGCCTCCTGGGTCTTGCTGTTTACTGCTGCTGCTGGTGTTGCTGTAAATCTTTACGATCAAGATCACCCTCCGATCTTAGAACATAAGGATGGGAGAGGGAGTGTAGTGCGCGTACCTGATCCTTTTTTTTTTTCGAAAGTCAGAATGTTCCTGGAACTCACACATCAATCATGCTGGGAGAGTATACACGCTCTGCAGGTTTCTTAGGAGGTTTCGTCCTACGGTTTATTACCTGAGCGATATACCTTTTAAAAGGGATTAGATTTCTTCTTCAGCTACAGTGACTCGAACAGATTGGTCAGAATGTGGGCCCGACCGACCGGTACACAACAACTAATGGGTCTGAGGATCCTGGGAGTGACTTTTGAAAAAGAAAAAACAACATTTTCCCAGGATGAGTCGGTAACAGGAGGACATGTCTGGACGATCAGCAGACATATGATTGATTTGTTACGATGATCTGACACTTTTTGCCTGATTTAAAGTTTTTTTTGTGTCCAGTCTACATGCAAGCAAGATATTTTGAGGTGCTTTTAAATGGTCGTGATCGTGAGAAATGCGTTCGACTTCCTGGATTAGACGAACGAAAGCAGAAGGTATATTAAAAAGTAATGTGAGGTATAAAAGGGTGTGCTTAAAATTGTGATCAGTTGCGCCGAATTGTGTAAGTTGTTCGACTTTCTCGGCGTTCTCTATGTGTTCATTACCTACCATTAGAAAAGATGAAGTAATTCTAACACGCTAACTACTGCGCCTTTCGCATCCGAGTCCAATGTCCATTGAACCTATCTCTCTCTCAGAGGTGAACCGTGGTGTGGTAAACGACCCAGGTGGTCATAAATAAATCTCCCCCTTCGGCGGCTTCTTGTGCCAGCCAAGTCGGTCCGTCGAGTTGAGTGGGTTTGGCCAAAAGTGCCTAACAGTGTGTGCAAACTCGTTATAAATGAACAGAATGGAATGGATGATGAAGTCTTCAGAGCGCGTACTCTGCGGACGCGATTAACACAGCTGCGGCGGATGGATGATCGTGTGCAGGGGAGGAAGGTGCGGCGGAATGGTAGCAGAGCAACTCTTGTGATCTGCATACGTAAGCGCAACCATAGACGGTGATTTGCAGGAATATCAACTCCTTGGTGCGTGTTACTGTACCGACAGGCGCGCGCGCGGAGAACACACACAATTCGTGACACGCCGTTGGAGGTTTCGTTAACCGTGTTTCTTCAACCGTCGCCCACGGAAAGGAAGGCTACTACTACTTCACCATTTGGCCGACCATCGTTCTTAAGCGCGCGTGGGCTAAGCTCTGGGGTATTGGCTCTTGCTTGACCGGTGTGGAGAGATCATCGACTGCGTCTGAGACACACCACGTGTGCTTTGGCAGCAATTAAACCATGACGATGATCGTGCCAAATGGTCAAGAAATGAACGGTCTACTCCGTCCACTCGATCAATCACACTGCTGTTGTGTCGTCGCCGTCTCTGGTGGCAGCCCGTTTCTATGCGAGACTAGTAGAGTGGTGTGTCCAACCAACAGAGAGAGAGGAAACACAATGAATGTTCCTTTCGCTTTGGGGGATTTTGTCTCTGTCGGATGATGCGAGTGTGCGCAAAAGGGTAATTTTTCTTACAAAATATCATTCGATGATTTAATCCACACCATGGTGCGGAGAACGATGTTTGCTGTGTACGCACCTTTTTGGTTCGTACTTTATAACAACGACGTGTGAATTCGCGTCACTCGGCTGAGTCCCATTTCAACCCTAAATGGCTGCGACACACACGATCTCAACGCGCAATCTGGAGTGAGTTATTCATGCAGGAAATTCCTTCAATCCCCATTCACAATTTAGAGTGGGATAGGTGCCCATATTGCACCAAGAACTTTCGAGACGTGTGTGTGTGCGTCGGGTTGGTACTGACTCCCTCGAAAATGGTGTCGATTCCGTGTAAACGATGACGACAGCTGTTGAATCTTAATTGCTGTGCAAAGCCCGGAATCTTCCTGGAACATCACCCTCATCATGACCGTGTCGTGGCCATTTTTGTAGTCTGCTACTTAGCGTCGAACCGGTACACCATCTCTCACGCTATAACCTGCTGACTCATAAAACGTGTGTCGTCCAGTTTCCTGTTCCAGTCCCAGAGAGGAGGGACTCTGTGCCCGGTGAAACCATATTTGCGTTCGTGCCGAGTCCCCACGGGGACGTATAAGGCAAGGACAAGTGCAACAAGTGTGTGCCGCGTGATTGCAGAGCGAGAACCGTGTGGCGTGTACTGTTCCCGCGCAGTTTTAGCCACATTGTAGTAGCGATGCGCGCTTACTCTACTATATGGCGCCACAGCTGTGCATTGGAACGAGCAAACAGAGGTGACAAATGCTCAGAATATTATAAACCATTGCCCGGTTCGGCGAGAAATCCGGTCCCATCATGACGACGACCGGCTCGAGAAACCAGTCAATTAAAAAGCAGTCAAGCGTTTGGTTTCTTCCCACAACCTAAGCCTTACCATGGCATGACATTCCGTTGGTCGTGTTTCCCAGAGACACCGACACAAACACACGAGGTTACGGTGGGTAATTACATTCCATTTGTGAAAGTACTCACACACACACACATGCTGTACGATGGAATTTTGTGGGCTATTTCTTCTTCCCTCTGGTCTAACCTTTTAATTTTCGGCAAAAAGATTGAGTTTCCTTCTCATTTGGGGCGTTTTTTTTTAAAGGTTTGGTTGATGCGATCGTGTGTCAGCTGTGTGTGGAAGAGTTCTCACGTCCGACTTCAAGGTATTACTAACCTTATGTACGTGTGTGTGTGTGTGTGTGGAAAATGTGCAGCTTTAAGGGTGGAATTAGAGGGAAAAAAGTGGGAAAATTTGACCCCTCATCGCGATGAAGATCGCATTAGACACACTTCATGCCGATCGATTTCTCTTGTAAGACCCCGCAAGGGGTCGATCGCGGTGTTCTATTGGTTCATGTGGCGTCCGCCGGTGGTGTACACCGTGAAGGAAGTAGCCACGATCAGCGTGTGTGGGAAGTGTGATAGGAAATGTGTTGTTGTTTGCCGACAGTAACAAAGGAAATCAAACAAATCGATCCAGGAAACGATCCAGCTGTGCGTGTGTGTGGTTTGGCGATCGTAGGTTAAATTGAGACACATTTTCAGACCGACGGGAATGGGTTAAAAGTCGACAGAAAGAATGTGTGTGTTTGTGGCGCGCTTTTTTCGGGCTTCCGGCAAAGAGTATGAAACAACAATTAACTACACAAACTCATTTTCTTTACAGGTGTGTTCCGGTTTTGAAGCTGAGTACGATCGATCGCGAAGTGTGTATTGTGTGGTAAATAAAACTAGCCCCCCTTGTGCGTATGTGTATGGGTTTGTTCTCTTTTTTTACTTGAGAATAAAAAAAACTCATTACAGCTTCGTGATTTACGCACACAAGTATTTTTACCTGTTTCATTCTGTTCCTAAACCCGGATGCTTTCCGTGCTGTTGTGTGCTTGCTCTCGGTTGTGCTGTGTAAGAGATTGCAAAGAGGAAGAGATCGTGTAACGTCCATAAAAGGAAGAACAAGTTTTTTTTACCCCTGCTGGTTGATCTTTGATTTACATATTAAGCGGCAAATGTGCAGAATATCATTAAATAGCTTGTTGAAGGCAAATATGAGGCAAAAGAATAGATTACTTTTTGATAATGTGTTCTCGCAAGCTCTTTCTCGTTTTAGATGAAATCGCTCTGGAAGGATTTGATTACCAGCACACAGAGATCAATCCCACACACAGTATTTACATTTGCGCAATAGTATGCTTCCGGTTGATTTTCCGGTTCCAAAACACTCTCAACTTTTGTCTTTTTTACGCATTTTAATATTTATTTTTTATCGCAAGACAGCACAATTTGTTGTAAAGTAACATTCGGCGTGTACGATTTTCTTCAGCCCGCAATGATGATAAGTGTGTTCATGTAAAGAAAAAAAAACGCACCGTGAGCACGTGGAGGGCTTGGTTTTTATCAGTTTGACAAGGTTTTTTTTCTTTATTCTACCTTTCAGTTGTACTTTTTACACACACACACACCGCGAGAGCGAGCGCGCGCGTAATCAACCGCGATCGTATCAGCAGGGGCGAAGACAGCAATGGAGCCGGAGAATATTGATTAGACAACACGGCGGTGGTAATGTTGTTGAGCGCGCGATAAGACGAACGACGACGACGACGACGACAACGATGTGTTCAATATCTATCGGTGCTCTCCTCCCCGTGGTTGTATGTGAGTGTATTCTAACATACACACACACACGACACTTTTGCCGTTACTTCCTCCGCTGACACGCAACCACCACCACCAAGCCCGTTCGATTGAGGAGACTGTTTTGGCAACGTGTCCACCGCACGTTCCGATCCAGACGCTCTAGAGAGACGGATGCGAAAACCGGTAACACACTCTATTAACACTTGTTGACTAATTCGTGCATAGAGCCGGACGGAGAGAGAGTATCAGCACCATATCAGTGTAGTGTGTAGTAGTCACCTTCTCAAGTGATGATTCTCGAGCGAATAATAGAGGAGAATCGTTCTAATAGTTTTCAAAACCGTTGTGTACGCGGCAATCACTATCGACCAGCAATCGAAGGATGAAAAAGTTCAGCTGCATCTTGTCGATAAATTGAAATGTAAATATTGATACACATTGGCACCAGCACCAGCAGGCAGGCAGGCAAGGCGGTGAGCGCGCACATTAACACAACCAGCAAAAGCACCGTGTTCGGTTCTCGTCGACCTTCTGGGGATCCGTTCGTTATCCGGTAAATTCTCATCGTGTAACTCTCAGGCCAGGTTTGCACGCACATCCATCCTTTCAGTGGATGGACACACAACTTCTGTACAAGCCTGGAGGACAACACAATCATCACAAACCGTTTCATTTTCGTCAATGTTCTCTTTGGTTATCTAGCTGTATGAGTGTATTTTAAACGTCATAAAGCTAGCATACCGAAGTTAATAATTGACTGATACTCATCGATGGACGGCGAAAAACAATGATGGATTTTACACCCCATTAAGTGTGTGCAGTGTGGTGCGTTCGTTTGTGTTTATGGGTGGGTGTAATTGTGATGATTAAGTCTTTTAACTTAATTCGTGTCGTTCTTATATAGGGAAGGGTTTTAAGTTAACACGTGAGACAAACAAAGTTCTAAAGTTCGAAAATTAATTACATTCCTCTTTACAGGGCAGTATTAAAAGCAGTGGAAAGAAGCAGTGGAGCTTCGCCGTGGACACGTTTAATCTACATGAATATTCGTTCGTAAAGACCGCAAGGACCTGACTATCCAACTATGCGATAATAATAAGTCTAGAAAGCCAAAACTAGAAGGCATGACCTAAGAGTTCGTAACGCCAAGAAAGAAAAAGAAGACCGCGATGGAGGATAAGGTTGGGTTTTAGTTTCAGCTCATGGTAAACGATTTCTTCTTGATCCCACCAAACCATGTACAGAGGACCGGTCTCACATGAATATGAATAAACAGACGAGTAACCACCAACCTTCTAATACCCTTTCAGGATGTGTTAACTGATTCATTTCCTGATATGATCTCCCTTTGCTCGTTATCGTTTATCATGTTTGATTTAGTTTTGAAAAATGTTTGATCGATGTGAATTCACCGTAAACTTGCAACAGCTGCATTTCGCGAGTGTGTCGCATATATTTCTCGTTTATATGATCGTCATTCATTACAGGGCAGACAACGAAACATAGGGATGCAACGGCTACATTTAAAATTGTTTCAAATAAAATAAAATGAAATCTTTGTGCAGTTCAATTTTAATATTTCAAACAAACTGTTTGTTTTTGTGAGATGAATAAAATTAGCGATCACAGTTTCGAAAGTGATCGAAAATGTTAAGCGATTTGTCGTATTTGGATTGTGTATATTATTTGTAGATGTGGCATACTATTAATATAGAAATAAATCTGTTTTCTACCTGTAGTTAGTAAATTAAATGAATTTAAAATTTCGTTAACCCTTAAAGCGTGTACCAAGATTTGATTCAACGTTGTATGCAAGTCATATCATTGCATACAATGTTCTACGTCCTTTGTATGCAATGGAACAAAAGTTGCACACAACCCTTCAGACACAACCCAAACGATGCTACGGATCGGAGGAAAAACGCGCAAACTATTCTTTCACAACACCGTTGCCTAAAAGCAAGTCAGTTTACATCAACACTTTCGGAATAGTTCGACAACTATTGCACTTTACTACAGTAAACAACATCTTATAACATTTTTGCCACGTTGAGTGATATTGGTTCGCTCACAAGATCGCTCGCTTCTTTGCACAATCAGTGCATACTTGGATCTACTAAAATCTTTGTAAAAACACCAGTAACGTCTGTTGAAGGAAATATCTCAGTTTTTTTTCCTTCACCGATCCCGGAGTCAATAAATGCGCTGCTCACGAATAAATGCTACTATACCTTTAGAACGGAGAATGCACGTAAAGCTAGCACTTGCAATTCGTGACGTTGCTGTATGGAGCCTTCTAGAAAGCGCCGCCCTCTGCTTCTACACTATGCGACTGTCTGCTTTAAAGCGAATCGAACCGGAAAAATAACCTACAACGTTCACGGAACGTTTTCTGCGTTCGTTCCCGAATAATGTCCTCCACGCTCAATTCCGCTTGTAGTAAACGTAGCTAAAATAAGAGAAAGATGAAGCTTCAATCTACTGTCCATACCGCTTCCAATTCGCTACTTACTTTCCGTTGCTCCGTCTTGAATTGTTTGTTCAGTGCAATGTCATCTTTGTTTTCTTCCCGTTTGTCTTTGAGCGTTTTGACGGTATCGGCGCACACGACAATGCACTTCTTTATCGCGTCCTGCCGGTGGCTGTAGCCTGATTCAAGCTGACCGTGCAGCTCACGACACTTTGCTTCAGCATCCACCTGACCTTTGAACGATTCCGTCGGTATGGATGTGTTCAGAGCGTAGATAATTTTGTCATCAAGATCGCGCATCTTTTTCAGCTGCTCCTGCAAGTGTAAGCGAAGAAGGATAAGTACGATCGGAACGAAACCCGGCTGATCTTGGGTAGCAGATGAGCGGAGATTACACAATCTTGGTAACCGCGAATGCCTTTAACATGCCGACAGAAGCCAACCTTTGCCCCTTTCTTTACCTGAAACTGCGAGAAGTCGGCGCATTCATATTTGAAACTCATTTCCGCAGATTCGTAGGCAGTGTTGGGAGATTGACGGCGAGTACTTTAGACAAGTATTTATGTTAAAAACTGTTCAAAAATACAACAATAACAGATGCAAGCGTGCGCTATGTAAATCGCCGATCAAAACTTTCACCTTCGTTTGACAGCCGGGCGTTTGACATTGGGCGCTTAAAAGCTCAAGGGCCGCATCTACTCGATCACCAATTTAAATTAAATTTGGAAATAATTATAAAATAAATGATTTTATACGGGTGCGAATTCATGGAAGGGCTTACATACTTCTTTCATCGAGAAATTTTGAACATGTCTTCAAGACGCGATTTGGAGCATTAGACTTACCTATTCCATCAGCATGGAGTATTTTCGAATGTGCATGATTTCGAGAAAACGTTTTATTGTCCAAACTAAGCCAACAACCAACGATTTCAATAGTAGCGATCGTTATGCCGATGATCAACACAGCAACTGTTGTGCCGATAGTCAACACAAGCTATTCAGTTTGTCAGTGATAGCTCTAGAGGAAAGATTATTCACTCTCGTGTCGTCCGATCGTGCGGTTGAAAGTAGTTTGCAATCTATTCAAATTGGTAGTATTCCACAGTAAAATCTTAAGGCGATCTCAGAATTAAAAAGTAGCCTCATTCATCATAGTATTGTGCTAAACATCCAATTCGTACATTTCCCCCCTCCCTCCCAACCAAAACCGGGTGGCATAGCAACCACATCGTGCCGTGTCCGGTAGTAATTCCACTGTGCAATTGCAAACAAACGTCAATAGTCGCATTTGGCAGCTCATCTGACAGGTTCTGATGAACGTGAAAGTCGTGGTGTAAAATTTTCAGATTTCCTACGCAAACTTTGCAGCGAAAGTAAGTTTCCACGGCCATAAATCGACCTTTTCCCACACGATTTCGATGCCCATCGGTAGTCCGTTGATTCAGCTAGGTGTGAAAAGTGTTCAAAGGGCGCTGTAACAGCGAATCACGAGTGTAGAGCAATACGTGTGGAAAACGATTTCTACGTAGACGTAGTGTGTGAGTGGTAGGGTTGGCTGGCAGCAAGTGTAACGAGAAAGGACGAGAAGGAGCGATATAAAAAAAGAGAAAAGAAAAGACAAGATTTACTAATGTCACCCGTTTCACCCCACCACCTGATCGTACTGCCCTGTCCCGCACGCGCTAAATATGGGCCTTTGCGAAAAAATGCATCTGCAGCAGCGAGAATCACTCAGCTGCCCAGTGCGCACCGTCATCCCGTCGTCTCGCGACCATACCGTCATCGCGAACTGCCATGTGTGTGCGTGCGCGCATACGGGCGATGGGTGGTGTTGTGTCATTTGCGACGGCCACTATTGGTGTTGCTGCTGATGTTGCTTCGAAATCAATAGGGCAGCAGAAATCGCATTCGTATCGTAAATCAATTACCAACAGCGCACTGAGACTAACGCTATCTTTGTGTGTTTTGGGGTTTTGTTCTCGTTGTGCTCCCGTTTACAGAAGATGTCCAACACAACGCATCGCTATCGGTATAAAAATGTTGGCCTGGACTCCACAGAAATGCGGCGTCGGCGAGAGGAGGAAGGAATTCAGTTGCGAAAGCAGAAACGCGAACAACAGCTGATTAAGCGGCGTAACGTCAACGTGGCGGACGAGATCGATCAGGAATCTATTGGTTCGGTAAGCTAGCAATGGGTCAGCTCGATATGGTTTTTTTTTTCGTGAAACCCATTACACCACACACTCTGGTTTTCCACCTACGCAGGATGAAACGACGTCGACCGACAACCAGTCGCTCAAACAGCCGGCCGCCATCGATGCATTGTACAGTACAGACGTCAAGGAACAGCTGATCGCCACACAGAAGTTCCGTCGGATGCTTTCCAAAGAGCCGAACCCCCCCATCGATATGGTGATCAAGCAAAACATCGTGCCACGGTTGGTGCAGTTTTTGGGAAACTCGGAAAATTCTACGCTACAGGTAATGATGGGTGGTCAACACAACGGTGCCTCGCCCATTTGTTTGGAAATGTGCGTTAATTTGAAATTCACCTTCAGTTCGAAGCTGCCTGGGTACTCACAAACATCGCTTCCGGTACGTCAGAACAAACGAGCGTAGTGATAGCGGCCGGTGCCGTGCCAATCTTTGTCGATCTTATGAAAAGCCCCCACGAGGATGTGCAGGAACAGGCGATCTGGGCGCTCGGTAACATTGCTGGCGATTCGCCCGAATGTCGGGACTGTGTGCTGGATCACGATGTGTTGGAACCTTTGCTAAAGTAAGTTGTGCCTAAGCGGGGAGGTGTGTTCGTGACCCTGCGAAAAGGATTGTGTGCTAACGAAGTGGATTTTTACAGCGTACTGAGTACCTCTCGCCGGCTTACACTAACGCGCAATGCTGTCTGGGCCCTGTCAAACATTTGTCGGGGCAAGAGCCCGCCGCCCGATTTCTCGAAGGTCGAGAAATGCCTTCCCATCCTTTCGCACCTAATGTATCACATCGATGTGGAGGTGCTGGGTGATGCCGTGTGGGCCGTCAGCTATCTGTCCGATGGTTCCAACGATAACATCCAGGCCGTCATCGATGCGGGTTGCTGTCGGCGTTTGATCGAGCTTCTATCGTAAGTATGAATGATGCGTTAAGGTGTTACCATGTTGGGTGTATGAATAAGTTTCCAGCGTTTAACAGAAAACGCAACGTTACCGGTTACATTACGACGCAATACCAAAATCTCAGTTTTGTCCTTTCACACCTCTTTTGTCCTGGTAGATGTCCTGCAATTTAGATATAACATTTTACAGTTCAATTAATTGAAATAGGCAAAGGAAGCGATATATATATGTAAATTTGTAATTTTGTAAATTAAATCCAGCTCGCGAGATTCAGCAACAGAAATCTGCTAGTCGGGGGAAACAGGAGTGTAATGAATGCATAAGATTGCATAAGATTAGGCGTATTTTAGTGCATAAAAACAGATGCATAAATATAGCTTGCTTCATTCGCAACAATCCATTTCGCCATTAACGCATGAGAATTATCCAAAATATTGATCAATTTTGTGCCGTTTTCAAATGTTATTATATACTGCAATTATAATTACACGCCAAAGCTTATCATAAGTTTGAAGCGCTTATCAATAATAGAATGACCAGGATTAGGAAAGTGTTAAAGGCATTATATTTTTTTTTTTGTACAACATTTATATAAAAACCGTTTCTTTTTTATCATAATTACGTATTATATAGATGGAAAATATCTCAACGGAATGACGTATAAGAACGCGACAAAACACATAAACGATATCGGTACCGGACAAACAATATTTAGCTAGACTGATAATTCTGGGTATCGATAAAGAAACACGGTACTAAATATATAGTCGTGTGCGCAAACACTATACATTATCTAAAAATTGCAGGGCCTTGTACAGCATTAGTAGAACAATTTTTAAATATAAAGGTCCAAAAATATTACCACCGTTCCGTTTGGTTGGTTGGAAAGTGTGTGAATGTTAGAATTTTCGTAAAATTATGTTTGATAAAACGAATTATCCAATTTGTCGCCTGTGAAGTCTCTACTTCGGGATGTAAAAAAAAATCGCTTGAAACTTATTTGTAACCACTCTACCCTCGAATGATAAGAATTTACACTCAGATAAGGCATGCAGGGAGTATAATTAACTTTAACCCCGGTCTACATACTGCTTTTCCCATTCGCAGGCATGACCACAACAATGTGGTATCCGCGGCGCTCCGTGCCGTTGGCAACATCGTCACCGGCAATGACACCCAAACGCAGCTGATCCTGAACTGCAATGCCTTACCCTCGCTCTTGCTGCTGCTCAGCTCGCCGAAGGAGGCGGTCCGCAAGGAAGCGTGCTGGACCATCTCGAACATTGCGGCCGGCAACCGGAACCAGATCCAGGCCGTAATCGATGCCAACATCTTCCCGAGCATCATCGATCTGCTGCAGATGGCCGACTTTAAAACCCGAAAAGAAGCGGCCTGGGCCATCACGAACGCAACGAGCGGTGGTACGGTTCAGCAAATCAAGTATCTGGTACGTTGTCCACCGAGGTGTCGGCTGGGCGGGTTTTGCGTGTGTTTGTGGATGGCTTAATAATCTTTTTTTTTTCGATCACTCTCGGTTCGACAGGTTGATGTCGGTTGCATACCGCCCATGTGCGAGCTGCTGACCGTGATGGATCCGAAAATAGTTACCGTCGCACTGAACGGGCTGGAAAACATTCTGAAGGTGGGCGAAGAACAGCGAACCAAACCGAACCCGTACGCCGTCATGATCGAAGAATGTTACGGTAGGTGTAGACCCCAGCCCGGCGGGATTTTACCTCTCTTTTTTTTACAATGGGATTCCCCCTTTTCTCCTTTGCCTCCTTTCTCACACTGTCAGGTCTCGACAAGTTGGAATTTTTACAATCGCACCAGAACAATGATATTTACGAGAAGGCATTTAGCATAATCCAAAAGTACTTTAGCAACGACGACGAGGATCTGGCGGTGGCCCCGAGCACGGACAACAATCAGTTTCAGTTCAACGCAGACCAGTCGGTGCCAATGGATGGGTTCCAGTTTTAATGTCCTTCCGCCCCATCTGCCCTACTCTCGCTCTCTCTATCTCTCCCTCTCCTCCTCTGTCTCTCCCTTCCTACACGTAAACACTTGTTTCGGCTCTGCGATCTTTCGTGCGACACTGTTGTTGATTGTCCCTTAGAATGTAGTGCGGGATGTAATGCCACATTTACACATTGAGAACGGGGGGGCGGCGCGTACAGTAATCAACCAAAATTTGGGCAAAAGGCCGAGAGGTAGAGAGGTACAAAGAACGGAAATGGCGGATGCTCGTGATTACCCTACAACCCCACAACCAGATGAATGAAAAACGAAAAAAAAAACAATACGCCCCGGCACACATATACATACAAACACCTTCAAGCTCCCTTTCATTTTCAGTGTTAAAAAGCACACGCGTGGGAGAGTAGTTTGGTAGTTTTACAAATTATAAATATAATCGTGTAAAGTGAAAAAGAAATACGGCTAACCAGACAGTGGAACAGAGCGCGTTACAGGAGAGCGGAAGATGGTAGGGTCATTAAGCAAATGTGTGCGCTATCCTTTATTATGATGATAAAGGAAGCTTATCTAATTTATTGTAAACATCCCAGGCCTTAACCTTGTTGCATCTTATGTCCTCTTTCCTACGTCCCAGTTTTTTTTTGTGTTGTACATCTGACGCTTTGAAACAAAGACTCTTCCAGAAATCGATTCACAGTCAACGCGGACAAACTAACAAGCTGCACAGCATATACCGATCGCAGCTGTACAGAGAGCGCTAAGAACAATAGGATACACAGAAACTTTTTTCCAACAAAACGATGTAAGGAAACGTTACTACACTCTGAGATATATATGTATGCATAAATTTACATGTTTTTTTTAAAACTTAACTTAACATCCCCACTTCCTTCTTCCTGCCTTACCTACCTAACCCCTTCCCCATTAAAGCTCGGGTGATTTCTTCTGGCTGATTGGCGGCGGCCCCATTTCTGCTTCACAGGTTCGCACAGTTACGCTCATCCTAAATTAGAACACCTTAAAATTTTAGTCACTGTGTCAAGGGTACCAACAATGCTGAGTACACACAATCCAACAACTGCTACTACACTTTCATTCAATAAGTATCTGAAAAGAATTAAAACTCTCAAGTATTTGCTATGAAACTAAATTTACGATTGTCTTTTGTTTGCAAACATTAAAGGCTTTGAAAAGTCGTCTAGCTTTTAGAGAGAGAGAGAGAAAGGAAGTGGTGGTAAAAGTTCTTGTGGAAAATCTCTGCAATCGGCGACTGTATTGGTAGTCCCACACCACCACAGTCTTATCATAAAGTCCCACTAATGTTTATGTGAATAGTTTGTTGTGAATTTTTTTCCTCCACGATCAAATGCTATTTAGTTTATGTGCTTTTTTTTGGACTGTAATCGATGATTCTGAGAGCGGTTCTAGAATTCTAATGATTTTTGGACCCTTTATGTGTCCAGCAAAGGTCAACGGGTACACACAAACACACTCACAACACTAGAAACAAATGGAGATCGTCACTCTACCGGACGACTATCGGAGAAAGACGAGAACACCGATCAGTAGTGCGGTACGACGTAATCACGCAAATTACGCATTCACTTGAGAACAATGACCAATTATTAATTATCTGATAATTTTTTTACTTAAACTCTAAATCTGTCAATTGGTTCAAATATTTCGTTAGTCATTTGTTGTGATTATGTGTAATGAAATACTTAACCTATCGAACGGTCTTTGTGTCTTAAGTTCTCATTGGATAGCACTCTCCAACTATAAGGCCATTGTTCTTACCAGGCCTTGATTCTTTCCTTGTCACCCTAGGATGCTAGAAACAAATGAAGCTCAAACGCATAAGGGATGACTCTAGCCAGAATTGGTTAGAGTAGATAGTACATTCAAGCATCTTATTTTCCTCTATTAAACAGAGCAATAATACTCTTATCAATTCCTATCCAGTAGGGGAAGCTTTAGCGAAGACCGCAACAGCAATGACGGGGTCTGCATTATAGACGGTAGCTATACAGCTCTTGGAATGTTTAGTTCCCTGTTCGGGATAGCAGAGCTATAGTCACGGCACAGGGAATACAGATGCCACTCTGGAAAAGGATCAACACTGAATTCCCACTTCTTCCGACGTTGTTTGCGTGGAGCGAGGTGCTCCTAGTGATCATCTGGTCACGATCTTATTGTCACGACAAATGAAGTGCAATAGCATGCCTACTACGCATCCTTCTTCCAATCCGAACCCTACAGCTGATGCCTTTCTTGTTATAAGCTTGGTCAAAACATTCTTCAGACCTTCATACATGAGATTCAAACGAACTACTTGTATTGTTCGACATATTTAAAATGTTTTTTTATTTCAAAATGTTAATAGATTTGAAGTTACATGTCCCAACAACTTCACATACACAGCAGTTGACTTGTGCCGATTTCCTACACAACAGCCTTCCCAGGCTCGAGTGTGGTCGAACCCAAAGCGATCCTCCGAGGAAGATGATGAGGACCGGACGTAAACGAGCGGCGTTATCGTCCACCTCGTGACATCGTGGTCCATTATTCAATCATTCTTTAGTAATTGTAATTGGCTTGGTAAGAACCGTCAATCGCACTTGTTTATGATTTCCAAGATATAGTATATATTAAAAAACTTTAAAATATATCAAGAACGTAGCAAGAGTTTCCTTTCCCTTAGGAAACTGTTAAATCGGCCTTGCTCCTTTTGCTCTCCAAAGCCTCAGGATGTGTTGTCCTATTATTTCTCGCATTTTATCTCTTTTGAACAGGCTACCCAAGAGCGGGATTTAGATATTGTTCAACGATCGTTATAAAACATTCAATGGGATAAGCTCTAATGGGTTCGCTTGGGATTTCGATACGTATCGATCTCTCCCGTTAATGTAAGAAGAAAGGTGGGATAGTTGACAATAAGATACTATTTTTTTGTTGGTTGTCCTTTTTTGGTATGATAGCAACTGTTGTATGCGTTTGAAGAAGTAGCCGAGAGGAATATGAGAACATGTTGCTACCGAACATAAGTACGGAATCCAAAAGCCAATCAGTTTGCTTTGCTTTGTAAGCTATTTAAGACGATGTAACGATGTGTGAGTGCGTAAACGAATTTAGCATCTCCTTCCGTATTTCCGTTTTCTTTGCTTTTTTTAGTTGTTGCCCTAACCCCTGACCATACACTCCCCGTCGCACAATAGACCTCCCATCTTGACAAAACCAGTGAAACGCCCGGGTAAAGGTTCTTTTTGTAGCATCTTGATAGAGTAAAAAACAAATCGTTTGTCTGTGTGTGTGCACGGATGGTTCGTAATACAAAACGAAAACAAGCAAAACAAACAAACAAAAAACCAAACCTAAATTAACAATAAAATATTCACCATTTATCTCTTGGAGGTTAGGCGTGTATTAGCTTTATTCCTTTATAGATTTAGTCCGTTTCTGTTCCCGGTTTCGGAATACCGAGCAACTGGCACAGCGTTGTAACGTGCGCACGCTTCTCTGCCAGGCGCATTTTCACGCTTCGATTTTCCATCTCAGCCTCATCCGCCTGCTTTTGCAGCAACACGTACAGCGCATACTGTTTAGCACGCCAGATTCGCAACGCATGCTTAACGGTCCAGCGCTGCCGTCTCTGCTCCGGTGTGGTTGCCGGTGGGTACTGACGGACCTTGTTCCTGTTGTACGTATGTTCCACCTGGATCGGGTTTGTTATCGATACGGCGGAAAAACACTTTGGCCGGCGGCGAAACTCTTCCGGTGCTAGTGAAACCGTCCACGAAACACTATTCTCATGCTCGCCGATCGTTGCTTTGAGGACGGAAACTGAAAAATTACATTACCACAAAGGCGCTAGTTGATGAGATTTGTGAGACAAGATTTACACATTTTACACATGGCAATTTACTTCGCAGACAGGATGAAGATTCTTGTGATTGGTCTTGCTGTTCCATTTTGAAGGTTTGCTTCTCAGGGTTACACTGGGGGTTTTTCGGTAAAGAGGTAAAATGATCCAACAAACAATCATTCCAAACTAACTCTATCTGCATTCCACCATCACCACCATTTAGCTCAGCGAATTGCGAACGCGCGCCTATGTTGCGTGTGCGTCACTCGATAGTACCGCGGCTTGACAACTTCATTGCGCAGTGCGTGTTGCGAAGGAATCTGTCAAATGCGTGGAGCTTTTTTTTCCAAGAACGGAACAGACTGTAAACAATGACCTTTTCCATGAATATCCGCAATTGGTGTAATGTGATCAAAGTAAGCGGGGTGTATTGTTGGTTGTAAGTTTGTAATATTGTATTCAGTGGTGTTTTCTATAGTTTGAGTGATTATTTAGAAAGACTAATATGGTGGGTAAATGTGTATTTATTGTCCACAATCAAACGAGAACACCATCACATCAGCATAGTACATCTTGGAGGAATCGACACAACAGAGGCGATAGCTACTTGAATTGAATATTCGATGACATCCGGAACAGCTTCCAATGGAATTGCAACGGAAGGATAACCCTGCTGCTGTTTAATTGTAAGTAGTGCGTTTAGATAATTGCCGAATGGTAGTGGCACCGGCCTTTCACATGGCGGAACCGAAACTGAAAACCGACGCAAGGTGATGTGTTTTAATATACAAGTTTTTGTTTGTCTACCGTAGAATTCACAAATGAAGGATTAAGATTTAAACTCAAAACGACAGGAAGACCAATGTTACGAAGAAGAAAAAAGTGGTGATATGTCTGCGCATATTGCGTGAACTAGCGATTACACAGCTTCCAGATACTGATGTCATCGAACTAAGTTAAGGAGTAATCGCTCCTACTAGTGCAATGGAGACCATGCAGGCCTTAACATGTCTAGGGATACTCTCACAGCTGTTGGAAAGGGGGGATATTTTCGAACGAATATTTTCCAGTCCTGACTTTCCTACGAATTTGGTTCCAAAAGGGCCACCCACTGGAAATTATATTACGGACGATGTGGTGCGTATCCATGGTTGCAATCCTAGCGACAAATCAATGCGTTGGGTTTGTTCTCAAAACATCTATTTGTTAGCTAACTATAGATTATTGAACCCTAATGTGTTGAGCCCTATTCAATCTGGCGCTAGAGAGGGCCATCCAAGACTCGGAGGTGGAAACTTCGGGGACCATCTTCTATAATTCACTCCAGATCTTGACATACGTTGATATCATAGACATCATTGGTTTGAGGCTTTCCTATGTAGCAGAAGCTTACCAAAGGATCGAGCATGCGGCACTGAACCCCGGGTTTGAGATCAACGAGGCAAAAACGAAAATGATGGTGGCACCACCAGCGGCCCTGCTAACAAACACTGACTTACGCAGGGGTGATGTACAGATAGGTGATCGCACCTTCGAAGTCGTCCAAAACTTCACCTATCTGGGGTCAAAAGTCAGCACCGACAACGACATAGACGTGGAGTTGCGCGCAAGGGTGCTGGCTGCCAACCGGTCATACTAAAGCCTGAGGAAACTTCTCCACTCAAAATACCTGTCGCGACGGACGAAGCAGGGACTGTACAAAACCTTTATAGTCCCAGTACTCACACACGCCTCTGAGACATGGACTCTGTCCAAAACTGACGAAACCCTCTTAGCCGCGTTCGAGAGGAAGATGCTCAGAAGGATTTTTGGCCCCGTATGTGTGGAAGGACAATGGAGGAGCCGCTACAATGACGAGCTCTACGAGCTGTACGATGAACTCACCATCGTGCAGCGAATTAGGCTCGCCAGGCTCCGGTGGGCTGGTAATGTCATGAGAATGGCACCGGACGAGCCAGCCCGTAAAGTCCTTTTAGGCCGTCCACATGGACAGAGGAGGCGTGGTAGGCCCAAACTGAGATGGAGTGATGGCGTTGATGCGTCCGCCAGAACAACAGAGTAATTGCATACCTTCAGGCTCTCTGAGTAAACCAAAGCAACTCGGATTCATACAACTACACGTATGAAAAGCTTCGCAATAACCGGCCTACTTTGTTTGCTGATCTGGTCAACGCTCACTAACACGGATTGAGTCCTGTGCAACCAGGCCAGCCACGTTGAATCTTCGAGCTTTGATGCAACCGCAGGAAAACACTTATGTGAGAAAAGGAAGAGAACTCACTTCAAATGTTCCGGGACGACAAACAGATAAATTTCTGTCTGAGCTGTTTGATTGCGAGGCTGCTGGAATCATTTTCTTTTATCAGGAACGAGGCGTAGAGGAGCACTGTGTAAGCCCAACGACTGGATCATATGGACCACGGCGTATTCAACTCAATCAGCACGGCGTACTCGTGGCCAGTTACGAAGTAGAAGAAGATATCGAACTCACCGGAGGACTTTATCATACTATCTAATCAACTGGATACTATCAGTCAATCTCAAAACAATCCATAAATCGGATCGGAATCGGAGCGAAAATTGAATTCTTCAGACATGAAACTTATCCACGACTCAATCATTATCCACAGCTATGAGCTTAATTTAGTCGTTTATCTAAGCGTCTCTCCAGATAATCAAAAACATATTGTAAAAGTTTTAAACCCTCAATACATCTTACTTACCATGATTTTAATACAAAACACAAAAGTACAACATTCATTTCCATTGAGTTTGATCATGTTTCCTTTTTATTACATTACACAATTTGCATAACACTCTAGAAAGCAATAACAGGACAATGCTTGTTAGCCAGATTAAGTATGGTTTGGACCAATGTACAATTGCCGTAATTTATTATGACTATCGTTCACATACTCGTGTTTCAATATACAGAAAGGCCACAGGTTGTGTTTTGTTTCGTTCGTGCTTAACTGTTTTGTTTTTTTGTTTTGCTAATAACATCACATCACTATATACTAGCATTTTCACACTGGGTCCGAGTTTTTAGTTAGTGAAGAATTCGAGCATTAATATGTAGGGGGATGTAAACAATGTAAGGAAAAGTGAAATTCTAAAAAAATTGAAGAAAAAATAAATAAAGGAAAGCAATGTTATACAACAAAGCCCCTAGGCTAACAAAATAGATGGTGCTCCACTTCGCTTATGCTCTCGCAGGTTAAATATAGTTTTCTCTTTTCCTTTATAAGCCTTGTAGTAAGCCACTTACTAGTTTACTTAGCGCAAGCTAAAACGTCCATCTTGTTTTAATCTTGGTTAACTTGGTAGAGAGAAGGCGTTTTTGTTTACGTTGACGTACAAAATTAACTTAAATCACCCACATTTACTAGATACACACACAGACACAGATCGTCGAATCACTGCGAAGCATTATAAACATGTGTTAACAGATTAATCAAAAGAAAGAAAGCGCGCGCGCGCGCGATGGAGAGCAAGAGATAAAACGGGAAGATAGAAAGATGTTTTTGTTTTGCATAGTTTTATTCGTTTTTTTGTTTGTTTGTTTCTTGTTTCGTTTAAGTTTTATTTAAAGATTTATTTTATTAGCAATAACTTTAGTGTGATTTCTATGTTTTCTTGCATTTCTTTCGTATTCCGCACCGTTTTAAAATGTTTATATGTATATGCATGTGAAAATGATGGTTACGATTGTGTGCGCGCCTCTGTAGAAGATGAACCGCATTATGGACCTCGCTTAATTTTCGTTTTTGATTTTGCGTATTCCCTTCGCGTGTTTTTTAACAAATAAATAATTTAAAATAAACGTCACAGACACGCGGTTTTTGCTATTAATTTACACAGATATTCGTGAACGCGTTAACACGGGTAGTGTATGTGTATGTGTGTGTTTTGATCTTGTAACTTTTCTTTTACTCTCACCGTTCGACACCGGAACCACTTTTCCTTTCCGTATGTACTGACTACAATCAAATTTACATAGATTAGGTTCGGTCCTTCTCCGGTTTAATGTTTCAACCCACCCAGTCGACCGTTTGTTCGTTGATTTCTTTTCTCTCACGATTCTCTTTAGGCTACTAAAAAGGCAAACTCATCAATACACGAAGAAGTAACACACGAAAAAGGGCGATAATGCTCGTACCACTTTCGCCGGGAAAACAAGCGGTAACAACACATTGGCTTCTAGAAGAAGAAGTACCATAAAATGACTAAACGTATTGCGAGTGCCCCCTACTACTACTACTACTACTGCTTCTACTGTAACGTGTTCTAAACATTAAATAGTTTTTTGTTGTTGTTTGCTGCTTAGCTGCTGCGGTTTAAACAAAACAACAGGAAGAAACACAGAAAAACGCAACAGTTACTCCTTACTTTTGGGGGGCTACAGCGCTGAGTGTGTGTGTGTGGGGGGGTTTTTGTGTTATTATTTGATAGTAAAAAGGCATCTTCAGTGAATATAGGCCGTTCTCGCATACGCTACTACACAACTACTACGTTCCTTTCGTTGCTTTTCTTTCTTCCCTTTTCATCAATCCATATCATCTCCATTCTTTCCTCTTCTTCTCACACATGCACACACATACACGTTCACATACACACACACACAGACATTTCGTCCTCGCAACAATTTTCTTTTTTCTTTCTTTCTTTCTAACTACACATCGTTTATCTTACTACGCGCTCTGCAAAGCTTTGTTTGTTTCTTGTTTCTTTTTTTAAATATGCTTAAATATGTCACCAAGTTTACTCGCACAAACGCAAACGCTTTTCTCCATTTTCTCTTCTTGAGGAAAAGCAAGCAGCGTGGAAAGGAAATGGAAAGTGGAAAACACAAAAAAAAAAAACGAAACGAACAACAACTGCAAGAGAGACTATTCTTCCCTGTGCCATCATGATTGGCTGCTCCATTTTAGGTAAAAACAAAGAACATATTCGCCGAATACTTATACTTGCTGCAGTCAGAGTGCCGCTATGGAAACATAAATTCAACATGGGGGGAAAAACGCTAGAGAAAAGGATTCTTAATACACAAAGAGACGAAAAAGAGATAGGATAAATAATTTAAACGATCGATGATCGATCCTCATCATGAGCTGATGGATTAATAATGATGGGATGGAAGATCCGCTTCGTAGTAGACACCTTGGCTTCCGTTGGCTTTTTGTTTCTGCCCAGCAAGGACGTCTCTTCCTTTAGGAGATGTTGATGAAAATGATGATGCTGGTGATGATGATGATGAGTACAGAGGGTGTTGTAATGGGGTGGTTATGGCTCCCGTCGCTCCCGTTTACATCAGCTTCTGCTTGGCGCACTCGGGACAGATGACGTCCTGCTCGTCGGTAATGAAACCGCGCCCGACCAGCGACGTTTTGCACATGGCACAGATGAAGCAATCGTTGTGCCAGTGGCGATCCTCGAACGAGATGAAGCGCGTGCCACCAATGCCTGTGGTAAGAAAAACACACAACAATTAATAAAAGTGGCCAGGAATTCGGGACCAGCTCCAGCCGCTACTCACCAGTGATGGGCTTGGTACAGGAGGTGCATCTCTTCGCGAACAGTTCACCGAAACATTCGGCACAGTACGGTTTCTCGTCGCGGCTGGTAAAGCGCTGACCGGCAAGCGATACCTGGCAGTGCGTACAGGTGAAGCACTCACGGTGCCACGGTTCGTTCTTGTACGTTACACCGCCGCTCGTGATGATCTGAAAGAAGAGGAGAGTCGTGTTCACAATATGCTTCCGGGTGGTCAGACAGAACGGTAAACAAACATACCTTCTTGCATTTGATGCATCGGGTGGCGTACTTTTCCTCGTAGCAGCCTGCACAGTAAATTTCCTGCTCGCGAGGAATGAACGATTTCGTGCCGATTGCGGTTTTGCACACGCAGCAGCAGAAACACTTCTCGTGCCACTGTCTGGTTTTGTACTCCATCTTCTTCGTGCCTGGAGGAGACAAAAAAAAAGAGAAAAACGAAAAAACGAATACAAATTAAATTATGTCTGATAACAAACCACTTTAACATTAGAATTCTTTTCAAATAATATATACATTGATTGAAATTTAATTGAGAACCTTAGAGAAGAGGCAAACTTTAAGTGGCATTTTCATAAAGAAACCCAATTTCTTATTCTATATATTCTTACGATTAGCAATACGGCCAGGCCGTTCTACTTGAATAAAAAAAAAATTCTTACGATTGCTTTAATTAAGTGTTATATTTCTCTTCTGCCTCTATGCCAATAAACCGTTGGGACTTCATCTAGCTCTCAATTGACAAAATAACTCTTAATTTGTCTCGTGTTCCAAGGAGACTTTGTCTACTAAAGGAGCCTGGTCCAAAATGATTCCGATATTTTCTACATAGACCTCGCGGATTAAGAGGCCTCGTCGTTTTAGTTACATCTACCCACTGGCCTAGTAGTTAAAGTCATCTTGTCGTACGAAGGACTCTAGAATCCACCAAGAGACAGTTAGACCCATAGCAGAAAAGGCTCAAGCTTTATCTATCACTGGGCCTCGTAGTCAAAAGAACATCAGCTGTCAATGAAAGGCCGACGTATAAGCTTCATCTACCATAAGATTTCGTAAACATAGCCAGCCGGCTGTTGTATTTATTCCAGCCTCAAACACGACATCTTCAAAGATCCGCAGCAACTCCTTGACGACATTCCTTCATCATGCTTTTCTTTTGGATTCCGGGTCATCCAGGGATTCTTGGAAACGAAAATGCCGATAACTTGTCAAGGAAGGCAATTGACTTTCCCCCTACTTTGCCAACGTAATAATCGCCCAAAACAGGAATACCACTAGGCACATCCTAGACCTCTCCACAAAACACCGCACCATCGCAGCAAGGGAAGAACTCAAAGATTCCAGCCACAACCAACAAGTCCTATCCCGCCTTCGCATCCAAACACAGACGTCTTGCAGATTCCTATATTCTCGACAAATACAGTAGTATGCAGCTCATGTGGAGTCGAAACTACAAGGCGAGACACCGGCTTCGCCACCATCTTATCACCAGACCGTTTATCCGATCAGCAGAGACAGTACCGTGAAGTGGCGAATAAGGCCTTAAAGACCCGAAGTCTTTATAAAATAAATGAAAAAACCTCCTAACCAGCGAGGCCCCATCTACCTAGAGAGTCCTATCGAGCCTAGACAGGATTCATGTGAAGATCAAACCCGCTTCATTATGCAAATGCAATGTTATGCTGATAGGGATAGTATTCATTCTAAAATTCTTATTCTTGATACCAAAATTGAGGTATATTCTAGGTCTATTCTTTTTTTGGCGACTTAGTATTGTACATTTTAAGTAGATTTTATTCCCGCGATAAAAAGGCAACCAACTGTCTATCTCAATCCCGTCCATTCTAGACATAATCCACCGCATTCATGCCACACCTGGTCCACGTGAATCAAATAAATGGCCACTTCAAAACCAAACCTCTTGCTGCGCAAATACACAAATACTTCAGCTAAGCAGACACACATTCATACATCAGAATGACCCTCAGCAGCGCTTTTACTATTAGCCCGGTGGACTTTTAACCGACGGAGGATCGATTACAAAGCCGCACGTGCTTGTTGTGTTGCGCACCCATGCCGAAACGTGTAGCGTTGTTGTTGTTGTTTTCGTCATATACAACCCTCAACCTGATGCCACCTTGCTGCCACATCAATACACACTCTGATTGTGTCAATAGTTGCAACGGCGTGACGCCACATGGCTTATCTTGGTGTGTCGTTTGTTCGCCGCCACCTTTAATCCACAAAACAAGCGGATTTTTGTTTACTACTTACTCGCCACAATCGCGCCACAAAAGGGCGTCATACAATGTACACTTCTAGGAGGGCATAAGGTCGTGTGGGGAATTCAAGAAACATCCCGACCTCCAAAAAAGGCGGTTTCTTCTGCAAAGGGAAAATAAATTGCGTGCGGCAGGGTTAAAATCTACCGCCACAACTATTCCAGAAAGGGCCACCGATTGATTATAATTCATCTTCATTCCCTGCCGTAAAAGGAGCCAAAAGAAGTGCGCTAGCGCCACTTCCGTCGTTCACATCATCATCATCATGCTTCATCACGATGATACGATGGGAAGACAGGCCCCTAATAAATTGCCGGTGCGCCACAGGAGAGAAAACTGTCGTGTGTTTGCTTGTCCACAAATTGTTGCGTACTTTGAAGCTTGGTCGGTCGGTCTTCTCGTTGGGTTTTTTTTGGCTGCTTCTTCTTTTGGAAACGCTCATGTTTTTGCGACACGAAAGCCGCAGCAGCGCGTGGGCCGTTTGCGAGGGTTATCCGGTAAACAAACGTGCCCCGAGGGGGTGGCACATGCCCATTTCTGTCGGCCGGCCAGGCATCTACCGGCAGGCAAACAGTTGTCTTGATCGCTGGGAAAGCGAGAACCAGCGCCTTTTACGGTCGAAAGTCGAAACCCGGTGGCGTTTTATACTAGCCGTGGGATGGAAGGAAAGGAGGGAAAGAAGTAATGGGAGGGAGGGAGGCAAGATTGGTATGTATGTGTGTGGGGGCGAAAGCTTGCTGCTAACTTCCTTTCCGGACTGGCCGCGGCCGATGAAGGCCAATTTTTTTTTTTATAAAACAATTAACTTAGGTTTATTCGAAGCTTAAGACGTATACATGTACATTTTGATCGCAATTTACAACAAATAACAGTGAAGGACATTTACATCAATCACAGCATCGTTGTTATCAACGATGTGGATAATGTAATTAGCAAACATTTTCAAAATTTGACCGCGCGTTGATGCATCTCTTCCTCGCAGAACAGGGACGCGCAGTTCTTCAAAGTTGGGTGCGGATGAGGAGATTTTGTGCTGAAGAGTGTTCTTGAAGGTTTGCCATGCTGGTTGTACCCTGGAGGCCAATCGATGTTAAATGGATGAATAAAGGCAATATATTGATCTTTCATCCCAAGGGAGCTGCGCGCGCAGTAGTTCGTTCAGAGAGGATCGTTCTCCGTCATAATTATGTGTCAATAAATTATTCCTCTATTTGACAGACTAATCATTATTGTGTTGATATTTACCCGGCAGGTTAGCTACGAAGAAGGAGTGGAAATTTCTTCATTTTATAACGCACTTTTCGTTTGTTTATGAGAGGTGGATCACAATGGAACATAATGATACTTGTAGTGGACAAAAACAATATTTATTTTCAAAAATATTTCCCCTGTTAAATCTATTAAATTCTGTATTCCCAAAACCGCATCTTCACCACATAAAATGGGTGCCTGTTTTAGGAAGTTTTTCATACTTTTTATCGAGAAACACAAAGCTGCTACTCGTAAGCAAACTCGCAACAATTGAATAAACGAATTGAATTTTGCAAAAAAAAATGTTGGTGATATTGTTTGCAAAAATTGTTTGTTTAGTTTTTCTGATAAATTGTATGAAGATTTTCCTAACAAATCTTTCGTATAACGACTGATACTCTAGAACGGATTAAAGTCATTATCAGAAGGTCGACTCTACTTGTATTGAAATACGTTCCGTTGATAAATTTTTGCAATTTTTCATCGGATATATTCGAGTTTTAGCGATCTTTTGATTGTATTTTATGTCTTTTCTTGTGTACAAATATGTGAAACATTTTTTCAGTTCTGGAGAAAGACGAAATTCTCTTAAGCGGTGGCTAGACTAAAGTTGAGGCAAGCGCGATCAATGCGCGAACGCTTCATTTTTCCTGCAATGCAGGATCGAGGCGCGAAAGTCAGGAGCGCGAAATTTGACAGTTCGCTCATAAAAAAAAATAGATCGCGCTTGCCTCAATTTTAGTCTAGCCACCGCTTTACATCGACTTTTCAATTGCAGAAGAAAGCCGATGTTTTTATGACACTGTGGTCTCGAAGATGTGACAATCTCTCAGCATGACCAGTTAATAGCGATAGTGAAAATACTATTTTTTTTTTACTAAGAGCGCATCATCAATCAAAATGACTGATTGAACAAAGAGATTCTTAGGATGAACTTGACAATCTTTAGAGGATAATTCTGCGGCCAAAGTAGAATATCATACAAATATAATGGCCGAAAAAGCGCTGATAACATGTGAATATTCATATTTACGACAGTCATGGCAAAAGAGACTGCAAACTGCCGTAAAGACATCCGAAAAGCGATGGCAATGTGTTTCTAGATTGTTTCTTAAAATTAAGAATTGTGCAAAATGAAACACATACGTTACCATCAGAAATATTAGAAAAAAAATCAATAAAAAAATGTGTCCACGCGTTATCCCACCGTGCGATCGTTCAATGTTCGACGAAACACGCAGAGAGCAAGCCAACCGACACTACCTTGAAAGGTTGCTGATTTGTTTTTCCTTACAAGCATTCCCGCTCGTGTGGTGTGCTGTTGGTTTGCGAGGGAAAGATTAATTAGGTCTATTGCATATTCAATCGATCAATCGACCAAGCTAAGACCAAGCTTCAAAAGGCGGAAAGCAACACATGTAGGCGAGTTTGTCACCAGTTTAAGCGTTGATTTATACGTGCACCCATCCATCAAACGATAGAGGGTTTTTATCTCCGTCCGGGAGGATGTTTAACAAGATGTTACGATGGTTTGTGCGACACATGGGGCAAGGTGGTTAATGTGTGTGACAAACTAATAATAAAACAATCCCGACAAACAAACAACGCGCTTGAATCAAGTTGTTAAACCCGCCAGTCGTTAATTTTTGTTTCTGCACATTTATTTCCCGGACCGGGACGATGTGTGCTATTCACATTGACACGTTTGTGTGTATGCTTATGAAAAAGTGCTAATAAATTATAATGTTGGTATAGCTGGTAAGGAGGCCGAAACGATCGAACCCGAAACCGAGAGAGAGAGAGAAGATCCAAAACGTGTAGGATGCTTTACAGTCAAACACACAAGATGCTGCGCTCTCTCATGTTCCACAGAAGAAACACAAACACCACAAGATGCCATTATTCATTTGCCGATCGCGTCCCGCAGCATAATGCTGTTGCCTTTTGTGTAAACAGTTTAACGACACCTGGAAAAAGGCGAATCGATAAACAATGTCTAACGTCCTATACACAATCGAACCCGTATAAACTATAAATCTGACAAAAGAAACCCAACCATTTTTTTGCACACGAAGAAAAGCGACTTGTAAATATTAATTGATAGCTGAACTGCTGCGTCACATTTCCTTGTTCCTCCTGCTGGGAGGGTGGTTTGGCGTGTGTGGGCACCGAAAAAAATTAGCATCTCTGTCACTCTATTGGTCTGGTTTTGTGATAAATGTGCATCCATTAGCAGGCGAACGGCAAAGACCCTGATACCGTCGCATGTGGGAGCACCAGAGATGTTGTAGCGCACATTCCATTCTAATGAGCGAGCCTTCCACAACAAACAATGGCACGGATTATGTGAATCCATCGAACGTCCGCCAATCGCCCAGTCGAATCAATTGGCCGAACGGCGATCAGTAATCGCAGCAACAAATTCGAGCAAAAGCTTGGACTATAAACATTTTGTTTTATTTCTTCGTCGACTCGGCACACGCGCCACAGTAACAAATTGTCTCATTTATGCATTCAATGTGCTAAAGGCGACCATTAATGTTTACAGTTTTGGTCATTTTATTGGTTTGATCATCGCGTAAATTACTCACGATTACCAGATAGAACTTGGAGGAAGATGTGACGAAAACGGTACGGAAATTTATATGGAAAAGGTGTAGGAAACATGAGATGAGCTTCTTAAGTAGCTAGTTGGTGTAAATTATTTCGTTAAGCAGTTTTATACGACTGCCTTGCATGTATAAAATGCATAAATACTAAATTAAAATGCCATATAAATAATTTGCATCTCAAATATCAAAGTTTCTTTGTTGCCTAATTGATCTATCATCCCAAAGACGAAATCATACTTATGATTAAGTATCACTTAACATACCAAAACAAATTAATGACAATTCATGATACAAAGTTATATTTTTTAACTAAAACGAATTTGCATGTATTACTTGCTCACCACATACTATTTACTTGCTCGCTTTTTGTTTGGGAAAAGTCTATTTCTTTATTAAATGAATTGTCAATTAAATTGATTTGATCAATTTCTAAGTTTGCGTTTAGCCTTGCTATACATTTTGAGGACTTAACAAAATTAATATACATTTTGGAAGGTTTCTTACTAACCATTAAGACATTAAGAAATTGATGTTAAACACAACACACAGGATTTTTGACTGAAGCCCAGATAAGGTGGACGACAAGATGGTTTAATTAATACTCGAAAAGCATGTAGTATTTTAAAATTATTTGTAATTGTGAAGAATTATTAAAATGTTTTGTTGTTATTACGGATCACAAGATTTTCTTAATATTTCAAGGTATAATACTTAAATATTTGTTCGCATCTCTGAGCAGTTATTAATTTTGTTGCTGCTTTAGTAGAAAAACAGTGTTTTTTTTTATTAAAAAAGAATGAATTTTTATAAGGTTTTTTACAAGTTCGAGTCATGAAAATCGATGAAGATTTTTTTAATAACCCCACATTTAGAATGTGAATAAAAGGATTTGTATTGTTAGGTCATACACTGTTGTATTTTAGACTCTAAAATCTATCATGATGATCTCTTATTAGACCATGTTTGCCAAATTTATTTGATTTATCCCTATAATGATTATTAAACAACCAAATAGTGAGTGTTTATTATAGAGGATATGGCAAAGAAAAGAGTTTTTGGTAGAATAGAACTTGATCACGATCAACAATGGCTAAAGCGTCCGCATAGATGCTAAAAATACCACCAATATTTGTCTGTTTGTTAATTTAATGGAGTGCTGCATCCTAAAATAAATGAAAAATTCCAAAATGTCAACTGGATCCAAACCAATATCCCGCAACCGGAAAAGTACACACAGGAGATCATGCATGATTTGCAAATATTTTGCTTTGTTTGCACCGGTTCGACTCTAATCCATTTGGCTCATCAATTCCCGAATGCAACACCAATTTGCCAACAAACAAAAAACCCCCAAAAAACACCTTTCAATGTCTTTTTGCGTATGGTACTACGATCGATGGAGCAGTTATTGGAGTTGCCCCAGCGGGTACACGTTGTTGGGCTATAAATCTCCATGCTGCTACTTTTCCTATCCACAAAACGTAAAACGATGACCCCGGAATGGCTCCCACACGCGAAAGCTTCTGACTGGCAACAGTTTTCGATCGCCATTCGTTTATCGAGCCATCTAAGAACCCACGCAGAGACAAACAGGCAGGTTAAAGACGAGGGCATTTAAAAGTGCGTTGATTGTTTTTTTTTCTCTCTTCTACGCTGATGCCTCTCACAGACTGGCTGCTACTAAAAAGTGAACCCGCACACGCAGTTTAAACCTGTCGAAAATTGAATTCACCTCGATGGATTATGCCGGTAAGGTGTGTTTCATTTTGCAAAACAAGCAAAATAAACAACGCACAAAAACTCCTTCGCAGTGCAGTGGACCGTTTCTTCTCGCAGTCAAGAAAAAGAAGGAATTTTGCATAAATTTAGCGAATGGCCGCGGGATATGCGAATCATCGTTATAGACGGCTCAAGAGAGAGAGAGAAAGAGAGAGAAAAAAACCCGGTGCATGATTTATATTTTTGTCCAATAAGACAGGAAGAGAATGCCAGGGGGGATACGGTACTTGACCCTGTGTGATTGAGTGCAGAAAAAGTGCACTCGTGATCGCAATGTAGCGCAGAAGGCTGGAAAAAGATCAACAGTGGTGACTGTGGTGAGATCATAGTAAGTGCAGACACCGAACAGAAGAGGCTTCTTTAAACACCTTACGGAGCTGTTCGTTGATCTGTTCAACACATTCCACAGTAGTCTAGACTTCAATTTTATAGACTTCCTTCCTGAGTTCCTGCGGTACTCGAGCTCCAGCAGCAATTCGAAAAAAACTCGGATTTTCAAAATTAATATTACAATTTTTAAATCCAATCTTTTTAATATCCAAAACAGAATTTGATCTCTTTGTACGAAGCACTAAAATATGTGTCAACCATTATTCGAATTCCACAAATTTCTTTGGAACCTATCATCTATCTAATTTGTAGAAAAGTTTATGATGTTTAAGAGCCTCTTCTTTTCAAATAGCCTCTTTTCTCACTCAGTTCTCTTCTTTCTAAAGGCAATAAAGAAACCCAACACTTCCAGCCTTAGAACTCACACGCCAAGGCTAGAAAACCTAATAGCACCAATATAACGATCCATTTGCATTAATCACCCGTCTTTAATGCAGAGTCCACAAAGTCCACTAAATGCAAATAGCTCCAATCGAACATTCCATTTCTTCCTGGCGTCAATAAATGGGAGGACCATACCCAGACCAGTGGTACTCGTTTGGGAAGAAAATAAAGAGCACACATCACTTGGCGAAACGGAAAATCAATCCACAGTTCTCGAACATCAAATTGTGGGGGATTTGCAAGCAGAGCAGAGCCACCTTCTCCATACAATGTCTCGATTGCTTTAATGGCGACATTAACCCTGTCTATCGATCAAACGCGCAAGCCCTTGGCCGGCACCAGTATCGGATCGGCGGGACCAAAAAAAAAAAACACTCTCCAAACCAAAGCCCAACGAGAGGCACACGTATGGGTGCGTACGTTGCGCATTTTCGTACCCACCAACCATGTCAACCGCACCAAATGCTATTGCCGTTCGGGTGACAGTGGGCTTGCCGCAGCAAGCTTTGGCGGCAATTATCGCGCGCCCGTTAATTGGACCTAAATGGACACGGTGAACAGCTCCACGCCGCGCTAAGTCGACACCACGACGATGAGCCTGTTTACCTCTGAACCGTAGATGGAAGTAGATGGCAACGGAAGCGGAACACAGGACGAGCGCGCACACACACACGCACGCACGAGCCAGGGTGATAATCGGTTGGAGTTAGGTACTAATTCAAGCTCATTTGCACCCTTTGGTTTCGGTGTGCTTTGTGACGAACTTTTGCTGTTGTTGTGCTATTCATTTAAGCGACCGGAAAGATGTACCTGGCGTTGTATCGCGACAGTCACCAACACGGCAGTCCATCCCGAGATGGCAACGGAATTTTTCCTGCTCCTTAGCGGCCGTTGCCCCTGGGAGGAACATGCTCAGGATGGCTATATCCTCATTGTTATCCTTCGCGCGCTTAATCCGTTCGCCACCGATCGTTTTCGTCTTGAGCCGCAGCCGGGAATCGAAATCGGACGATAGGATATCCATGGCCATTGTGGTGTGTTTGAGGATGTTGCTGTTGTCACTTTCAGGAGCACACTTCACACACACACACGGACACGCACAGAAAATACAATTCTTTGCTTCAAGAATTCACCAAGAATTGGCAATTGACCCAACAACAGCCAAAAGGCAACTTTAACTGAAGAACCAAAATCACTCCGTACAGAGAACGATCAATAACCGACCGAAGTTTTATGGTTCGCACATACAACACACTACACTCGAAAACGGACGCACAGAGAACGACAAAACAAAAACTATCGATCGACTGACTACTCTCCAGTGGCTCACCGATGTGCACTGGTCAAACGTTCATTCATAACTGAGCTCAAGCCTCGTACCGGCATCGGGGTAGTAGTACTTATTGCGTGAGTAGTCCCAAACCGCCCCAGCGAGATCGAGTGGGGTTGCGCTGTTGCGGTTCTAGCCGTAAGAGGAAGCGGAGGTCGGGTGGAACGATTGTGCTGGTGGGAGGAGGAGGTGAAGCGATTCCTTCCATGTCGCTTCCAAGTTGTTCCACCACTGCTGCTGCCTTCCATGGTTCTTTTGTCTTGTCGCGCACCATGACACAACGGCCCCAAAGTCAAAGTCTCGTAGACGGCTGTCGTCATCTGCGAGAGTTTGCGGTATTCGTCCATACCTCCCCGCACACTCTGGAGCTGATGTGTGGGGCGAGGAGTCGAAAAGGTTCTACACCCTTTCTTTTCTTTACGAGGACGAGCTTTAATCAATCTTGCTTTGCGGCATTCGTTGGCATTGAGTCACAATTTAGTCACAAATTTATTTCCTTTGGAGTAGTTCCGAGGGCAAGTTGTGCTTCGGTCGTATTGCTGCTGATTTGATGACACCCTGATCACGCCCCGGGGTAGCACAATCGAATAGTAAAAAAAGGCCTCAAGTTCTTAGGCTACCATAAGAAAGGGGAACAGTGACTTTGCCAAAATTGATTCTGACATGCAAACATTCCGAGTTCCTGCTTGCACAAAGAAGGAAACGCAAAAGTGGCTCGCGTGTCACATGCTTTCTCGCCTATAATGTGTGAGAACAATTTCTAACCGATGGCGATGGGAAACACTTTGTTTTCCCTTACGGTAGGTCTTGTTTACCACGCACAACAGTACGCTGCGTTGGAATCGATACAATGGGAAAGGTAGAAGGTTAGCACGACTCCTTCTCCAAAAAGCGTGGCACACGCATATTTGCATGCTCTCAGCTGCTTCTTTTGTGTTCAGGCTCTTATCTCACCGCGTCACCGATGCAGCCAACAACAAATGGCACAAACCCACCGATAACGCGAACTAAACTAGACTGTCCAGGTGTGTCCAATGGCCGTCAGCTTGAATGTGGCATAAATGTGGGAAGAAGGAAGTAACATTTAATTCAAAAAAAAAGGGAAGCGAAGAAATAACACACACCAAACCCACAACGCGACGTGCGACGCGCTCAAAGTTAACCACTTTTGTGCTGTGTGTGTCCGGATTAGTATGGCTGTCTCACGTAGGCAAAGATAATAAAATCGGGGCAGGTTGGTTTCGTGATGGCTCCGCTGCGAATGCGCACTGTGTCCGGATTAGTATGGCTGTCTCACGTAGGCAAAGATAATAAAATCGGGGCAGGTTGGTTTCGTGATGGCTCCGCTGCGAATGCGCACCAGGGCAGTGTGGGTATCTGTTGAAGGATTCTACCGACGACAGAAATAGCACACATCAACATCGGGGTGTGAAGAAAAGGGGAACAAACCCTTTTTTTTTTTAGGAAAGAATACGAAAAACAAACTGGGTTAAGCTCGTCCAGTGTGCGTTGTTAGTGGTCGATTGTTTACCTACTGAAACTGCCTACCATAAAAGAACGATTATCATTAGCTTCGTTAAGCGAAAGCTCCTTGAAATACAATCTATCATCATACCCAGCTGCCCAATTGTCTTGGATGGTTAGCGACAATTGATGACCGTTCTTCTTCAGCAAACTGTTTAAGCTGTCGTTGAAAGACATTCTTAAGGGAAGCTCCAAAAACACTATAACGACTTTTGGTGGGCCCACACGCTTTTGTCGAAACGGATGATGCCTTTTCTGTTGTGTGTGTGTGCAAAAGATCTTTGTTTTGCTTTTCTTTCTGACCTTAAACCTTGGTTTGGCAAGCTGAACCCTTCCATCGACAGAAGGGCTTTAATTCTGTCAGCATTGTGCTCCACACCTACTACCTACACCGAGTTTTACTACACAAAAAGGGTAAACGATTTCCGAAACGGGCTATAAAACGATGCTTCAACTGACACGAAGACAGCAAGGGAACGATTCCACCCACATTGTGATGGATCAGTTCACACATAATTCAAGCTTAAATAGGTGGACAATAAGTGGTCTCGGTGGATGACAAATCATCGTAGCGGAAAGCAACTTTGCACAGAAAACCCTCAACACAGTGCGCTTCAATTCATTAAGATGATCCAATTAAAAAAACAACGAGAATGAAGCGAAACACAGTCGATGGTTTTATATAATAATTAGTCTTGTCAAAATGACGATCGATTTCCGTCCGTATTTGAGGCTCGTTAAACCGAACAATTACTTAAAACTGCTAAATGGGGTTAATTATTTGTTTTATCGTCTTATATTTGTTTCTCACCTTCTTCTTCTTCAGGGTATGCAACAAATGAATAGAAAAAAAAATCTTGTTAGAATGAAACATTTGACGAATAGATATAAAACTGTGGTAGCGGTTGGAACCAAGGTTGGGAGAGCAAGTTTTCCAAACGTAAACAAGCATATAATAATAAAAACAAAACAATAAGCATTGATTAGCAGGAAATGAGGAAATAATCAAACATCTTGTCGTACTTCTTTTCTTCCGTGGGCTTAAAACATGTAAGTGCATCTTGATGCATTTGAGATGCAAATGTGCGCAACCCACCCCCGGCTTGCATCTTCAAAGCGAAGGTTCAAGTTGCATTCAACCCAACCCAATCAATCTTCTCATCTCACACTACCGCCGGGCTTAGATAGCTTTCCCGCGTTCTAAGACCTCCACTGCAAGGGGTTATTGCGCTCGTCTGACAGGCGCATTGGTGATGGATGGACTGTGATGTAGACGATGCGTCGTACATCAGTATCAGTTTCGAACGTCGAACGCTCATATCGCAAATCGGGTGTGACGTGTGGAGCAAAACTCCTTCCTTCAGTCAACCACAGCTAATCCGATACACCGTGAAGAATGAGCGGAATTCTTTTTCCTCTTCAGATGCTTATTCTTCTGCTTTGCCGAATGATTCATACACTCACACAGTTGCGTGAGCCACGTGAGCAATTTGCTTCCGCTTTTCTCTGCCATGCAGGATGGAAGATGAGTGGCGAAACGTGTTCTCTAACATCCTCCTCCACACGGGGCCTCGGGAGTTCGTCATCAGCAGCAGCATAAAACAAACATTCCCCACACAAAGCCACCATCGTGTGAGAGGGTGGAGCTGATTGCTACTACCATTCACCCACAACAGTAACGCCACCAAGTTGGCGCAAGGTGTTCTCCCCAGCTAGAGAACGATCGTGCTATGGAGCAATGACAAATCGAACTGATCCGGACAGACAGAAACACCACACACGGCGTTTTACGCGTTTTGGTCCACATATTTACCAGTTCCAACCAGAGCGCTAACGTTTGGCGCGAGCTAGAGAACTCCCACACGCCACACGCCACACGGGTGACCCAAGAGTGTCATGTGAAGAGAGACCTCTCGAAAACTACCGCTTATGGGGCGGCGTTCGTTGAGAGTATCAAGTTTTACGATATTGAAAGTGCCCATAGATGTCGCATTCTGGAGCGCGATGATCGCAGTTGATCGTATTCGCGACCCATTAGGAAATGGTCTATGTTTTACGTACCTCACCTCCATTTACTGACACTAACTGCGGAAAGCGTTCCCTAAACGAAATTTCTTTGGAACACCGAAGGTCAATAAGAGCAATACAGAGACCAGACCAGAAAAAGAAATACGACTTACTGACACCTTTCGCATTAGCATAGTAGTTCACAAAGTGGCAGCGTTGTAATTCCAAACTTTAAACTCCGCTTATTATTAACTTCCACTAGAAACACCCCCTCCCAATAAACCGGTCAGTTTCAATGCGATTTCTCTGGTCCCGGTGACTGGTTCCCAATTTGCCAAGAAGAACTGCCGAACAAATAAAGCAATATTATTACCCTACCGTACCATTTCTGACAACTCGACAAAAAGATGCAGCAATAAAGTTCGATTGTACGCTCCCCGACCATAATGCCGGCCCGAAGAAACACGGGTGATAACTCCCGCCAAACCAACGCAATTGGTGGTCTCCCGGCGAGTCCGCACTACAATGTCCATTGTTTCATCAGCCCGTGTTAAAGAAGTCATAAACTGTGCTGAAAATTAGGCCCACGATTATTTGTTGTGCACCACCGACCGTGACCAGCTCCGCTCGCATCGCTCGGTCGGGGCAAAAGGAGTGAAAGCGCAATTCGCAAATGGTAGTAGTCTTGGGACACTATCCAGACGGGAGTAAAAATCGCCCACACGCGCCTTCGCTGTTTTCAATACGCCGAGGGTCAGCATCTTCAATTATAACACCGAGGTCCGTACACTTTCCGGGTGTCTTTACCTTGTACCCGAAGTAATAATGGATGGATCCAAGCGAGAGAGAGAGAGAGAGATTGTGCCCGATTGTTTTGTTTGGTGATCGCGAACGTCAAGGCTAATGGGCGCGAAAGGTGTGATCTCTTTATTTGACTAATTTATGTGTCTGTCAGCGATCCTTACTGGGTTGGTTAATTCCCCTTAGCAATAGTTCACAAAACACGAGAGTTATTGGACGCCATTCGCCTAGACACTTGGCGATCTTGTTTGCTTGTCTGCAGGGCGCATCAGATTGTTTAGGTCATGCCGGCCAGATTCTGGACCGATGAACAAGCGATGAAAGATGAGAGCATCATCACGACCGTTTGCGTGATCTTTTTGTAGGTCACAGATGAAACGAATAGCATCATCCACACGTTCTCAACAAGTGAGGCGCAGAATTTGTTTAGTCCAATTGAATTTAATTGTTCCGACGGTCATGTTCCTTGTGTTTCTGGAGGGTACATACCCAGGGTCAGCTTTGTGTGGCTACGGATTGGATTACAAAAAGAAGCAAGCCAGACACGACATTGAGACAAAACCTCAAAAAGAAAGGCTAAACAGGCCGCGTCACTTGTTCCATGGAAACATGTACCTCGCGAACGACGCGTGTTGCTCGGTTTCGTTCGTGTTGCTTGATGACAACTCCTCAATGTGGTCAATTCATCATCGTTTTACACCAAGTGAATGTGTGTATGATGTAGTGTTTTTTTGTGTAAAAATCTTGTCCATTATGTCACCACAACGTGGTCTTAATTTATCGTTTCGCTAACAAGGGCTTCACCACGAAAGACTTCTGCTGTCCGCGCAGACAATGGTGGAACGGAGCAGTACTTGACGTACTACTACTCCATAGTGATGACGCACCCTCGGTAGTAGTAGCAGAACTCGTACGACATTATCGTAAACTAGCTTTCCCTGGCATCCACCAACACACACACACACGGCACAATAATTTAAATGAAACAATTCAATCAATTTAATCCCTCTTGAGCCGAGCACGGTCTGCCGCCACATTTTTCATGTGCGTGACCTCTAACATAAATAAACCTTCTGGTTCACGCCGGTTTCATATAGCCAACACAAACGCTCAAAGTGGAAGGAAAACCAGATGGCTTTTTTTCGGCTTCGATTAGCCGGAATCAATCGTAGCGCAATTAGCCCGCCTCCTCGTATTCGCGTGTTCTACGGGACACGGGGCACCCTTTTTGAATAATCATCGCCTAACGTCAGGGCGGACATTTGGCTTGATTTAAATCGATCGGTCTTAACCAGCTGACGCAATATAGAGCAAAGGCGGCCGGCCACAGTGTCACCTACCTGCACGGAAGATTTCACCGCAACCATCGCAACGGGACGCAAACTGGGCATCGTAACAGTTGCCACAGTAGATCTTGTCCGCCTTCGAGCCAAACTGTTTGTCCACCAGCGAGATGCGGCATTTGTTGCACAGGAAGCATGCCTCGTGCCAGTGCTTATCCTTGTACGAGAGATCCTGCGGGCGATAAAGAAAACACAAGGTTTAGGGAAGAAAATTACGTTCGAAGGTCAGCATGGGAGACAGGGGCATTAGCGCTTTTGTTTTACCTTCGAGTCGATGCCGATGGTCTTGTTGCATTCCTCACACACGTTGGCGAACACGTTCTCGTAGCACTTGATGCAGTACGGATGCTCGTCCCGCAGCACGTACCGTTGGCCGGTTAGGCTTTCGTCGCACTGCCAGCAGCAGAAATGACCCGAATGCCAGTCCTTCGACATAGCTTTGGTGTACTCGCCACTGAAAATAAGCTGTAATGGCAAAACAGAGGTGGTTTTATAGTAATTAGCTTAAGTCGGTAAAATACTAGCATATGGAGACATATCCAAGAATAATATGAAACTAATTATCTATATGAAAACAACTTAATTAATATGGTAACATCAAGAAGATCCAAAGAAGAGATAAGAATAGAGCTATAGAACTGAGTAGATGTTGTTTTCTGAGGTACATGGTCATTGTTTTTTCATGTTTTGTTTTTGCCTCAAAACTAAATTTACAATTACGCTTACAAAAGCCATTCTTTGGATAAATTTTCCCCAATGTTCTTTTGCTAAGTTTCTGCTAAGTTTAAGCTAATTTTTTTGAGAGCGTTATAGAACCAAACAGATTAAAATTATTTTAACAAACCATTTGATTGACTTTTATAAATCTTCATTATTTGCTATTTTCTGATAACTAAACAAACACCACTACTCTTAAACGTTAAGCTCTAACAGCATAAGATTCTTTTAAAACTTATTTTCATTGTCTTTTAAATTCCTTCTCCATTTTTTATAAATTGTTCTTGTTTACATTCTTTTTATCTTTTTAAATCCTTGTTCTTTCTTTGTTAATGTTACATTATTGTCAGATAGCTAAATAGACTAGACTACTTAGAACAGCTTAAGATTAAAATGTAAACAATTTATCAATTCTTACGTAACACACAGATTAGGTCAGTGTCACACACAGATTAGGTTCACACACAGATTAGGTCAGTGTCACAAACAAAACGAGAAAAAAAGAAACATCAAAGTGTCTTAAGTCAAATCATGTAATACCTTTCAATTAGAGCAGGGATAACGAAAACGGTGTTACGGTTACGGTCGCTGGAATCATCATTAATCATCACAATCGCCCACGATCGAACATTCCAAAACCTATCCCGTTGAAAATAACGCTTCCTCCTTCATGTCCTTAAGTCAAATCATGTAATACCTTTCAATTAGAGCAGGGATAACGAAAACGGTGTTACGGTTACGGTCGCTGGAATCATCATTAATCATCACAATCGCCCACGATCGAACATTCCAAAACCTATCCCGTTGAAAATAACGCTTCCTCCTTCATGTCCCCCTCCCCCCCCCACCCCGAATCTACCCCTTAGAAGCATAACATTTGCACCGCACCGCAGTTGGCAGTGGCCGAGAGATTTGTTTTGAATCACCCAGACTCATAGCATCGCGCCGCCACTACGCGTTTCGCCTCACGTCCACCCACATACGATGCAGTTCTGACTACCCCTTATTACACGTTTGTGGGGAAGAAGAGGACTCATACTAAAAATAGCCGGCCCCATAATACACACACTGTGTGGAGCGGCGGCAAATTCGGTCGGTTGGTGCGCAACCGAAATTCGGTCATGTGTGCGGGCCGAGTGCAAAACCGCCAATATCGCACGAGCGGAATGATCATTTTCCATTTCTGCTTTCCGTCTTTCGGTTGTGTGGCGGTAGGGCGCATCGTAAGCAAGAACTTCTTACGGTGCAACCGGTAAGGTACGTTACTAGCAGGAGCACAGATTTTGCAGCAGTAAAGCGACGACCAAAAAGATTGCATACATTCGATCGCTCTTTCTCCCAAATTGGTTGAGATTTTTCACGGAGATTTAAAGCGTCTTAAATGCATCATCCTTAGCCAAAAAAAGAGAGACAAACTCTGCAAAACTGGACGGAATTCAACACTTTGATATTATTTATTTTTGGCAGCGCCATACCATGTGTACACTACCATCAGCACCGCTTCACTTGTCTTGTGTCCCGACGTTTGGTAATAGGCCACGGATGCAGCATTCTTCGCACATCGGCCGGATGTCATCGTGCGGTGAGATGGTTTTCATTTCCATTTCTGCTTCCATTAGGTGGAAAAGAAACGCAGCAAAAAAATACGTAAACACATCGATCGGGTGTGAAATGTCGGGCGTTTCGTTGGATCACTTAACGTGCAGGCAGCGAACGAACCTAAAGCTGCTGCCAAAAGCATGTTTTCACGCGATCTTTTTATTGTGCCAAAGGCGGAAAATAAAAATGATGATGGGAAACATAAGTGAAACATTTGGCATGCTGAATACGCTTCTCGGTGGGCAAATATATTTAGTTTAATTCTTGGAAAAAATGATGAGTTTGAGAATATAAATAAATTATTTAATTGAAAGTTATAGTCAATTAAATCGAAATTGATATTATTTAATACATAATTTAATACGAAATAGAAATTTGAGGCTCAAAATTCTGTCAATCGACGAGGTGGAGCAAATACTGGATGAGATATTCTCGGCACTCTTTATCGATCATTATATGAAAAAACAAATACATGATAATAAAATTATTCTTCATTGGCACAGGAAGAAAAGAAGCTTGCCTTTTAGAGGTTAATGCTCACACATTTCGCCCTCAATTTATTCGTTTATCCATCAACCTTGGTACAAAATAAGGCGCTGGAGAGAAAAAAAAAACAACATTTTATCTTTTCGAGTGCATCTTCTGTGACTTGCAGCAGAGGCGGCCACAAGTCGAGTACGGTCGTGTAATCGCACAACTCGATGAGGTCGAAAAGATATCGCGGATCGGTATGCCGAAGCGCCCAACATCAGCGCAACAACGATCGTGCTCAAACTCATAACTCATGTCAGCATTTTTAAACTTTACGAGCATGACCTGACGCGCCTAATTTAGTCATTAGCGTCTGGACATACACTCACAAATACACACGCACACACAGACACGCTCCCCGGACGTGCAAAGTAATAAACATGGGTGCGAGATTCATACCAGTCGACCATTGCCGTGGTTTGAAGTACGATCGATTACATTACACACTTCGGGTAATCCGATTAACCCTCGCGCGCTTTATAAGCGAGCTCCGGCCTGTTCACACCCTGGAGCGAGGGTTTAATGTCAGGACACCAACAATAACAACACAAAGAACTACAACTTCCCACAAGTTCACAAGGACGATCGTGATGATGAGCGGAGCCAATGAGTTCCAAACGGATCGACCACCGATAGTAGACCGCCGCTTTCGTTACCCCTGCTTGTCCTCCAGCGCGTTCTGGTTCTGGTTGACGAACTCGGACTGCTCCATCTCGGTGATGGTCACCTCGCCGGTCTGATCGGACGACTCGCGGCGCTTCGTGGTGGTGGTCTTTTTCACTTTACGCGTCTTCTTCACCTCGACCGTCTGCGTACGCATTACATCGACGTCGGCCATTGTGGAAAGAAACGGGGTTACTTTTGTTGCGTTCGAGAAAAGCTGGAAAGTTCTCTAAATTCTGGCGAGCAACAACACTTGGGAGGTTTTGCGGCGGTTCACGGTTCACGAACGAATTTCACTTCTTCAGACTTGCTAATCGATATCGTTTCTTGAGCGTTCTTTTTTTTTGCTTTTTAGGGGAAAGTGTAACACCCGTAACACTTCGCTAGGAAAAAATGGCAGTAAGCACTTGGTTCGTCTCCGACGCGAGAAGAACTTTTCGTTACTATGTTTAAGCTAAGCTGGTCGCGAACTGTGTGAACCGTGCGTGTTCTGCTCACGCCAGACTGCCTTTTCGTTGGGGTGCACAAACGGGTTCCCCTGTCGTCGGCGACCTCTCCTCCACCACCCTCAATCGTCCTCCCGACACTCGTCTAAACGGAAAACACGGACCTCACACTCCACGCCTTTGGTTTGCCGTTAAAGGTAGCGTGTGTATTCGATGGTGAACAGAGTGAGTACGCTGTATATTTAAAGTCGTACATTTTCCGTTAACATTTTGCGCACGTTTTAACTGCCGTAATCCTTTTCCACCCGGTTCGATCGGGCATTTTCATCGGGCGTTAGTGAGTACCAAACCAAAGCAAATCTCCATCCGTTAAACGGAACCCAGTCGGTGGAGACGTCATGTGGCGTTTCGCATTCGAACTAGAGTTTGCGCAGACGCATTTACGATTGTTGTGATCTTTAGAACTTGGCACGGAGTGCAACAGAAGCAGCAGAACGATTTGCCCGGAGTTCCAGCGTGTTTGTACGAGAGCAGGTAGACGAAGAGTAGCACCACGGTTGTGCATTATTGTCTGATAGCTTAAACGAATAGGCTAGACTACTTAGAACTGGTGTTGTGCGAACTGAGTAAGAGTGAAAGATTGATTTAAATCTTACTAAAGAATGAGTTGAATAAACTCTTTACGAAGAGTTTTAACAACTCTTTGGCGATACGAATTGTTTAACAACTCTTTTGCGATTCGAATCGTTTAACAACTCTTTGAGAGTTGTTAGTCGCCACGACGATTCGAATCGTTTAACAATTCTTTTGCGATTCGAAACGTTTAACAACTCATCTGCGAATTAAATCGCCAAAGATTTTTAAAAACTCTATTGCGATTCGAATCGCAAAAGAGTTGTTAAACGATTCGAATCGCTACAGTGAAGGAGTGAGAATGAATTAATTCGTTGAAAAGAGTTGTTATTCTCATCTCTACTTAGAACAGCTTAAGATTAAAATGTAAACAATTTATCATTTCTTACGTAACGCACTGTTCACATACAGATTAGGTCAGTGTCACAAACAAAACGAAAAAAAAGAAACATCAAAGTGTCTTAAGTCAAATCATGTAATACCTTTCAATTAGAGCAGGGATAACGAAAACGGTGTTACGGTTACGGTCGCTGGAATCATCATTAATCATCACAATCGCCCACGATCGAACATTCCAAAACCTATCCCGTTGAAAATAACGCTTCCTCCTTCATGTCCCCCCCCCATCACACACCCGAATCTACCCCTTAGAAGCATAACATTTGCACCGCAGTTGGCAGTGGCCGAGAGATTTGTTTTGAATCACCCAGACTCATAGCATCGCGCCGCCACTACGCGTTTCGCCTCACGTCCACCCACATACGATGCAGTTCTGACTACCCCCCCCCATCACACACCCGAATCTACCCCTTAGAAGCATAACATTTGCACCGCAGTTGGCAGTGGCCGAGAGATTTGTTTTGAATCACCCAGACTCATAGCATCGCGCCGCCACTACGCGTTTCGCCTCACGTCCACCCACATACGATGCAGTTCTGACTACCCCTTATTACACGTTTGTGGGGAAGAAGAGGACTCATACTAAAAATAGCCGGCCCCATAATACACACACTGTGTGGAGCGGCGGCAAATTCGGTCGGTTGGTGCGCAACCGAAATTCGGTCATGTGTGCGGGCCGAGTGCAAAACCGCCAATATCGCACGAGCGGAATGATCATTTTCCATTTCTGCTTTCCGTCTTTCGGTTGTGTGGCGGTAGGGCGCATCGTAAGCCAGAACTTCTTACAGAGCAACCGGTAAGGTACGTTACTAGCTTGGAGCACAGATTTTGCAGCAGTAAAGCGACGACCAAAAAGATTGCATACGTTCGATCGCTCTTTCTCCCAGATTGGTGGAGATTTTTCACGGAGATTTAAAGCGTCTTAAATGCATCATCCTTAGCCAAAAAAAAAAGAGAGAGACAAACTCTGCAAAACTGGACGGAATTCAACACTTTGATATTATTTATTTTTGGCAGCGCCATACCATGTGTACACTACCATCAGCACCGCTTCACTTGTCTTGTGTCCCGACGTTTGGTAATAGGCCACGGATGCAACATTCTTCGCACATCGGCCGGATGTCATCGTGCGGTGAGATGGTTTTCATTTCCATTTCTGCTTCCATTAGGGGGAAAAGAAACGAAGCAAAAAAATACGTAAACACATCGATCGGGTGTGAAATGTCGGGCGTTTCGTTGGATCACTTAACGTGCAGGCAGCGAACGAACCTAAAGCTGCTGCCAAAAGCATGTTTTCGCGCTGTCTTTTTATTGTGCCAAAGGCGGAAAATAAAAATGATGATGGGAAACATAAGTGAAACATTTGGCATGCTGAATACGCTTCTCGGTGGGCAAATATATGTTGCTCTACTTCTTTTGCGATGATCGTATCGATTGGCTCAAAAATAGAATTTAGTTTAATTCTTGGAAAAAATGACGAGTTTGAGAATATAAATAAATTATTTAATTGAAAGTTATAGTCAAATAAATTGAAATTGATATTTTTTAATACATAATGTAATACGAAATAGAAATTTCAGGCTCAAAATCCTGTCAATCGACGAGGTGGAGCAAATACTGGATGAGATATTCTCGGCACTCTTTATCGATCATTATATTTTAAAACAAATACATGATAATAAAATTTATTTTTCATTGGCACAGGAAGAAAAGAAGCTTGCCTTTTAGAGGTTAATGCTCACACATTTCGCCCTCAATTTATTCGTTTATCCATCAACCTTGGTACAAAATAAGGCGCTGGAGAGAAAAAAAAAACAACATTTTATAATGTCGGGCGTTTCGTTGGATCACTTAACGTGCAGGCAGCGAACGAACCTAAAGCTGCTGCCAAAAGCATGTTTTCGCGCTGTCTTTTTATTGTGCCAAAGGCGGAAAATAAAAATGATGATGGGAAACATAAGTGAAACATTTGGCATGCTGAATACGCTTCTCGGTGGGCAAATATATTTAGTTTAATTCTTGGAAAAAATGATGAGTTTGAGAATATAAATAAATTATTTAATTGAAAGTTATAGTCAAATAAATTGAAATTGATATTTTTTAATACATAATGTAATACGAAATAGAAATTTCAGGCTCAAAATCCTGTCAATCGACGAGGTGGAGCAAATACTGGATGAGATATTCTCGGCACTCTTTATCGATCATTATATGAAAAAACAAATACATGATAATAAAATTATTCTTCATTGGCACAGGAAGAAAAGAAGCTTGCCTTTTAGAGGTTAATGCTCACACATTTCGCCCTCAATTTATTCGTTTATCCATCAACCTTGGTACAAAATAAGGCGCTGGAGAGAAAAAAAAAACAACATTTTATCTTTTCGAGTGCATCTTCTGTGACTTGCAGCAGAGGCGGCCACAAGTCGAGTACGGTCGTGTAATCGCACAACTCGATGAGGTCAAAAAGATATCGTGGATCGGTATGCCGAAGCGCCCAACATCAGCGCAACAACGATCGTGCTCAAACTCATAACTCATGTCAGCATTTTTAAACTTTACGAGCATGACCTGACGCGCCTAATTTAGTCATTAGCGTCTGGACATACACTCACAAATACACACGCACACACAGACACGCTCCCCGGACGTGCAAAGTAATAAACATGGGTGCGAGATTCATACCAGTCGACCATTGCCGTGGTTTGAAGTACGATCGATTACATTACACACTTCGGGTAATCCGATTAACCCTCGCGCGCTTTATAAGCGAGCTCCGGCCTGTTCACACCCTGGAGCGAGGGTTTAATGTCAGGACACCAACAATAACAACACAAAGAACTACAACTTCCCACAAGTTCACAAGGACGATCGTGATGATGAGCGGAGCCAATGAGTTCCAAACGGATCGACCACCGATAGTAGACCGCCGCTTTCGTTACCCCTGCTTGTCCTCCAGCGCGTTCTGGTTCTGGTTGACGAACTCGGACTGCTCCATCTCGGTGATGGTCACCTCGCCGGTCTGATCGGACGACTCGCGGCGCTTCGTGGTGGTGGTCTTTTTCACTTTACGCGTCTTCTTCACCTCGACCGTCTGCGTACGCATTACATCGACGTCGGCCATTGTGGAAAGAAACGGGGTTACTTTTGTTGCGTTCGAGAAAAGCTGGAAAGTTCTCTAAATTCTGGCGAGCAACAACACTTGGGAGGTTTTGCGGCGGTTCACGGTTCACGAACGAATTTCACTTCTTCAGACTTGCTAATCGATATCGTTTCTTGAGCGTTCTTTTTTTTTGCTTTTTAGGGGAAAGTGTAACACCCGTAACACTTCGCTAGGAAAAATGGCAGTAAGCACTTGGTTCGTCTCCGACGCGAGAAGAACTTTTCGTTACTATGTTTAAGCTAAGCTGGTCGCGAACTGTGTGAACCGTGCGTGTTCTGCTCACGCCAGACTGCCTTTTCGTTGGGGTGCACAAACGGGTTCCCCTGTCGTCGGCGACCTCTCCTCCACCACCCTCAATCGTCCTCCCGACACTCGTCTAAACGGAAAACACGGACCTCACACTCCACGCCTTTGGTTTGCCGTTAAAGGTAGCGTGTGTATTCGATGGTGAACAGAGTGAGTACGCTGTATATTTAAAGTCGTACATTTTCCGTTAACATTTTGCGCACGTTTTAACTGCCGTAATCCTTTTCCACCCGGTTCGATCGGGCATTTTCATCGGGCGTTAGTGAGTACCAAACCAAAGCAAATCTCCATCCGTTAAACGGAACCCAGTCGGTGGAGACGTCATGTGGCGTTTCGCATTCGAACTAGAGGAGTTTGCGCAGACGCATTTTCGGTTGTTGTGATCTTTAGAACTTGGCACGGAGTGCAACAGAAGCAGCAGAACGATTTGCCCGGAGTTCCAGCGTGTTTGTACGAGAGCAGGTAGACGAAGAGTAGCACCACGGTTGTGTAGGATTTAGTTTAATGTTGATGAATTGGCTTTGCCCATTACAATAATTAGCTCTAATATATTAAATATGTTCAACAACTTCAATTCACAACAATATCTTATTAAAGAAATGTTTTTTTGCTTTATATTTCAAAACATGATAAGGTTAAATCATATCGCAAAATCATGTGCACGGTAAGTTTAGCAGAAGACAAGATGAGTTCTGATATATAGAAGTTTTGAATCAGTACTCAACAATTGTCCTGAAGAGCTACGAGTAACAGCGATCGAGAAATCATTGGGCGATTGTAACATATTATCCACGAGTTCATACTGCCGGGTTCCGCTCTTGAGTTGGGCAAGTATTTGACTTTGCTGAGTGTTGTTCAAGCATGTAGATCAACTACATTTGCTTTAAGCCCTAATAATGTGATTTTATCATCTGGAAACCCCTAAATATTGACTTCTAAACAACGCATAGTGAATTTCCCAACCCAAGTAAACATGAAAAACAAAACAACATGACTCAGAACAACAAATTAACAACTCAACATTATTCAATCCTATGCTCCCCCTGCACTGGTCGTGCTCACTCTCCACTGCACGCGTGGAAAAGTGCAGGAAAAACAGACTCAATCACGCGAGCAAACGAACACGCACGAACGGGAGCCAAAACAAAACCGGATCCCGGGAGACTCAAAACTCTCGCTCCCACCTCCCCGACCCCACACAGACATGGGTAGTCCCCCCACAACGGTGAAAAACAAAACATACGCCCAGTGTGCGTTATTTTTAGTTGCCCAAAACATACGCAGCAACATTTCGTATCGGCGCTCCCTCTGTCGGATTGGAACGTGGCACGCGCCGTTTAACGGATTTACGCCCGTTACTATAAAAAAAAAAAAAACTGATGATGCTGCTGCGCATCGCACGTTTTGAGGAGTGCGAGTCACAACCGAACTACTCTCGTGGTTTCTCTCCCGTTTTTCTCGATGTTTCATGAATGAAAATGCCGGACCGGTCTTGCTTCTTCACTCTGCGTTGGATCTCTTTCTAGCGCGCGAAACCGTGCCGGTAAACGGAGCGAGTTTTCCCCAAGTCAAGAGAACGGAAGACGGTTTTCGTCAGCCGGTGGCAATAATTTCGTGACTGCACACGACCCGAACAAAACTCTTTACCAGTGCGGGGGCCAGGCATTTGCTTCGAGTTTTCGCTAAGTTTTTCCCGTGTGTCCGTGTGGCGTTTTATAGTACACCGGACAGACGAGAGTCTCGTTTGTTCACTAATGTGTGTGTGTATGGGGGGCCGGGGACAATGGGTTTTTTGAGGGAGGGTCGTCAAAGTAGCAAGAGGTCAAAGAAACAATTGGCCCTCGTGCTCGTATTCTCGGGCAAGGAGCACAGTAGAGGAAGACGCTGCCACGAAAAACGCAGCAACAAAACTGTGAAGTGATTTTTCCTTCAACGCGTCGTTCGCGTACGCCTGTGTGGCTCATGTGTGTGCCATTTTCCTTTTTGACCGCCCTCATCATTTCGAACCCGTTACACGATAGGTCCATTTCTTGGATGGGGGTTATTACCGAGGGTCGGTATGGGTAAGGGCAGTTGATATTTTAAATGTTGCCGCTGTCGGGGTATGTTGCTTTGTAAATAAAAAGTAACCCGACATAATTAGACGAGCGCTGGCAGCCGACCGTTGGCAGGCATACAACAAACACACGCGCAAGGAGTTTAATGACCGCTTATCATGTGGTGCGTGTAAAGAAAGTTTTGACAGCATCCGGCATTAGGCGGCTCTTGTCGATCCATCGGTCCTTTGATGTGATTTTTTAACCGACTGAAAAACATGAAACATTGCTAGAGTGTCACAAATAATACTTTAATGCATTTGTTTCACTTTAATCTAATTATCTTATGCGATCAACATAGGGAAGCTCAAAAGGTTTCGTAAGCAAGTATTATTGCCCAGAAGTTTTCGTTACACATTTGAAAATTTGTCTGAAGCTATCCAACGTTTTTTGATCGTTGTAAAAATTAAAGTGAAGTCATCTGACAACTCCAGCATATTACAGAGAAAGATACAACAAATAACAAACAAACTTTCCTTTTAGAAATTGTTTCTCTAGCTCTGAAGTGTAACGCTCGATGGTTCAACTTAGACTAATTTATTTCCTATTTCGTTACATGCTAGACTTATGTGCTAGTATTAGTGTCAGTGCTGCAAAATGTCATTGTCAATGTCACAAAAAATCCTGATTGAAACAAAATTCATATCAGCCTCACGTACTCAATTGCGACCATCACAGGTGATAAATACATAGTTGGTGAGTTGTGTGATATGATGGGTATCATTTATCAATGAGCTCTTGATCTCTCACTTTGTCTTGATTTTTTTTACTGTGACCAAAATGCTCTTTTATTAGTCATAAACAGCCATGACTGAAAACAAAACCATGACAACTCACTTACAGTACTGCGATGATTATAGGTGAGACACTTATGGTCGGTGAGACGTGTGAGCTGATTGGTGATATTTTTGAAACCAACTCTTGGGTAGTCACTTTCTCATGACTTTTTCCAGCTGTGAGCAGTTGCAAAATGTCACTGACATTAGTAGACATGTCTGAAACCAGTCAGTCACTTTGTCATGATTTTTTTTGCCGGTGATCATCACGATAATCACAGAACATATTGAGAAGAAATAAAGCGCTACGCTATGGTTTTAATTTACTAGTTCCAACTTTTTTTAAGAACAACTTAATATATTAATTGGTATTCAAAATAAAGTAATATTAGCAATGCGGCCAGGCCGTTCTATATGAATAAAAAAAAAATGCAGCCAGGCCGTTCTTCATGAAAAAAGTAATAGTAGTAAGCTAACCGTAAAACATACTAATTCTTAAACACATTGCATAAAAAGCACTCCAAACATTCTTCACACGCGTCGCGTAGTTCTGTGACTATCGTGATGATCACCGACAGAAAAAGTCATGAGAAAGTGACTACCCAAGAGTTGGTTTCAAAAATGTCACCAATCTGCTCACACGTCTCAACGACCATAAGTGTCTCCTATGATCATCGCAATAGTGTAAGTGAGTTGTCTCATGGTTTTGTTTTCAGTCATGGCTGTTTATGACAATAACAGCGACATTTTACAAAACTGCTCATAGTCAGAAAAAGTCATGATTATGTTTGCGATTGCAGTAAGCTCAGCTTATCAATCAGAGTATCACGCTAGACTCAGGCAGTAACTTGTCATTTTCGGCAAGCCATGAAATGGTTTCTATGACAATCAGTAATGAACATCACTTACCATCGAGATGTTCTCTGATTTCGGTTGTGAACATCGCGTGATGCTCATGACATTTTGCAGCACTGGTTAGTGTCATTTTTGTGCAAATATTATTCGGTTCTATAATTATAGCTAACATATTTCATGAAACGCACGTTGCCTACCGTAAGGCGCAAACATTCCGACCACCTTAAACAATTATGTTTAACCGAACTAAGTAAAGCGCCTAACTTACAATTGCATTTATAATTCTCTTCAGTTCAAACGTAATTCAATTCATTAACTACTAATTCCTTTCAATTTCAATTGGAAGCAAACTCACTTTGGCTACGGGTCGTTGTACGCTATTGGAATTAGCCGTTCGTATCGTGACTACCCTAACAATCCCATCCTTGCCAGGATGAATCTTCGTAATTCGTCCTATCGGCCACTTGTTCGGTGGTACGTTATCCTCTCTTATAATAACCATCATATTGGGTTTTATGTTAGTTGCTCGCCCTTTCCATTTACTTCTCATATGCAGCTGTTGCAAATACTCAAGTCGCCACCGTTGCCAAATATGTTGCACTCGTCTTTGGGTAACTCTCCAGTGGTTCAAGCGATTTTCAGGAATGCTGGTCAGATCGATCTCGGGAATTTGTTGCATATTTGTCCCCGTCAGAAAGTGCCCCGGTGTGAGCACCTCCAAATCTGAAGGATCATCCGACATCGGCGTGAGAGGACGTGAATTCAGGCAAGCTTCAATTTGCGTCAGCAGCGTGGTCATGTCCTCATAGGAAACGGACGTGTTCCCCAATACTCGACGCAAGTGCCGTTTCATGGACCGTACCGCCGCTTCCCACAGGCCTCCGAAGTGAGGTGCACCCGGCGGGATGAACTTCCATTTCACACCTTGTTCGCTGGTCCAGAATTGTACTTCTTCCTGAAATTCAGACGACTTTAGTAATGTGTACAACTTATTCAAATCATTTGCTGCTCCTCTAAAATTGGTGCCATTATCTGATTGCAACTCAGACACCAGACCCCTTCTTGACACAAATCTTCGTAACGCAGAAAGAAACGCAGCCGTGGTGAGGTTCGAAACTAGTTCCAAATGAACGGCCCGCGTTACGAAACATACAAACACTGCGATGTAGGCCTTTGTAGCTGCGGCCTTCCGAGAGCTTCCCTTTATGAACACTGGACCGCAGTAATCTACTCCCGAAATCGCGAATGGTCTCGCTTCCGTAACACGAGACGCCGGAAGAACTCCCATAGGTTGCGTGATGGCTTTCGGTTTGTTGCGGAAACACTGCACGCAACGATGATGCACCTGTCGGACTATCGTTCTCGCTCCTAACACCCAGAAACGTTGCCGCAAAGCCGCCAACATCAACTGTGGACCCGCGTGTAATAAGTTGACGTGGTAGTGTGTTGCTAGCAACTGCGCTAACTGATGATCCTTGGGTATGATCATCGGGAACTTTGCTGCCATGTTCATCTTCGCATTCCCCATTCTACTGTTGACCCGAATCACTCCTTCGTCATCCACATACGGCGAACAGTATCGTAACGGAGATGTACACGACACTTCCTAACATTGATATTTGCGCCCAAAACGGTGTCCATTCTGCTAGCACTGCCTTTGGTAGCGTCGTATCCCAATTCCAGGGATTTCCTCTTTCATCCTTTAAATTCCACAAGCGCTGCATAAATAGTTTTGCCTTCATTTTTACCGGTCCCAGGAAGCCTAAAGGATCATAGATCCTAGCAATGCTTGACAAAACTTCGCGCTTCGTACATATTTCTGCTACATTCTCTGGCAACCGTACTTGCACTTGTAAACTGTCGACTACCGGAGACCACAACATTCCCAACGTTGAAACAGTACCGTTTGACTCTGTGGCCAACTCATGACACACTGCTGTAGCGATTTGATCCCGTGGCAGACGAGCGAGTATCTCGGGTTCATTGGATGCCCATTTACGAAGGCACATTCCTCCCGTACTTAGAAGAGCATTTAGTTCTTCTACCATCTTACTCGCTTCTTCCCTGGTGTTTGCTCCGGACAATAGATCGTCGACATAGAAATCATTCATACACTGCATCGCCACAGGAAATCTATTGCCTTCATCCTCGAAAATCTTTCTCAAGGTCCGTACTGCTAGAAACGGTGCACACGACGTTCCATAAGTGACGGTATTCAAACGATACACAGCAACAGGTTCCGATGTACTGTACACGCAATTGGCACTCCGAGGGTCGGTATGGGTAAGGGCAGTTGATATTTTAAATGTTGCCGCTGTCGGGGTATGTTGCTTTGTAAATAAAAAGTAACCCGACATAATTAGACGAGCGCTGGCAGCCGACCGTTGGCAGGCATACAACAAACACACGCGCAAGGAGTTTAATGACCGCTTATCATGTGGTGCGTGTAAAGAAAGTTTTGACAGCATCCGGCATTAGGCGGCTCTTGTCGATCCATCGGTCCTTTGATGTGATTTTTTAACCGACTGAAAAACATGAAACATTGCTAGAGTGTCACAAATAATACTTTAATGCATTTGTTTCACTTTAATCTAATTATCTTATGCGATCAACATAGGGAAGCTCAAAAGGTTTCGTAAGCAAGTATTATTGCCCAGAAGTTTTCGTTACACATTTGAAAATTTGTCTGAAGCTATCCAACGTTTTTTGATCGTTGTAAAAATTAAAGTGAAGTCATCTGACAACTCCAGCATATTACAGAGAAAGATACAACAAATAACAAATAAACTTTCCTTTTAGAAATAATTTATCCATCTAATATAATAGAACGAGGAAATTTCTTCACACAATAGCACATCATTGCAAACAGAAAATCTTTTCCGCTCAAGTGCAAAAAACACACTCGACGTGTACCATCTGCTTCCTATCCTTTCTCCCCCAAAACATGGAAACCAGCATCCCCCCAAACGTGTTCTCCGTAAACGTAGGACATTTTGCAAAATCCACAGAACCTCGCTAAGGTCAAATAGTGGCCGCCAGCCTTACGATGTCGCCCACCTGTTCGCGCGTGTCTGGTGCCCTTGGAGTGTGCTGCTGTTGCAATTGGCGCTCGTTGGCCAGTGTCGGCGACGATGTCGGCAAACGTGCTAGAACTAGGCGCTCGTACCGAGTAGTGAAGTACTGCCCTCTGCACTCGCTTGCAAACACTCGTCAGCGGACCGTGGACCCTTCCGGGCGCAACTTTGCAAAAATATAAAGCAACTTGCTTGTAACGTGTCGACATGTTTTACCATTTTTCAACAATTAGAGATACGAGTCCCCCCAAAACGGGCGGTGAAAACTTTGCCGCGATAGCGTAAAGCAACAGTGTGCGATGGGTGTGTGGGATGGGGAAAGAGGAAGACAACAAAAAAAACAGCAACAGTCAAGACAAGACCCTGGGGTGTAATGAAACACCTCCGTGGGCTGATGATGTTTGTGATGGGTGCCGGCTGCTGCCGTGACTGCGTGATTTGGCATCATTTTTCAAGTGCAATCGCACGCCGTCATCATCCGGACGTTGTCGATGGTTGTCATCTGTACGAATTCTTTCGGTTAGATTTCGAGGAAGAGCTAACTGGTGGATCGTGTTCAAAATGGCATGTATTTATAATACGGAATTGTTACGGATTGACAGTTGCGTTACGAAGTTCTTGATGTACACAGATGTTTGCAGGTTTGGGACACGGCCATTTTTAGTAACCGAAATCTAACGTTCTTTTCTGAATTGTATAGAAGCTATAAGAATTTAAAACTCCTTCAGTTTTTGTGGGTTGTGAGATGTAATTGAAACTTTAGTCACATCAATTGTCAACTAAGTTATTATCAAGAAAAAGCCGTACATCAACGTAGATCATGTACAATTTGTTCTGTTCGTGATTATTTTACATACTGTTGAGGATGTTAAATGCATTTCAGAAATAAAAACTAAACCATTTAGTTTTTAGTTTCCCAATAAAGAAGTCCTCAATAATAGATGTATCATACCTTCTTCTGTGGAACTATAACTTCAGGATTTTTTATTTTTTTATTCATATAGAACGGCCTGGCCGTATTGCTTCTTCAGGATTTAATTGACTCATAACTGGATGGTCAGGAAAAATGTCACAAATGCGTGCCGCAATAAGATTCTAGAGCTAAGAAAAAGAAGAACTGGATAGTCTGTCCTGGGATTGATCTTGATCCTGGATCCCATCGTTCTAGCATTCAATGCAGATGCCATTCAACCCATGGGCCACTCTAACGTTAGAAGATCTATCAATAAATACAATCGGGATTTTTCCCAAGGCAGTGGATCACTATGAAGTCTAGGATCATAAATCTTTTGCAATACGGAATATTCTTTGCCATTTTTAAGGTATATTGCTGATGATAATGATGATGATAAGTCCCACCTCTTACCACAACACAGGTTTGAGAAGGACGGAATTATCTTTAAGACATTTTTTGCTCTTATAATATGAGTTTAAAAGTAAAAAGTAAAAATTGACGAGTAAGTGAGGGTCTCACTTCATAACAATGGTATTCCATGGTATGCTTTGCATAACAAACCAAGAATCACTGATTGAAACTGGTTCACTATATTAAAGAACACCGCTGCAACTTGCATATGGCCAGTTCCACAAAAAACAACGAATGGGTTAAGGGACTACCTTCCGAAGCAGGGAAATCTAATGTGTCTGAAATTATCCACGTACAATCATCAATGTATGAATCTTGTTGTGGCTTCCCAGACTGTGCTCATACAGTGAAATCTTCCAAATGGCATCAACTTGTCCACTTTGAGCGCGCGTGTCTCAAACTTGTGCTGCTTGGCTATAATTGACTATAATAACATTTTAGTCAAACATTTTAGTTAAAGCCAGTATTTAACAATCCAGTTCAGACCTTTCATAAAGTGAGTCATTGAGGTAACATAATCACAAACCCAAGGTTGTGAAAAATAACTCTTTTTACAGATTTGAATCACAATGTTTTGTTAACTGATTTGTTTTCAGAATAAAACTGAATTTTCACGCGTGCTTCCTCGCAATTAATCTTTCAAATGATGTCTTCAAAATAAAAAGTATTAAAACTATTACGCATTGACTTTTTGCCACCTTGAAGTATCACAGAAGGATACTTGTTTCAAAACACACCGTACTGCTGTCAGTTTATAGTTACTTGAAAAATCAATTAAACCAAAGAAATGCTCTATTTTACGATCCACATGGAAGGATCGTGTATGGTTTAATCTGTTGTTGATCAAGCCAGACCACCCCGTGTTGCGATTAGAGTTAAACACGCCACACTCTTATTTTGGTTTTACGTCATAGACAATATTTACCACCAGAGAGAAAGCGGGTGCTGGCTGGCGTTATCTGCGTCATAAATTTAACAATGAATTTTGAAAAACAAAAATACATGTTTAGCAGGCAAAAACCCCGTAAACACGATCGTCACCGTTATATCGGTTGCTTATTTTTGCGATTGATATCAATCCTCGACACACACACACACTTTTGTAGAATAAAAAAAGGAAGGATGCACATCATAAGACAAAAACTGTGGAGGAGGATCTCCACGAAGTAAGGCCATGGGACGCGAAAATTCGACAACTGAAATCTGTATTTTGCTTTTTCGGTCAACGATGTTAAGGAAGAAAGGTCCCACCAAACCAGAAAACAAATCGTCTCTTGGTGGAGGCGCATGGTGGTTGCAGGTTGTCGCTCGGTTTGTGTGTGTGGAGCGGTTGTTTTTACTAACCACCGTTAACGGTTAAGGTCACTTTTGCGCTCGTTACACATCAAAACGACTTCACACGTCGTTGGTAGAAATGGTGGAAAACAAGCGTTTGTAACAAGAAAAAACAGCAACAAGCCAGCCAAGCGTTGTGTATCTACTTCTATCCGAAGAAAGAAAGAAAAAGAAGAAAAGGGAGGAGAGGGACACGTATTGCCACCCCTGATTCATGGTGTTTCGAAAAGAATTGATAAATTTTCACACGTCACCCATCGGGGTGTGATGGCGAGAGACATAAAAACGGGAGTCGGACATATTGGAATGTTACAACGGCTAACGGTGTGTTTTGCCCGATGAAAATGGAGAGGTTTGACACAACTGTACTAAAATAACGGGCTGATTCATGTTTACTTCTGCGAGGACGACTGATAGAAATTATAAAATAATAAAATAAAAAAGAGACTTTTAAAATTTCGTTGTTGATCAACCAATCACTCAAATCGGATCATAATTTCACCTCGATGTTGATTAAATAATGATCTGACAGGAGCATGCCCTACCCTACATCACACACCACCAATCAGTAATCATGCTTAATTACCAAGCGTCTGTTTTTCTTTGTTTATCACTCTCCGAATTTGTCATACTGCTCAAAAGGCGAGAAAAATGTTAATCCTCGAAAGGGAGGATAATTTATTGAAGGCAACGTATCAACACTAGCGCTAATGCTATCCACCCCACAACCTATCCCATCCATCCTCCTTCATATCTCGGGGTGGATAAATAAATAATCTGCTCCCTCCCCAAAACGAGGCTCATAAACCGAGTGGCATAAATATTATCCCATCCCGTGCGCTGGTCGATATTCATTCAAACGACGAATTGCCACTTGTTTTTCGCGGCGGAAGTTCGTGCACCGCACAAACGAAACACGCAAGCACACAACAACCACGTTTCGCTGTCGGTTTCGTGGCCAGCCGCGCTATGCGGGGATAAGGATTTTGAAGCCAAATAAAAATAAACTCAACTGGCCCCTGTTGTGGGACCGAGCAAAATAAAACGCTGTGCAATACCGTTTCGATGGCGCGCAAATCGAATCGAAGTTAAAAAACGCGAGTTTTTTACGATGGTTGGCGCGTTGTTACTTTCAGCCGACGGTCCGGCACTTTCCGCAACGGAAGCTCGAGCGCAAACAGTGGCAGTCACCGGGTTTTTGATGCGCTTTTACGAGCAACCATAAATCAATGGACACTTGTGGTTTTCCTGTGCGAACTCTT